>CM050325.1:41837386-42134922 GCA_027475135.1 Bactrocera correcta | reverse complement strand
ATTATAGATCATTAATGAAATATCATATCCTGTCCTGTCCTATTGAAGAAGGCTCAGTACTACTGACCTTTTTTGTTAGCAGAAAATGCATTCATCAGGTAAATTAAGGACAATGTGAACCTTAATAACAAGGTTATTCAATAGGAATGCTACAAATGTAGAGCGATAGCGACACGCCATAATTTTTCCAGCTCTTTTTACATTTCACTTCAGAAGGGGCAATGAGTCGAAATTATTAAAATTTACTACCGAAATCAGTCAGTGGCCTCAACTTTAAGAGCGCTACGTCCAATTTATGGTCTTCAAAATCGTCCTGTCAGATCAACAATTGAGCGTCTACTGGAAAAATTTGAATCCACAAGCATAGTCCAAAATGTTTTCGTGCGACAAAGAAGTGCTCCTAGTGTCGAGAATATTGCTGCCGCTTGCGTGTCAATTGAAGAAGACCCAAATATATCTCTCAGACATCGTTCTCAAGCGTTGCCATCTCTGTGACGTCGTTGTGGTGAATTTTGCGAAAAAGATCTTCATCTACATCCTTACAACATCAAATTGACGCAAGAACTGAAGCCGCTTAAACACCAGAATTGTTGTATGTTCATGAATTGGGCTAAGCAACAACTTGAAATTGATCAGGATTTTCATTGAAAAATCATCTTTCGCGATGAAGCTGAGTGGCTTCGTCAAGAAGCACAATTATTGGTTAGGCATCAATCCACACGTACTCCATGAGTCACCATTGTAACCCAAAATACCCCGTCCTTCTTCCGTTATGCTCTGGAGCACATTACTGAGAATGTGGATCGCTACTGCTGAATGATAATCGAATATGTTTGGTCCGAATTGGATGATATGGACTTGGTCAATATGTGGTTTCAACAGGACGGCGCCACAAGCTACACAGCGAATTTCACAGTCGTTTTATTGAAAACCAAGTTTGGTGAATGTGTTATCTCACGAAATGGCCCAGTCAAATTGGCCTCTTTCGTGCGATTTGACGCCGTAAGACTATTTTCGTTTCCTGTGGGGCTACGTCAAGTATATGACCTATGCCAACAAGCTAGGGACGATTAATGAACTTGGTACGAATATCGAACGTGAAATTACAGCAGTATCGGCCTATTTATACATGAAAACCGTTGAAAATTGGGTCCAGTATCTGGGCTTCTGCAAACGTGCCCGTGATGGCCATGCAAAAGAAATCGAGTTCCATACATAAAGGCATCGAATGTACTTTCTTAGTAATACTTGTTTCTGGTTCTTCCTAGTTACCTCTGCTGAAGACGTAATATTTGAACTAACATTCAAGCGACAATCGAGTGAAGTTGGTTGTGAAAGCCTGCTCAATCTTACAATCTTATATGAGGGAGAGACTAAGCAGATTGTATGCCTAAGTAGAGATTTTTTTCGAGTACATGTGCTTAAAAGTTGTTTCAGCAAAAATTCTGAACTTTAATATTTAAGATTGCAGATATTTTTTTGTTATACTAACTTCATTAAATTTCCGAAATTCTACGCATTTTGAAACTTACCGAAGAGACAAAATGAATCAAAAGAAATTAAGATTTCTGAAAATCTTGGATGAACTCTAAGATCTTTCAAAAAATGAATACTATCTAGTTATGGTCGAACCATGAGCAAAAATTACCAACCAAATGTATTTTTACGTTCCTACTCACCGCTGCCGCTTCGAGAAGTATCTCCGCACCCGATGGCGAACTGTTCCCGCTTTTGCGCAAAAATCGATAAATCGGCGGAACATATTGTCGCTTCTCGTGCCCTCCATCCGTGCCGAAGTCTCCCTCAAAAGAGGCGGTTGTGCTGCTGATGCCGCTTTGCTGCTGCACGCTGCCTGTCGATTTTCCACTGCCGCCGGTGAATGCAGATAGTGGATTCTGGAAATGCAGGTGGATATTGAAATCGCGATGACCCTGAGAGTAGCGACGATAGTACAAGTACCCAAAACCGGCGCACAGCATGGCCAATAGTAAAAGCACCAAAATGATTGTAACCGCGGTATGCGTAGACGATGTGTGCTCTTCGTCGTGTGGACTCCAGTTGAGCAAGGCGCTGGATAGGATCTCATTCGTGTACTCTTTCGCACAGCGTACATGTTCGCTCACAATATTATCGCCACACATACATTCATAGCCATAATCGGCTTGTACACACAACCCATGACATTTAGCCATGTTGCAGGGATTTGTGGCATGCGGTTGACGTGTAGCGCCATCGACAACAACATCCTCAGCATTCAGTATATTCAAATTGAACGCTTTACAGTCATACACACCGAAGAGTTGACAATGCACCGCCTCCTTCGAACCGATATTCACGATGTAGGCCTGATTCTCATAGACCGTTAAACCGGATGGATGCATGATGACATTGCCCTTCTGAATGATTGTACGTGGCATATATTTGCTGCCCGTTTTGTAGTCCAACGCTTGCAAGGTCTTCGTATGCATGTCGACAAAGTAGAGCTGACGTTTGTAGGGATCGCAAGCTAAGGCGGTGATGTAGCTACCCATTTTAAGCAAAAGCGTAACCATTTGCTTGCCATCTAAGTGAGACATCGTGAGCACCGAAGTGGGTGCGCTAAAGGTTTGTGCGCGTACAGTCACATAGAAGAGCCGACGACTGAGTGCGTCAACAGTGAGCGCGCGTATGGTTTCGCGTGGATTGGCCTGTGCAATGAGTCCGCACATTTTGGCGCTGAATGAGCACACCTTAATGCCGTACTGCGAGGAACGCGTGATGACATACACATTATCTGTGGGATGGTGAGAGAAAAGTGTGAAAGTATTACGCATTCTTTGCGTCTAAACAAATGCATTGCTCACCTGTTATCCAGTCCACCGCTACTTTTGTGGGTGTCGGCACATATAAGCCACCCATAACCACACCTTTCTCCATATCCACTTTGTACAACACGTCCTCGACATCGGTGGTGAAGTAAGCCACACGTTTGCCCACATTCAAATCGAAGCCGGCGATCTTCGAGTCGTTTACCGCCCAAGCGACGCGTAATGTGATCGGCTGTTCCGTCATGCTACGTACTTCGTTATACGTAGAGAACATGAGTGATGATTCACTTTCGATGGATTTGCAAGTGGTCTTGTCCGGTCGCAACATAAAGTCCGGATAGCATTTACAATGGTACGAACCGAGCGTATTCTCACATAGTTGCGCACATGGCTCACCATCTTCGCATTCGTTGATGTCTAAGCATGTGCGCTGATCCGTATCCAAGCGATAACCGGGAAAGCAGGAGCATACTGCACCCATCGGCGTCGGACGACATTTGTGTGAACAAATCGGCCGATTAGATACAGCACTGCAGGCGGTATCGCAAAGTGGTCCTTCATCGGCGCCGGAATCGCAGTCTTCGAAATCATTACAAACACGTGACATTTCCACACATTGCCCATCTCGACAGTCGAACATGTTCGGTCCACATGCACGCTCATTCATTTTGCTCATCATCGAACTAAAACCGGTGGTAGTATTTTTATAATGTTCACAGTTCATTTCGTCTGAGCCATCCATGCAGTCTTTATCGCGATCACAACGGAATTCCATACGTATGCATTCGTCGTTGGACTTGCATTGGAATTCGTATATGCTACAAACTACGCCACACTTTGCTTCGTCCTCGCCGCGTGGACATTCGGTGGTGCCATTGCAGCGACTGCTTAACTCAAGACAAATACTCGTATCGCTGGGACACTGATACATCGGATGGTTCGGTGTGCCACAGGTTAGATTGCGCTGTTTGCCAGTGACGAAGTCGCAATTCAGTTCATCCGAATAGTCACCACAGTCGTTATGTCCATCACAAACGAGACGTCGATCGATGCATTGACCCAACATACATTTGTGCATATCGGCCGGGCATTCCTTAATGCCTAAAAGATTAGAAGAAATAGAGTAAAATTATCGATGAGAGAAAGGAAATCAATTTTACGGTTGAATGTTTCCAGGTATCGAGAAAATTCGACGTTGAAAGAGTGTTGAGGTCGGTTCATTGGAGACGTTCTTTTTACTTACCGCATTTATCGTGCTCATCCGAAGCGTCTGTACAATCCAGCTTTCCATCACATTCCCAGCTTTGCGCAATGCAAGTGCCCGAGTTACACTGGAACATATTCGCTGGACATACTGGTAGATCGCCAGTCGTTTGTGTGGGATTCGATTTGCAGTTCAGCTCATCCGAACGATCGCCGCAATCATCGAAGCCATCGCACATAACGCTCTGATCCACACAATTGCCGTTATCGCAGGCATGCTGATGTTCATGGCAACGTTTGTCCTTATCTACAAATAGGAGAAAGCGTCAATTTCATTACTGGTAATCTGCTGACCGAACAATTTTCAATGGTACCAACCGAATTTCTCGCAATGCGTTTCATCCGAACCATCACGACAGTTTTTAGAATCGTCACAACGGTTTTTCATACTAATGCACTGTGTACCATCGTGACAAGCGAAATCGCCAATAGAACAAACCACTTTGCGATATTTAGTGCTCCCAGCATCGCAGCCCAACTCATCGGAACCATCCGGACAGTCCTTGCGTCCATTACAACGTCTCGATTGTGTCAAACACTCGCCCGAATGACAACGGAATTCACAGTCCAGCGCCTCGATGCAGCTGGTGTTGGTCATATCGCGGAAAACCAAGCCAGCCGGACATAAACATGCGCTGACAGACTTTGTAACGGTCACACAAACATGCGAACATCCGCCATTATTATGCTGACAGGGATGATCTAGCGTAGAGGCCGGTCGACTAGCCAAAAGCGGTATGCGCGAGGGTAATACATGTGTATAAGTCGGCTGGGTTACTTTGATTTCGATGCGCTTTAGTGTACCCATTTTATTTTTGGACGTCCAATGTATCGCCGACGAACGTAACTCTGTCCAAAAGAGGTCATCTTCGACTAGAGCCAGTGAGTAGGGACGTTTGAGCATTGTACGGAATGTGATGTCATGCAGACTGCGGTAGTCAGTATAGGAGATGCGACCCAACTCACTATCGGACCAGTAAAGCCGTTTCGTTTCGGAATCTGTGGTAAACCTGAAATCATCATCGCCGAGCTCATCCTCAAATGCGTGGGTATGTGGACCGCGACCGTCCAGCGGCAGTTGATCGATGTGTACATACCTACGCGTGCGTAATGCGACAAACATGACGCTGGAGGGGAAGAGAGATTATTTATATTAAGTGTCGTTTTTTCGAAGTGAAATTTGGCTGAGGACATATTAGTAGAGAGTTGAAAGTCGATTTACATGGTTAGTTCTACTTTGACCGAGTCCCCAGCTGGGAAGCGGTTGTTCTCAACACTTTGACTCTTCATTCCATTACCATTAGTTTTGAAGAACTTACCCCTCTTCTGGTATCACAGCCAGCGCTATTGGCACTTGCATGCCGGCGAAGAAGCTAACAATTGCGCGTTGATGCGTCTGCAGAGAGTAGACTTCCACCACATGACGTTCAGCATCGGCCCAGTATACATTGTGCGACAAGTGATCTGCGGGTGGAAGGGTTTATTAATAAGGCTCTAAGACTCCCTTAAACTCTACAGATACTCACCAAAATCAATGGACGTTATATTTCCGATGTTCTCTTTTATCAGCACTGATATGTTGTTGGTCAACAAATCAAACTGATAGATAGTGCGATGCACATTATCTGCGATAATGATCTTCTCATCGATATTATTGTAGGCCATCTCGCTGATATACAACGGTAGCTGATGTGTTTGCAATATAGTATGACGTCCGAACTTCGTATGCTCCATCTCGAGCAAAGAATTCATCACACCAATGAAGAGACGTTGTTTCCTGTGTATTTTCACGCAACGCGAACGATCGGCGCCCAACTGCATGCCATCGGGACAGGCGCACGTTGCGCTCTCATTTTCAGCGAGCAAACACAGATGAGAGCAATGTAGACGCATGCATGCATGATCGGTCTTCGGCTGTTTGGCGCTGTGGTAAATGTGCACCGCATAGATGGTACGATCCTTGGTGACCACTTGATGTCCCTTGCCGGTAAATTTATTGCACTTATGCACACTCTTCGTACCCCAATCCGACCAATAGATGTTGTCTTCAAAGACTGCTAAACCATAAGGATGTTTCATTATATTGTCGAGTATGCGACGTCGATCGGTGCCATCGGACCGCGTACTCTCTATGGTCGCCAATTTGGCATCCACCCAATAGATACGATTATTATGCATATCTAAGGCGATGCCGTTCGGCCAGTGTATGTTTTCGGTGACCAATGGCAGTGAGTTGCTGCCATCCATGGATGCGCGCGCTATCATCGGCTTCAGACCCCAATCCGTCCAGAACATGTGTCCACGTTGCGGCCAGAGCGCTATGCCGCGTGGTTGATGCACATCGACGGTGACGAGCGCCGTGCAATAGAGTCCATCGTTGGTACAGACCGCTATGTGACGCATCGTGTTGTCCGAGAAGTAGATATTGTCTATGGGACAAAGAGGGCGTGTTTAAGACATATAAATTGGGAAGAAGAGACCGCGATGTGAAACCAAATACACAAAAAACTTTAGCTTTTAAATAGAAGGTTCTAACACAGAAGCAACTTTTTCCGAAAAGGAGGACTCTACGGAAAAAGCTTAGTGCTGTTTCTCATGCTAGAAGGGGGGTGCACTATTTACTGGGTGCTATTATTCCGGTCTTGTAGATAGACAACTGAGAGGTTAGTAATTGTAGCTTCGAGGTTAGTAACCTGGAGAAATTTGTATCTAACTACGATACTATAAAATGCCTATGGGTGTTTCCAGAGTTTCGGAAAAAACTAACTGTTGAGTTGGCAACACTTTTAGAAAACCAAGAATACTCGAGTATTTGGCGTCCAATATTTTTTCTACTTCACTCACCTGTCAGCCAATCGACCGCTAAGTCTTCTGGCGCATCCAAGCCGGCAGTGAGTAGAATTTCTTGATTGGTCCCATCGGCGTTCGCCTTCACAATACTCTCTGCCTCATTCTGTATATTCGTCCAATAGATGCTTTGCCCATCAAAGGATACACCGATCACTTTGGTCAAATTCTTGGCCACCGCATAGACTAATTTATCGCGTAAATGCACACCCATTACGGCCATTTGTGTGGTATAGAGCAGTAAGGGATCGCCACCGTATGCCTCACAGGTGTGATTATCCGCCCTCAGCACATAACCTACATCACAGGTGCAAAGATATGAGCCGCGTGTATTCTGACAACTCTGCGAGCACAAGCCATAGATCTCCAGACATTCATCGATATCTCGACAGGCGTTCTCCAGCATTGACATGCGATAACCCTTGGGACAAATGCACTGAGCACCTTGTTCGGGTAGCATTTTACAGATCGCTGCTGGTGGACAAGTTTTCATGCTGCAATTGTTGCTGCTGGATGAGCAGAGTGGCGACTCATCGCTGCCGTCCGCGCAGTCCGCCTTGCCATTGCAGGCTGCATCGATGGTTAGGCAGCTTGAGTTGTCACGGCACAGGAACTTGCCTTGCTCCAAAGTGCAATTCATACCTAGATTAGACGTTGTTTTTATGTATAAAATATGTTGGAATAAGAAAAGTTGTTACTTACCGCACTTGCGTTCATCGCTGCCATCACCGCAATCGTCGACGCCATCACAGATCCATTTCTTGCTCTCCAAACATTTCTTATTGTCACAAAAGAAGCCTTCACAACTTTTTCTGGCGCGCTCACAGCCATCCTCCTCATCGGAACGATCGTGACAGTCGCTCTTGCCGTCGCACATAAAATCCAGCGGTATGCACGTCTTATCCGTGCGACATGTGTATTCGTAGGCGCTGCAATTCCGTTTCGTATACCAACCGCCTGTGCCGATATCACCGCTCTTCGACGTACCCTGCCACCGCCGCTGCCCCAGAAGCTGGACGTGCTAACGCATTCCAATTCATCTTCGCCGCCCGGACAATTCTCGATGCCGTTACATATCAGTTCCGACGACAAGCAGGGTCCATTGGGTTTGGCGCACTGAAACCAGTCCGGTTTGCGGCACATTTTCTTTTCTGTAAAAAGAGTAGAGAGTAGAGAGTATATGATTAGGTAAACCAATTATTCTCTATAAAATTGGTTGCTTTTAGTTTAGTCCAGAGTTTACCGCAGTTCATTTCGTCCGAGTTGTCCGGACAATCATGACGTCCATCACACATCTTCTCCTGTAAGATGCAGCTTCCGTCGCGGCACTCGAAGTGATCGGCGTCGCAGTGTTGGAAGGCTGAGACACGCGCGAAAAATGGCGGCATGAATATTAATATGACGACAACAACAATGACGGCGCAGTTGGGCGCTGCAGCGCTGGGTTGTAGCTTCTTGCGCACATTTTGTAACGGTAAATGAAAGGCTTTTGCCCTAAAGTAAAAGAAAATGCAGTGAGAAAGGTAATTAAAAGGTGATTTGAAGGGGAGAAGGTGAGTGGGTGAGAGTAAGTAGCTTATAAAGTCAGAATGGTGTGAGAAGAGGAAAGAGAAGTAGGCGAGCGAGCTCACATGGAAAAGTTCTAGTCTTCATGTGAAAGTGAGGTTAGTTAAAGAGCTACTAAATTGATTATTTTAATTTAAATAGTTTTGATTTTTTTTTAATATTTCTTAGTCTTTTTTAATGAAATTTATTTTATATAAAATTATTTTTTGTATTTAATAAAATTTATTGAATACTTACATTGATTGCCTTGAAAACGATCGATTTCAACACGCAGCTTTAGCAAGCCGCGAACTAACACACTTTACTTCTATTTTAATTAACTATTTTTTAATATTTAAATTTTATTTTCAAACACTTTTATATTTTATTCAAATTTAATTTTTCACATAAAATAATTTTTTTTTTAATTTTTAACACTGCAAATTACACAAATTTTACACTAAACACGTTTTTTTCGGATCGACACAATTATTGCCGCGCATTAGCGCGTTAAAGCCGAAATTGACTGATGATCATTGATCGATTGATCGCCGCCAAAGTGCCGCTGATTGGCATACCAAGGCATTGGCGCGAAAGTCTACATAAGTGCCGTTATTTATGAGTTGTATTAAAAAGTTTAGTGTAGAATTATATATTTGTCAGATTTTTTAGTTTTTTACATATTAAAAAATAAAATTTAAATATTTTTATAATAAGTTTTTAGAGTAAATATTAATATATATAAAAAATTCTTGAATTTGTTCGTAAAATGTATAAAAAAATTTTCTAAGAAGGAGGATGAACTGCAATGGAACTAAATGTTTATAATAAACTTATAAATATATTTTATTTATTTATTTAATTTAATTTCTTGAGGATTATTTTACTTTAACGGAAGTACACAGCGCCATCTGCTGTGTACTAGCTATGGTTGCTAAATTGACTTAAGGCATGAGAATGTGTAGGCTCATCTAGCGGAGAATAGGAAAATGAAAATAAATTTTTTCATTTTATTTTAAAACAAGTAACGAAAGTCCAAGTCCGGATGTCAGTCTTTCAACTTGCGTTACGTATTACGTATATTTGAAATATGCTAGTATTGACCTGATTTCTGTTATTTTTGGCTTTACGACATACTATTATTGGAAAAAGATACCCTCTGAGCTTCTCTGAGGTACGCCACTTGCCATCACCAATGTATAAGGAGTTAGATTAGGTCGGAGTAAACTGGTAGGCCAGTTTTGGTCCTTTGCGATACCAGATGGAGTTCAGTTGCTAGGCCTAGTCATCCTTTAGTTTGCCCGCGCTTGACGCGAATTTCAACAGACTCTGCGGACCATGGGGTGCCAGATGCTTACAGCGTAGTCTTGCCTATGCGGCACAAGTGCACAAGAGAAGCTCCATTGTTTCGCTGATGCGTTGCTCTAGATGTTTTGCGGCCGTGTGTCACCACCAGACAGTGATCAGTTAGTATTCCGATCATATTCCTACAGTCTATTCTATGAAGGCCAATAGCACATGACTTTTGCTGTTTTGCACGCCGGTAGTTCGTTCCATCGATTTTTTATTTTTTTACCATGTTTCTGTCCAGATCCGGGGGTTTTGCAATAGCAAAGACCTCAGCTTGAAATATAATACAGTGTTTCGGCAACTCAAAAGACTGCCTTGTGCCTAACTCTGGACAGTTTACCCCCGCACCAAAGAAACCATCATAGAAGAATTTTTTGCTTTCTTGTGAGCACAAGCAGATCCGATTTCAAGGGGTTCGATAAAATACTCGCAATAGGAACTGGAGCCCACATATTCGGTAGCAGAGGCTTGAACAGTTCTAGCCCGATTTTGACTATTCATAAGGTGCCATACCGCAAAGCTGCTATTTGTAATAAGTTTTTTCTGGATACATTTATTGGTTCTTGATTTGTATACTGGAACGTGAAGGAATCAGATGGAATTTGAAATTGTATTAGTGTTAAAAGTAGGCGTGGTTTTCATCCGATTTGCCCTGTTATATAGAAAGTTCGAGATAGTATTATTAGCTACACTTGGTTGAAAGCGGTCAAGCGGGTCCCGAGATATGTGACATCATCTAATGGGGTAGGTGGGGTTATTATCCTATTTTCATACTATCATAAGAAAAGTTGAAAAATTTATTCTGTCCAAATTTGGGGATATAATTTTATTGGTTTCTAAGATACATACATTTAACTTAAGATCAAGCTCCCGCGAAGTCCAGCCATTCAGTAGTAGAACCCACGAGGAGAGATAGCGGAGCTATGGTGCTGTTCCTTGTCCGTTTCATTTTCTTGGCAGACAAGGTTCTCTCTAATGCCATTGGTGAAACTTTTATGAATAACCCTGGAGGTAGGATGTAAAGAGACATTTATCGTCCATATCCTGCAAAATAGTGCTTAACGGCGATCCCACAGATCCAAATATAAACCACAGCAATCTGAGTTAAGGATTTAGCACGTAGGCATACTGTTTCGTAAGTCCAGCATAGTTATTTAATACTGTGTCACTGGTATTGTGAACTTATTAGTCATTACAAAAGTCCTGCCTGTCTTGTCTATAAACAAAAGGAAGATAAGGTGTCTTGCTTGGAGGCTAGTAGGTAATATCTCGCGCGTATTTGCCGTTGAGATTTCACCTCTGTTCAATTCATTGAAATTTGTGCATGACGTCAAAAGCTTCTCAAACCTTTGCATATGACGTCAAATGGTCTTATCTTAGCCGCTTTGAACTCAGATCACTATTAATCTCGAGCACGTACGCACAAGCCAACGGACGCAATGTTCAATAATTTTATTAAGTCTTCAATCTTCTACCAGCTGTTTGGCTTGACTTAATAGAAAACAATATTTACGCGCAAATTTGCAATTTAATTCCAACGCGCATTGTAACAATGAAATTAGCCAAATAAGCAATCGACCGCAGCTTCCTTATTGCCTGACGAGCTATTTAGTACATGAAATGCAATCATTTTGGCTTTTATTGCCCGCTTTTAATCAAAGAGCGATAATAACGAAATTCAAAGTGTGTTGTTTGAAAAATGCTTGTTGTCTTTTTTGTTGTTTTATTAAATGATGTTTTTAGTTTATTTTAATTTTAATTTTGATTTAGTTTGGTTTTGATTAATTTTTGAAGATTCTGTGTGTTAGAGTAGTTCTCACATACTTTTTGCCTTTTTGTCTTTTAAATCTTATGTCTTAAGACGCTTTCTATGGGCACTGTTTGTATTCACTTTGCCGCAAGTTTTCATAAAGAAAATATTATTAAGACACATACATATGTAGCATAAAAACGTTCTTCGAGAACCACAATAGGGTTAATGAATCAGTGAGGTTATTCCTCTTAACTTTGGTTGGCATTCAATTCAAGAAAGATCCTCGAAGTTCTGTTAACTCCGTATTACTTTTCTTAAAGTAAGATTGCTTTGATCACCTTTGGTTGCTAGACACTCCTTAAAGATTTTTCGTAGAAATCTGACGGTTCAGCTACCCTTCCCCACCTGGTCAGGATATTAGGAATTTATCTGCGATAGGGCTTGTCTGTCGTAAGAGGCGACTAAAATCCACGAAAATGCACTGTGTCTTTTGTAAGGGCTAAGCTAGTTTTATCAGAAAATAATGTAAAAAATGTGTACGGAAAGATAATGTTGGAAAAGACCTTTGATGATGCAACGTCCATGACTACCATCAATATCAACTGATGATCAATATGTCAATAAAATAAAGGAATTGGTTCTTGAGAATCCACGATTAATAGTCAGAGATCTTACTGGCAACGTTGGAATATCTGAAGGATCCGCGAACACTATTTTGAAAGATCATTTGAGCCTAAGAAAAATGAAAGCTTTATTGGATCCAAAATCAATCAACTTTTCTGACCACCAGGATATCATGAAACGTCTTATTACTAGCGATGAGTCATGGATCTTTGCTTACCACCCGAAAACAGGCTATCAATCAGACAAATATTGAGCCAAAAAAACACGTCAAAGGAGGTCAAAAATCAAGATTTTGTTGATTGTTTACTTCGATTATCGAGGTGTGGTGCACTCCCCATTCCTTCCGACCGACCAAACCATCAACAGTGACTATTTGAGTGATATGCGACGTTTGGGCGATGCTTTTCGTAAAAAGAAGCCGGAATTATGGGTCGACAACTTGGTTTTAGTACCACGATAATGCATCGTTGCAAACTGCATTGCTTCTTCGTGAGTTTTTCATTGTGCTGCAACCACCATCTTCACTTGATTTAGCTCCGAGTGACTTCAAGCTCTTCAGCAAACTCAAACGACCGCTCCGTGGAAACCGTTTTTAGTTAATTAAAGACATTGATGGTGAATCGCTACGCGCGTTGAAGGTTGTTCCGGAAATTCAATTTAATAACTGTTTCGAAAATTGGAAAAAAATTTGGCATAAATATGTTGAGACAAAGGTTGATTACTTTGAGGTTTTCAACATAGATTTTCAAGAATAAATTAGAAATTTTAAAATTATGAACAAAGTCTTACTACTTTTTGCCCATAGTAGTACACATAGTATATTCAGATATACCATATACGTATGTATATATGTATGTATGTTGTAAGTATGCATATTTGTATGAACATTTGCGTGAGTAAGTATAAAAATTTAATTATAATGGACAAGATTTGCTATTAAGGTTGATACAAATCCGAAAAGTAATGTCTAAATGAAAATCCGTCACCTCTTCTGAGCTGCAAATATACTTAAGTATACAATATATGGTAGTACATACTTGAAACATACTATTTGCATATATGGATATATGGAAAAAACATGAAGCATACTCTTGTAACTGTATGTGTGTATGTTGCCATGCAAATTTGCGGCATTTAAGAACGACTACTGACCTCTTCTTCCACGCCAAACGCGACAAGGGCAACAAGTGCTTCACTCGACGCACAAATGTTATGTTATTTCGGCCTTTATTACATTTACACATATATATATACATATACTTTTAGATATATTATATTTCTATTGTTTTCGGCTTAGCTGTTTTAATTGGCGGTTAAGAAGTGTGAAAAATGCTAGAATTGCAGAACAGTAAAAAAATAGTAAAAATTAATAAAGAAAAAATAAAAATAAGAAGATTTTGTGCTCCACAGTTAAAACTGTAAGTAATGCATTAACTACTACGCGTATTACCATTACTGACCCTCTTAATAATTACTGGTACTTTTCATAACAATGACACACGGAAAATAGCTGAAACTGCCTAAGCACTTCTACATATGCACACATACTAAATATTTATTTATATCATGAATATACATATAGTACATTAAATACTTAAGCATTTACTCATTTATGCGTGGTTTTATACATGTATAGTATGTATATGTATATGTGCTCAGCTAATTTTCAGTTGGCTGGTGACTCAGTAGTTTTAATTAAATTATAAATCTTGTTATCTTTGGCCTTTGAAAGATGACTTGTAACAAGTACGTATGTATGTATGTATGTATGTATGTATGTGTGTTTGGATGTTTGTGGGCTAATATATGCAGTCAAGCATTAGTATTATTAGTTATGAATAATAATGGTACAATAGAATATCATGCTAGCAATATATGTTTGTTTGTAGAAAAATAAGTACCAGTAAGACAGTTTAGACATTATATATGCAGTCAAGCATTAGTATTATTAGTTATGAATAATAATGGTACAATAGAATATCATGCTAGCAATATATGTTTGTTTGTAGAAAAATAAGTACCAGTAAGACAGTTTAGACATTTTTTGGTTACACAGTCAATAACCGAGTCTCAGACTATATCAAATATATTAGCTTGTCAAAAAAGTCTTGCGGTATTTTTGCTAGTTGGCGCTGAAAGCGCGTAGTTCTAGTTTTATTCGTCGCATAGGGTCATGCTATACCTTTTTGGAAAGCTCATTTCACGCGCTAACACATGTTTGATTGAATGTCGTTTCTTTTAAGATGGCCGTGAGTTATAGCGTCGCGAACATGGAGCAAAATAAAGAGAAAATACAGCATATTTTACAAATATAAAGGCAAAAATGCATCTCAAGCCGCCAATAAAATTTGTGCAGTTTATGGACCCGTTACAGTTTCCATTTCCACCGCACAACCATGAACTCAACGTTTTCGTTCTGGTGTAGAGCTGGTCGAAGATGCGCCACGCTCCGGAAGGCCTGTCATCGAAAATTGCGATAAAATCGCTGAATTGGTCGAAAGAGACCGGTATAGTAGCAGCCGTAGCATCGGTCAAGAGCTGGGCATGAGTTATCAAACCGTTATAAACCATTTGAAGAAGCTTGGAGTCACTAAGAAGCTCGATGTATGGGTGCCACACGAATTGACGCAAAAAAAAACATCTTTGACCGTATCGACGCATGCGAATCGCTTCTGAATCGCAACAAAATCGACCCGTTTTTGGAGCGTATGGTGACTGGCGATGAAAAGTGGGTCACTTACGATAACGTAAGGCGCAAACGGTCGTGGTCGAAAAGCGGTGAAGCGGCCCAGACGGTGGCCAAGCCTGGATTGACGGCCAGGAAGGTTCTTCTGTGTGTTTGGTGGAATTGGCAGGGAATAATCCACTATGAGCTGCTCACCTATGGCCAAACGCTCAATTCGGACCTGTACTGCCAACAACTGGACCGCTTGAAGCAGCACTCATGCAGATGAGGCCATCTTTGATCAACAGAGGCCGAATTGTCTTCCATCAGGACAACGCCAGGCCGCACACATCTTTAGCGACGCGCCAGAAGCTCCGGGAGCTCGGATGTGAGGTTCTTTTGCATCCACCGTATAGTCCGGATCTCGTACCAAGTGATTACCACCTGTTTCTGTCCTTGGCGAACGGGCTTGGTAGTCTGAAGTTGGCCACAAGAGAGTCCTGTGAAAATTGGCTCTCCGAGTTTTTTGTTAATAGGGAAGCGAGCTTCTATGAGAGGGGCATTATGAAGTTAGCATCTCGTTGGGAATGCGTCATCGAACAAAACGGCGCATATACGTATTTGACTTGAATCGCATTATTATAACCATTTTTATGAACAATTGAAAATTCAATAAAAATACCGCAAGACTTTTTTGACAACCTAGTATTTCGTTTTGCTTCATTTTCTATTTTTTATTACACACCATCTATATATAAATTCTATAAAGCCTTACATAAAAAGCCGAATATCTCGAGAAGTATTAATGATAGCGATTTTCACATTGAACTTTTTTTGTAGCAAATAAAATTTCCTAAAAGTTTGTCATGAACATTTTTTCTATAGCTCCTGTCATTTACGAGATATATACAAAAAAAAATGCGAATTTCGTGGAAAAATCAGGTTTAAAGCCCCGTACTACCTCGACGGACGACTTTGTTGCACTGGGCACTTTTGTAGAGTAAACAATTCTGAGAAATATGTGTCTAAAGTCGAAGCGATGCCATAAAATACCTCTGACCTATAGGAATTTAAAGATAAATACTCACGATTGTAGTGTATTTTCTATGGAAAATTTTTACAGGATGCGGTCCACTTCTTAATGCTAATATTAAAGACTAAAATTTTCAGGCATTTTTTTTAGGATATTTCCAAGGAAATTTTGTGACAGGACTGAAAAAAATTAATAGTTCAAAACAAAAAAAAAAACACCCTAATGCTTATAGATATCCCATTGATTTTGGAAGGTAGGTAGAACAAAACAATAAATTTTTGATAAAGCCATGAAGTTTGATGGATCTCAAATGATTTTGCCGCTCACCATCGAGTATCACTTGGTATCAATGCTCATCAGCGCTGAAGATTTATTGAATTATTTACTTTACCTTGTTCAATGCTTCAATGAGTTTAGTCTGGCACATGCCAATATACTATACAAGGGCTGGCAGATAAATATTTAGTCCTCAAAAAAAGAAAACGAAGCAATTTTGGAAAGTTTCTATTTATTTCTATACATGTACAGTTTCTTTTACCTCCATACACTAGTACCATGGATGATCCAACTTCTTTAATACGTCGGAAAAAATAAAAACTTTTTTGAAGTTCTGCAAAGTTACTGCGACTTAGATTTTAATGCAGTGATTGATTTTTCAAGTTTTGAAACAAAAAGAAGTCGCTTGGGAACAAACATCCTTATTTGACTGCGATATCCCACATGAGATCAATACAAAACTATGAGCTGAATTCGGCTAAAAATTTGACATCTATCGTGTACGGGTTTGAACTATACAACGTGTTAAGTCATTATTGGACCGTCCTCGTACTATGCGCAAGCTCCATTATAAGGCGTATGTTCTTTGTGTGTTTAGTTACGCATACGCGATGTATGACTTTTAGAATTATTTTGCAGTAATTTTAATATAAAATATGCAAGAATCTTAAAAGCCGCATTTATGTAGTATACATATTTATGACTAGGTATTATTTATGGTAAATATTTGGATACGTAGGAATATTTATGAATTTTGTTTAAGTAAGTGCTTGAGTATAACAAATGCATATAATCCAACTCTAGTTTACGGGCATTTTGCGACTGTGATGTTAGAGGTAACAATTTATATTCAATATAAAGTAGATAGTAGACTAATTAGAAGAATTACAAATCAAAACTTAACGACCAAAAGCCCAGCCCAATCACTGTCTAATACCACCTCTTAATATCTCAGTCTTTGATCTTCCTGCCAACAGCACTAATGTATGTATGCATTTTATATACTAAGTATAATATATACTATATATAATGTATACATATATTCAGTTAAGTAAAAACATATTTAAGGTCGCAACTGTTTACTTCAACCAAATCTAATTATATTCCAGTTTTATATGGCGTAGCTGTGACGTTGGCTTCTTCACTGATATGCTGTGCTTTAAGCATAATTACTCACGGCCAACAATTATGTCTAACTGAAACAGAGAAACAAAAAAAAATAAAAATCTTAAAATATTACAAATTCTTAGGCTTGGCAAGCTGCTAAGTGCTTTGTGACGCTTCGTTTCACAGCTTATTGTCGAAATAATTTATGACTTCTAATGTGTAAGTGATGCGGCACTTCGAGCTCAAAGTTTATTCTTGAAAAATATTATAAGAGAATCCTCATTTGTTATGGAACTCGCATGCGTAACGGATTTGAGTCTTAGCATAGTAGGGGCAGTAAGTATTCATAAATCAAGCATAAGGGCATCTCATCTAAAACACTATACTTAGTATACCTCGGCGTGTAAAGCGTCGAATACTTTCAGAGCTGAAGTGTTCTGGTCCATTCTGACGAGATTCGCTGAATCCACTTTGCATGGGTCTTTTCCAAGACTGGCGCATGGTAAATATCTGATCGGTTGTTCATTTCCAGGCCTAAAACCACACTGATAAGGTCCAATCAGTTTGTTGATGCTGGGCCTTAATCTTTCACACAATACGCTCGATAGAACCTTATACGCGATGTTGAGGAGGTTTATGCTACGGTGGTTGGCGCAAATTGTGGAGTCTCCCTTTTTGTGGATTGGACAGAACACGCCTAAATTCCAATCGTCGAGCATGTTTTCGTCCGACCATATTCTACAAAGAAGCTGATGCATGCTCGGCCGGCAATTCATCATCCCCCGTCGTTCGTCAGACGGGTAATTGTTATGCGAACTTCTTCATAGTCGGGCAATGTAACATCAGCTCCATCGTCATGGGTTCACCATTTTCTGGTGTTATGCTTTCAATGCCATTCTCTTCATAATTTCAGTATGCTCTGGGCATCAGTCACTATATCCTCTCTGGGGGTTCTACAAGATTATGCTCAAGTCTTGAAACCTTCTGTTAATCACCGCATATTTTGGAAGAGTTTTCGAGCATTACCTCTGTCGGTCAACTTCTCATGCTCTGCGTACTCACACATTTCGGCCTCTCTCTTTTTTAACTGCAAACGCATCTCTCTTCCCTCTTCAACTCTCGATATTTATCCCATTCCACACTTATCGTAGAAGATTGTAACGGCACTTTACTCCTCCTGGAGAAGTGTTCCCTCTACAATTTTAGTAATCTCTCGACAGCAGTCACTAGATCACTACTGAGGTTTTACAAGAGTATGCTCCGGTCTCGGTTCCTTTATACCGAAATGCTGATGAGTGCTCTCAGAGAGCAGGAGTTCTCTCCTTCCTTGTGTTTGTTGATGTGTGTAATTAGTCCGACAAAATTTAGAGCCTTCACTTTCTAAATTTATCAAACAAAATTAAGTTTTGGGATATGGGGAACAGATTTGAAAAGCGATCCAAATAGATACATAAATCTCACAGTCTGGTCATATTGTAAACTGTAATACACCTCGGAGAGTTTTGTAGGGTATCTTAGGAAAGAGAAAAAATTATTAAAAACTATTAAGAAATATTCTGAATCATTCGCGCTAAATGAGAAGATTAAAAAGCATGACAGACGCCAGTTAATTTCACACACTATTTTTAGGATCGGCTGGTTTATCCCATTATGTCCATAATTTATTAGTAAAAGAAGGAAAAAATGTTCTTGCTTCACCGGTGGTCGTTGGAAACCATAAATCAAAAACATTCCAATTTCGATGACGCGCTCGAAATTGTTCGCCAAATTAATCAAATATCGCACAGTGGACGTTTAGTCGGAAGGTATAAATTACCTCTTTACTCGCGTACATCATAGATATGCAAATAAATCGTTATTGATTTTGAATGGCTGTGTCTAAAGCGAAGAGGTTGTTAAACTCGTTTTTTTCTGTTTAAAGTTCGAAAACTAATTTGTAATTTGGCAGAATTCTTAAATGTAAGTTTTCAGCATTTGTGTAGTTGTTTTTATGTGAAAACCCCAGACTAATTATATTCTTTTGTTGAAGAATACAAAACAAATAGTTTTTAAATTATTATTTGGTCAATTAGCGTGGGTGTGGTCGCTAAATCCGTGAGGGTGGCAATGGTGACTACAGATTTACGCTACATAACTTGAACAATGGTTGAGCTTTCTCGAATAAATATGAGGTTAGGTATTAAAATGGAGATTATTTAAAGTAATGCCTAAAAATATTATGGATGAAAGATAGATTTGAACTATTGAAGGATTAAAAGAGGTTGTTTGGAATCCTTAGTCTTCCATCCCTTCAAGTAATATCGAATTTTTAGATCTTCCAAAGGCGTTATTAAATACGAATCCTTCATTATATCAACATGAATACTTGAATAAAACAATGACATTTCTTTCTGTTCCCATGAGAGGTCAGAGAGAGAGGTTCTCATTATTGCGCCTGATCCGCTTTCGCGGTCATAGCCGAGTTTACAACAGCGCGCCAGTCGTTTCTTCTTTTCGCAATTTAACGCCAATTCGCCAATTGAAGATTTCAAGCGAAGCCAGGTCCTTCTCCACCTGGTCTTTCCAAAGGAGTTGAGGTCTTCCTCTTCCTCTGCTTTCCCCCGCGGGTTTTCATCCTAACTTTCTCTCGAAAACTCGTAACGTTGACTCAGCAGATATTGTCATCGTCCATGCTTCTGAAGACCTAGAATTAATCAATTAAGGATTAGAAGAGATTTGACCCAGACTGACAAAAAAGATGTTGATCCATTACCATCAGGCCAACGCTTAATCCAATTTTCCGTACACTTGCGATAGCGAAGACTTCCAGAGTACGACTTTTGATGGTTTCAGTGGCCTTCTGTCAAGAATTGCCTCACTTAGACGCCTCAGAACGTCAGGTAGCATTCGAACGATTTTAGGGTGAACCACATCATTGTAAACGTCAAGCATCAACTTGATTTTTGACCATACTTACGCGTTTTTTCGGTTTCCTTGATTTTCGGCCGACTTAGACGTAACTTTTTCGTTTCGAACCATTTTTGAAGCTTCAATCGCTAGATTGCAAGGCAATTTCGTCATCATATTAATAATGCCACGTCTCGTCATAAGAAATGATGCAATTAATAAATGTAGGACTTCGTTCTGAAGCAGCTACATTATCAATCATCTTTTTACCGACCTCTACTGGACGCTTTTTGTCAAAGATTCAGATCTCTTGGTACGTGTCTAATTTTGACACGCTTCATACCCAAAACATTAACCAAAATGTGTAAAGTCGAGAGGTTAATTTACTTTTCTGTTTCTATGATGCGAAGACGCTCAGTTACACGGTTATTAAGTATTGCTTCTTTATCTTTTTCGGTGTTATCGTCATTAACACAGTTGGACGCACGACTCTCATGAAGTAAGTTATCGATGGCTTCACGACTTTCTCTGAATGCTTTTGCAACATTTTCAATGATTCTGTAATCGTGATTCCAATGGAAACATAAAGTCACAAGCAAACTGGTTGTTAAAATTTTTCCATAATAAAAGTGGCCAGATAAACTTTTTGTGTCGTAACAAAACAGCTACAAACAACAAGAACATAAAAAAGATTATAGGAATCTAGAAAATGAATTTTCGATGAGGTTTGGATCAGTCCTAGTCAAATTTGATCAGATGGTATATCGGTTAAGGGGGTATTCTGCTCTAGAATTTTGAAAAATTCGATTTTTTTTCATATATTTAAAGTTTAGACCCTTAAGAACATATCCCCCGAAGGATTTTTAAAAATTAAAATTATTTTAAAAGCTACAGTTACTTTAGTGACTCAATACCTAGCCCGGTAGGTAGGTAGACTCACTTTTTAAACGCGTTTTTCTCGAAACTACTTTTTTTTCACACGGTACCGGCATTATCTCAAGTTCTATACAACCGATTTATTTGAAATTTTGTGTGAACCTTCATTATATAATCCGTTATCGTTTCTACCAGCATCGTGTCAAAATTTTTGTTTTTAATATTTTAAAAAAATTCAGGAATTTCAAAAAAAAAAAAATCGTAAAAAATAATTTCTATTTTCAGGCAGTCGCCATTTTTCAAATTTTTTTTTTTCGTGTTCCCTGAGGTAGGGACTATAACAGCATCCTTACTGATTAAGAATTTCTTTTGATTTTTTTTTCAGACCACCAGGAGAGTCAGGATCACCAGGATGCGCCATTTTTTTACACCTGTCTCTCAAAAGTATAAACTATTTATTACTTTTCTTTACTAATAAAAATATAAATTCAATCGAAGTTTATAACGGACATCCCTCATGTAAGCATAAACAAAGAAAAAGATGTTGATGAGCTTATATTGTCTAAGTTATATAATTTTTATTATAAAAAATTTGCAATATGATCCAACCCACGAAATGAGCACGAAAAAGATTAGGCCAAACACAATTTCTTATTTATTTGTTTACATTTTTTTTTGATTTCGTTAAGTCATTGACCGCTTTCGAAACTTTATATATCTATATCACGTTATTTACAGCTTGTCCTAAAAGTAGAGATAAACATATTAACATATTTTTAAATTTCTAAAGAATATATTAAGAAACATAGATAGAGATATTTTATAAACTCTACCATTTTCTAAATCTCAGTGATTTTCCGCTTTTGGACATACATATATGGTATTTATATTTGGGTTAGTTACGAGTATCGTTTTCAATCGGCTCATTGTTGCTTTATAGTTGTGACCTAATTTTACGTGATTTGAGTCAAATCTAGGGTGATCCATTTCGGTTTAATACTTTTTTTTTAGAAAATACACAGAAACTTCAATTTTAATGGGGAGTATTTATAACCATTCGAAAGAACATTCTTTGACATTTATTTTTTGAAGATTATTACTTTCAAATGTTGGCCGCGGCTACATCTCAGATGGTCCTTCCGTTGATTCAAATTTTCGTTGACTCGTACGAGGATTTCGACTGTTAACTGTCGAATAACACGCGTGATGTTTTGCTCCAAGGCCTGTAGCGAAGCGGGAATGTCCGCATAGACTTTATACTTTACATATTCTCACAAGAAAAAGTGTAACGGTTTGATATAACGCGACCTTGGTGGCCAATAGATCAGCCCAAAACGCGAAATTTGATTGATGTGATGTGTGAGAAGTGGCGCTGTCTTGTTGAAGCCAAATGTCGCCGAGATCACAAGCTTCAATTTCAGGCATCAAATAGTAAGTTATCATGGTCGCACTTCACGGGTACGTTCTCACTGGCATAATTTTTGATTCCACCAGATTAGCCTGCTGATACAGTTCCACTTTTCTTGAGCGGATTTTGGCTTCGTTTAGCTTGCACTACGTGCACAAAAACACTTTCAGGTCTTATGGCCTCTCAAGCAGTTATTGAATTTATGAAAACGGTCGTCAAATTTCATGAAGCTGACAAGAAAAGAGCTTCATCAAGACGTCAGATGAAGGATTCCGCGGCAAAGGAGACTCACTGGCGGATGTCTGGAGTATAAATAATCTATACAGTGTAGTTTCGTAATCGAGTTTCCAACATGGTATGTTTATTGATATTCTCTAAAGTGAGTTTTATGGAACATAGTTCTTGAATCTATACGATACAATTTTGGAACTTGAAACATTTAAGATTTTTAATGGTTTGGGTTTGGTTTTGAAGGCGCCGAAAATGAAAGCTTGAAAAGGTACCTAACTTCGAATTTATAGTTCGAAGTTACAACATTAAGTAATAGCCTTCCATCATGGAATGAACATTTACTCCGTCGAATAAATATGTTAAGTATTCATTAACGATGTTGCAGAACGAATGATTACTCATTTAACGCACTACCTATGGTGACCGTAGTCTCATTCCACAAACATATTTTTCATGTCACTGGAAACTAAATTAGAGATTTGAGATTATTAATGACAATTTGGTGAAGAAGTTCAAGATTACTTAAATAATACACCGAAATTGTTCCGAGTATTGAAGAATTTGTAAACTCATAAACAATAATAAGAAAATAATTGTTTGGAATATTTAACTAAAATAGTGTTTGTCACCTAAAACGGTAGTTTCTGCATAAATTTCAAACAAGTTTTATCTCGAAGAATGACCCCAACATATCACTCATACATTATTAATCATTTCATTAATTCTTTTTCAAAACAAACAAATTCTCACAAAAAAAAACTAAAATTAAAAAATTATCTCGTTAGTCCACATAGTTAAGCTGCCGGAATGGGAAATTAGTCGAGTCACAGAAACATTTAATTGCAGTCTAAGCTAATTGCAAACAATTAGTGCTATGATTGAATGATTAAATGATTGACTGTCTTTATATGTTTGAGTGATTGGCTCGAATTTGTATTATTTTGGCTTTTGGAATTCGCGATGCGTTATGATGTGCGAAATTATTATATCACTGTGTTGGCTAAATGTTCACGTCGGCATTCGTATTGAGATCCGCTTAGAGCTGACGACATAAATGGCAGAATTGATGTACTCAGCTTGGGCGCCAAGGTTAAGCAGGTAGAACGTAATGTAAGTAGAAGAGTATGAAGATTTGGTTTGAAGGGAAAAAGCAGGAGGAGTTTGGGGAGTAAAAAGAGCTATTGACACAGCGAGCTTTAAATATGATAAATAAAATATGAAACCTTGATAAGCCGAGAGTATTGCTGTTTCATCTTTGGTTATTGTTTCTCTTTCCACCAGTACCTGGTTATGAAGGAATTATAGTTCTTGTCACTATATATTTATACCCGAACGATAAGTTTTCTACAAAGTATTAAGTAGTTTGACGAAAGAAAGGCCAAGAAAGGGGCCTAAGTTCAACATGGAAGGTGAGAATATCTTCAAAAGACATGTATGAAGTTTCTCATAGTATCAATTTAGCTTGGGTTATAAGGTTGATCCAAAATCGATGAATTTCGCTTGGACAGATATTTGTCCTTTGTGTTACCTATATACTACTAAAGGTGGAGCACTAGATCCTCATAGATCGACGAAGCTTACCAGAAATTTATTAAGGCGGTTAATATCAATCACAGACAAATCGCTAGGTTCGCCAAAGTTGTTTTATGTTAGCCTAGGGATTCCACTTCATCTTCTTCCATACAGCCTTGGCTAAGACAGAATGTTTAGCCAGATCGTAAACCTATTAATCAGTGTCCAGTCAGAACACCTACATTTGCGTCGAGATTGGAATTCTTAAGAGCCAGTACTTGTAGTTCGGAAGATCACTTATGGTTCACTCTGAGCCAGAGAGAGCAGCAGTCGCATAAGTTCTTGTTATTGACAAGGTTTCCTGAGCTCGCTGGAGTTCCAAAATCCACAGCCAGAACTCAAGACATTGGAAAACCCGAAAATTGTGACCTCCTACGGTTTACTCTGTCAAAATCGCATAAGTTCTGATTGTTGATAAAGCTTCCTGAGCTTGCTGGAGTTCCATAAGATCAAGGCAAGAAGGCAAGACATTAGAAAGCCGACTCGCTTCCAATCGGATGAAATTGACATCAACACGATCCAGTTATGAAATAAAGGCTGCGAACAAATAAGCAAGTCAAGTAAAATAATGCTTAACTGCACCTTAGAGTTTTTGGCTTTTTTGGTTCGAAGCTCTGTCAAGCTTAATTTATATGAAACATTTGATCTATCCGTGTTCGTAATTCTTTAGGGAGCAACACATACGTTTCCGATAAAGAACGTTATCGTGAAAAACTGCATGCAGGATATAGGATAAAGAAGGAACTCGAACTTAGATTCTATGGGTAGTTCCATAGAAGAGACATCTGAGGAAGAAAGTCTTTTGTGAGCTTCGAAAACCCCTCTAGTGAGGTCTCTACCTATAAAAACCGAGTTCCATATCGGCTAGTTTTTCTGAATGACAGATTATGTCAAATCCTAGGTGTTTCAGTCTTGGTTTAGTAAAGATTCGATATTCAAGAAGGAAGTGTTGAGATTTCTCTATCTTGTCTGCTTTAGAACAACTTCTATTTCGCCCTTTGGACAGTACTTAGTTAAGGGGTTACATGGGTTTAGGGATTTCAAAAAATCGATTATTTTTATTGTCTTGTTAAATTCTACAGCACCTCTAAAATATTATTTTAAATTTTCAAGTTGATCCGAGTAATAGTTTCGGAGATACGGCCTAGAGGCGAATCTCAGTTAACCTTACACGTTTTAGTTATTATTGCTTAGAGTCTTATGTGGCAGAACATTACTTCCATAGCCTGTGGAATGTCAGTGCAAATTCGCTTTATTGTCCAATAAGAAATGCAAGGTGTTTTCCGGTTTCATTTGACCACCAGAAGTGGCTTATTGCCTTTTAGTTAATAATTATGAGCATTTAATTTTGTTTTGTTTACTTGGAACAAAAAAATTCGAAAATTTAAATAAGAAAGAATTTGTCAAGCGGTGGCGTTTCTTATAAATTACGGAGACCAAATGACGGCGCCAAAGCAAATATGTTCAAGTACTACAACAACAACGAGACAATTGAGTTGTTGATTGCTGCGATGATGAGCATAAAATATAAGCTAGCTGTATATGGAATATTTACTATTGTTGTTGTTGCAGCTGATGTGACAATTGCTAAAGCGTCGATGGAAGTTCAACACTTTTGGATTTTTGGCTGAGATTTTTTATGACACTTTTGAGCAGCGTCATTTTCGCCTCTAAAGTGGTCCCATACAAGGCAATAACCTGCGTAACCTGCAATTTTTTAATATATTATGTTTAATACGTAAATATATGTGTGTGTGCGAATGCTTGATGCGTCGCTGGCGGCTGCTGTTGCCAACAGTCGCAAGACGCAGCTCTGAGGTGCAAGCAGTCAGTCGGCCCATCAATCACCTCGGCAGTAAGTTAATGCATTAGTCGCTTGCTTTGCGGTGCTGCCAGCATGATTCAAATTATAGTAAATATTTTTTATTTATTTCAATTCGTGATTGTTTTGTTGGAGAGATATTTGTCTATTTGTTCGGTTCTTCTCTGTAGTAGGTTCATACAACCGATAAATGCTGTTCTAAGAAGGTCTGGGTCTTTTTAACAGATATTCATTTCGAGATTTTAAATTGTCAAATTGCTAGGTAGTCAGATAATTGAAAGTACTAAAAATCCTGTTTATTCTTCCTCTTTATTGGCGTAGACACCGATTACATGGTTATAGCCGAGTTAATAGCAGCGCGTCCGTCATTCTTCCTTTTCGCTGTTTGGCGCCGATCGATCTAAGTGTAGTCAGGTCCCTTTTCACCTGGTCTTTCCAAGGGAGTCGAGGTCTTTCTCTACCTCTGCTTCCCCGAAGGGTACTGTGTCGAATACTCTCAAAGCTGCAGTGCTTTCATCCATCCGAATCACATGACCTATTCAGCGTAGCCGTTGCCTCTTAACTCGCTGAATTATGTCAATGTCGTCGTATATATCGTAAGGCTCATCGTTCCATCGACTGCGGTGTTTGCTGTTGCCAATAGGCAAGGACCATAAATCTTTCGCAGAGCCTTTTTCTCGAAAACTCGTAGGCGCTCAACAGATGTTGTCATCGTACATGCCTCTGCACTACATATCAGGTCGGGAATGATGAGTGACTTGTCGAATTTGGATTTTGTTCGTCGATAGGGGACTTTACTTCTCAGTCCGAATGAGCAAGAGTTAGAAAGAGTTATTTTGTGTTGGATTTCGAGGCTGACATTGTTATTGGCGTTAATACTGGTTCCAAGATAGACGAAATTATCTAGACTTTAGAGTTATGACTGGCAACAGTGACGTAGAAGCTAAGTTGGTGACAGGAGATATTTCGTCTTGCCTTCGTTCATTATCAGACAGATCTGTTTCGCCTCCTTATCCAGTCTGGAGAAAGCAGAACTAACGGCACGGCTGCTGAGAACAACGATATCAATATCATCGGCATACGCCAACAGTTGTACACTCTTATAGAAGATGGTACCTTCTCTATTTAGTTCTGCAGCTCGAATAATTTTCTCCAGCAGTAGATTGAAGAGATCAGAAGATTGTCTGAAATCTCGTTTGGTATCGAACGGCTCGGAGAGGTCCTTCCAGATTCTGACGGAGCTTTTAGTATTGCTCAACGTCGGTTTACACAGCCGTATTAGTTTTCGGTGATGTTATAGCTATGAAAACCACCGAACCGAAAATCCATGTCTGGCAACACCAAAAGGCAAAAATTTGCACTGACTTCGCAGTCAGTTTTGGGTGGAGTGATCGTCCCCCGATTTTGAAGAGCAGCAAGCCCCTCAGCACTTTTGTATTAGAATATGATATTCTTAGTGTTCAATACAATAAAAAGAAAAACAACAATAATAACAACATGACAGCCGCTCAGAATGACAAGCTGGCAGCGATTAGCTCAAAAGTCTGCGAAAAAAATATAAAAACATAACATTTTTGAACATTTATTTTGAGTTGTTGTTTTTGTTGCTGTTGATGTTTCGTTTGTTTGGTGGCCGCGCAGCGTTGAACATTTGTTTGGGAAAATAGGCGCGCATACAAAGCAAAAACAACTAAAAACAGCCAAAAAACAAACACCAAAAACACACAAATATTTGCGTGTTGCTTCGAAGTATAAATTGGCTTGTTTACCTCTGCTCCGGCAGCAGTTCTTAACTCACCACAAACCGCAAACAACGCGTCCGCAACAACACGCAACGCGCCTTAAAGCCAAGTTTACACAGCTTAACTTAGAACTGGAGATTTCGTGTGCAAATTAGTGCGAAAATGGTTAGTGTTATGCAGCAGGGGAATACAAACTCGCCTCTTATTGCATAAGTGTGGGTGTATGTGTGGTCGCCTGCTTTGTTTTGTGTGCAACAGTGTGTGGAAAGTGTAGAAAAAACTCAATAACTGCCAACTTGTATGTGTTTTTATGTATTTAATGGCTTCATTCTACAGACGAATGATATTACATGCTTTAGAGCTGATGATTTAATAGTTACACCAGTCGACAAAAATTTTTTTTGGTGCTGAAATATGTATTTTTTATGCAAAACAATGACAGGATCGTTGTTGCAAAAAACCATTGCATTACTTAAAGGCGATGATTTAATAGTTACACTAGTCAACACGATTTTTTTTGTCGAAATTTCTTTTTTATTTTTTTATGTAAAATAATGGCAGGATTGTTGTTGCTAAAAAACTTAAATTTCTTGGAGACGATGATTGAATATTTACCCTAGTCAACACGATTTTTTTTGCGAAATTTCTTTTTTATTTTTTTACGTAAAATAATCGCAGGATTGTTGTTGCTAAAAAACTTAAATTTCTTGGAGACGATGACTTAATATTTACACTAGTCAACACGATTTTTTTTTGGGGAAATTTTTTTTTATTTTTTATGTAAAATAATGGCAGGATTGTTGTTGCAAAAAAACCTTAATTCCTTGGAGACGTCGATTTAATATTTACACTAGTCAACAATTTTTTTTTTTTTGGTGCTGAAATTTTTTTTTTATGCAATACAATAGGAGGATCGTTTTTGAAGAAAAACCTTATTTTCGAAGATTATAGCGTTGTCTTGGATAATCATCTATGCCGAAATTCGGAAGAGACAATTTGTGAAATAAGAAAAATTAAACGGAAAAATTAAACAATAATACCATTTAATAGGATTTTATAATTTTATATGATAGGCTAGTCGCCTTCAAACATGCAACTTTTGGCGTTTTTGTTTTTACAGAGTTTAAGTTGAAAAAATCAAATTTGAGTTAGTGGTCAAATGAAAAAAATCATATAAAAAACATATAAAAAACTCCCCAAAATTTTGGCAAAAAAAAGTATTTAAAACTATTTTTTGTAACTATAAATTCCGGACGCTTGAAATATGACTTCGGTAGTTTTCACGAAAAACTTTACTACAAATATAACTGACTATATATCGTTACCTAAAATACAAAATGACGTAAAATCACTTTTCATAAGTTTAAGGCGAAGGTGAAAAGATATAATAGAAACCACACAAGTTGAAAGAAAATTTGAGTTTTGGTTATAAAAGGGTTATATATTGGTTATTTCTGACAGTCGAACATTTTATACTACATACATATATGTATGATGCAGTGAAGCTTAAACAGTAAAAAAATCAATTTCGATTTTTTTGATGATACGTTGTTTTGCATTTTAGATGACCTTACATTATTATCCTTCACATCAGTATTTTTAATAGGAAAGGGTAGAAAAAGATCTGTATTCTAATTTGGATCGGTTAGTTTGAGTGTCAGCTATAACATGTTGTGTCCGATCAGTACAATATGTTTGTGTATATATGTATATGATTGTTGCGATGCCTTAGAAAATAATATTTACCTTATTTCGCCAAGATAGCCCGGTAAATAAAAGAGTTTTCTCTACATAGGACATGCTTTTTGATACGTTCAGTTTGTATGCAGCTATATGCTATAGTTTGTCCGATCTAAACCATTTTTTCAGAGATTATAGCAATGTTCTTAAAAATACTTTTGCCAAATTTCGTGAAGATATCTTGCTTAATAAAAAAGTTTTCCATACAAGGACATGCTTTTGAACGTTCAGTTTGTAGGGCAGCTATATGCTATAGTAGTCCGATCTAAACCATTTCTTCAGAGATTATAGCAATGTCTTAGATATTACTTTTTGCCAAAATTCGTGAAGATATCTTGCTTAACAAAAAAGTTTTCCATACGAGAACATGATTTTGAACGTTCAGTTTCTAGGGCAGCTATATGCTATAGTGATCTGATATCGGCGGAGTAGCTTCTTGATGCGAAAAGGAATGTGCGCAAAATTTCAGACTATTATCTCAAAAACGGAGGTATACATTTTCAGACGAATATGGCTAAATCGACTTAGCTCGTCAAGCTGATCATTTAAAATTTCAGCCAAAATTTTTTTTTAATTTCACAAAGAAATAATTTTAAAAGGTATTTTAGGAGCAATTTTGAGTCCCTAACTCAAACTTACTTAGTTATCAATATTTATTTATTTTTATTTTTAATTTTGAATCATTGTAAGGGTTAGTCCACCTGACAAATAATCAGAAAATATTCCAAATTGTTTTTGTAAATTATATTTTTTACACCAAAAAGTTTCAAAATCTCTTAAAATTACCGTCATTTTACTTACAGAATTCCCTCGTCAGTATTGCCCTACTCGCGCTGGTCGCATGTACCCACGCTGATGTGTCACATTTGTCACGCACCTATTTACCGCCATCGACGGGATCCCGTACTGTTACTTTCAATCCAGCCACAGGCTATTCAAGCGGTGGTTCAGTAGGTGTTAGCAGTGGTGGCAGCAGTCTTGGCGGTTACACAGCGTCCGCCGTTTCGCACAGTGCACCCTCCTTACAAGTGCACAGCATTTCAAAGAGCTCCGGCAGTCATTCTGTGCCTGCCGTGCCATCTCGTAAATACCTAGCTCCCGTTCAAGTGCAGGCTCCAGTGCAATACAGTGCTACTACTTATAGAGCACCCGCAGTCCACACCTCGTCGTCTTATCGCGCCCCGGCTGCCACATACATTCCTCCAGCAGTTCAAAAGCCAGCCGTTGTTCAACATCATGCTACCGTTCAACAATATCGCGCACCAGTTGTATCACAAAGTGTCTCGTCGGCCAACCAATATCGTGCGCCAGCTCCTGTCCATAGTGCAGCAGTGAGTCATGGCACTTCGTCTGGTTCTTATAGAGCTCCTTACTCCTACAACGCTCCGGCCCCAGTTGTATCACAAAGTATCTCGTCGGCCACTCAATATCGTGCGCCAGCTCCTGTCCATAGTGCAGCAGCTACGGTGAGTCATGGCACATCGTCTGGTTCTTATAGAGCTCCTTACTCCTATAACGCTCCGGCATCAAACCTTCATGCGCCAGCGGCTCAATATCAATCGTCTGCCGCGACATATAGAGCTCCAGCCGTTCAGCAGCAAGCAGCCACCGTATCGTACAGGGCTCCAGTTGCTCAATATCAGGCCCCTGCTGCTCTATATCAAGCCCCTGCGACTACATATGGAGCCCCGGCGTCACAATATCAAGCTCAAACGACTAAGTATCATGCACCTGCCGCTACTTATAAAGCACCTGCAACCTCTAGTTATCAAGCTCCGGCGTCCTCCTACAGCACATCCACCACATACCACGCTCCGGCTATTTCCACAAGCAGCATTTCAAGCGGCTCGTACCAAACGTCAGCTGGTCACTACAGCAGCCCTGCGGTCTCGTACAATGCTCCAGCTAAATCCATTTCGACATCGTCATCCAGTCTTGGTACCCAATATGCGGCTAACGGTGGTTATATTTATTAAAAACTAAATTAGCTCAAAGCCTCGATCTTTTATATGTCAAATGTTGGTATTATCTCGCTTCGAATTGGTTGAAGAACATTAAACATTTTTTATTAAAACGAAATTCAATTGGATTTTTATTTACTCAAGTAACTTCTTGGTTTTCTTCTTCTTAACTGGCGTAGAAACCGTTTTCGCGGTTATAGCCGAGTTAACAACAGCGCGTCAGTCGTTTCTTCTTTTCGAAAGGTGGTGCCAATTGGAGATTCCAAGCGAAACCAGGTCCTTCTCCCACTAGTCCCTCCAACGGAGTGGGGGTTCTCCTCTTTCTCTGATTCCCCCCGCGAATACTGTGTCGAATACTTTCCGAGCTGGAGTATTTTCGTCCATTCGGACGACATGAGCGTAGCCGACCTATGAACTATGTCAATATCGTCGAATATCTCATACAGCTCATCGGTCCATCAAGGTCCATAAATCTTCCGCAGAACCTTTCTTTTGAAAACTCGTAACGTCGACTCATCAGATGTTGTCGTTGTTCATGTCTATGCACCATATAGCAGGACGGGAATAATGGGCGATTTATAAGTTTTGTTTTTGTTCGTCAAGAGTGTACACTCTTATGAAGATGGTACCTTCTCTGTTCCTCTTGGTTTCACCTGGTCATTGTATGGACGAATGTCTGAGAGCTTTGAGTATGATTGATTAACTTTGCGGGGGTTAAATTAATTAAAACTATGTCTGAGTCACCTTTATCTATTGAAAACTAACTATAAGTAAATAAGGTATAAGGTTAGGTCTGCATGATCGGAGTCCACTCGAAAGCTTAAAGAAAAAGTTAGTCTGCCGAAACCACAATAAATATTTTCCTGGAAATACTATTGAATCTTCTTATATTTTGACAATATTAGAGCTCCATTGATCATTTGAGGGAACCACGTTGAAATAGTTGAAGTGCAAAGAGATGGATCTCTTTCACAATAATTTTTAGCTTTTTCAGACAAGTTCTCCTCGGTCGAATTATTTTCGGACCTGCCTTACGTTCACTAGACTTGAAGGTTGTCTGCTTTCTTTGCGAAAAATACGTCAAGGTATACTTAGAAGAGCCAGCTATGATTGCTTTCCCAGAGCCAAAGTTGGAGTAATAAACTCGGTTGAAACTCTCTTATCATTTAGTTCAAAATGCGATGTTGATTCACAGGAGTTCATCGTCGGCAATAAACTTTAAACTCTTAAATGAAAAGAGTTCTATCAGAATGAATTCTCTTTTCGTTCTCTTGAGCAAAGCAAAACCCTCAATTGCACATTGAACATAACGAATCTATAAAGTAATAAAAACCCAAAACCATATTCATATTTTGCTTGATATCACTTTCGTTTATTTGTCGTGTGTTCGTTTGTCTGCGGATTGAAAACTTGCGTCAGCATCGCAAAAGAAATACTGAATATAATAGACAATACAATTGTTTAGTTCCTGTGTCTGTAACGGTATTCATAACCACCATTGGCGGCATATTTAGTGCCATAGTTGGAAGAGCCAGCAGCAACAACTTCCTGAATGTTGGAAGGAGCAGCAAATTGAACTGGAGCTTGGGCTCGCACTGGAGCAGCGTAAGTAACTTGTGGGACCGAAGCAGCCGCAACTGGTGCGGAATAACCATATCCGGCATTGGAGGCAGCGCCGACTGGGGCGGCATAGCTGGCGTGGCTGCTAGAAGCAGCGCCTTGTCCACCGAAACCGCCGGAAAAGCCAGTAGCTGGAGCGGAGTAGGCAGCAACTGGTCTTGGAGCTGGAGCGAAAGCAGGAGCTACATGTGAGGCGGCAGCAACTGGAGCGTGATGTACTTGAGGACGTGGAGCTGGAGCAGAGTAAACCACATTTGAGGCGGCAGCAACTGGAGCGTGATGTACTTGAGGACGTGGTGCTGGGGCAGCAGAGTAAGCTACATTTGAGGCAGCTGCAACTGGAGCATGATGTACCTGAGGACGTGGTGCTGGAGCGTAAGAAGCTTGCTGACCAGAAGCAGCACCAAAACCTCCAAAACCGCCCGAGGACGCGAAACCTACCTGAGGCCGTGGTGCAGGAGCGGCATATGAAACTACGTTGTGAGAAGCGGCGGCGGCGGGTGCATGGTATACTTGTGGACGTGGAGCAGCAACTGGAGCAGCGGCATGGAATGAGGGTGCAGCAGCGTAGCTAACGTGTTGAGCCGATGCAGCACCGCTGCCGCCAAAACCACCTGCTGATGCGAAGCCACCCGATGGTGCCACATGACGGCTGGGAGCTGGTGCGTAGCTAACATGAGATACGGATGGTGCAGCGTAGGAGGCGGGTGCGGCATAGCTGCTGATTGAGTTCGAAGCTGAAGCCTGTGGCGGCAAATAGGTGTTGCTCAACGCATTGGCGCTGACGCCCAACAAGGCGATAACGGTGGTGATAGCGAAGATTTTCTGCAAAGAAAAAGACGGTCAGAGCTGGAGTTTGAAGTACTGATAGGTGATATTGAGGTGGAGCTGCTAGCCTTTACCATATTTTAGCAGGACTTCTAGATTGTTGGACTGGAAATCTGAGACTGTTGATGTTTGCTAGAATTCGTGCAACTTTTATACGAGAATCTATTTAATTCGGCCAAATGCGAGATGCATGGATATGAGTAATAAGTGGAGGTGAAAAAATATATGTCTGCAAAAAATGTTGGATTTCTTGTTTGAAAAGGTGTTCTTGCGTCTTTCTTCACGCAAGTATTTGGTTAATTCGAAAGTCAATTCATTAATTAAAACGGGTTTAACCAAATATTTCTAGCCGATGAAATTAATATTATCAGCTTAAGTGAAGCGCGTATATCCAAATTTCTATAAGTGCTTACATACATACATGACTATAGTCATACATGCCTACCCTGCAGGGAATTGGGGCGACTTACACAATTCTACGGTATGGAAGAGCAACAGCTTCGTATCTGGAAGGTTGTCGTTTGAGTTTCAACCAAGTAGACACGAATGAGTTCATCTGGCATGAGCGCCAGAAGAGTCCTTGAACGGAATGAAAAGGTGAATGGGCCGAAAATGAGAAGGCCTCTGATCACGGCTATCAAAAAAAATTTTGTTCAACGGTGAAGCTCACTTTCAGTTGAATGGTGCGCTAATAAACAAAGTTTTCGAAATTGGAATAATGCTAATCCTCAAAACCTTTTTGATACGCTGTTGGATCCCCAAACAGTCATTTTTGGTAGCGCTCTATGGGAAGAGCGAATCTTTGGTCCACATCACTTCAAAAATGAAGCTGGCTACAATGTAACTGTCAATGGGGAACACTATAGAGCCGTTATTAAAGTTTTGTTGGTGCCTGAATTGGGGGTAGTTGAAGTAGGGGAGCTTTGGTTCCCACAATACCACACTACAAGCCGTACAGACATCGAAACAATCAATTTATTTATAGACACTTTTGATAAACTCCGCTTTAACACCGCTGGACTATTTTTTTGGTAAGTATTGTGAAGTCGCTTGTCCACGAAGATAGATCGAAGGGAATATTCGGCGCGTTATTTCTGACATGCGACCTCAAATGCTACAAAAAGTGATCGAAAATAGTCTATGTCTCGGCGAAAATTTATTCGAGCCAGCCAAGACAGTCACTTGCCCGAAATTATTTTTAGAAATTAATCTCAATCATTAACTTTATAAAAAATTCTTCATCATAACTGTAAATTAATTGCTTGTTTTTGTTTTTTCATGAAAGCCACTTGTCTAAAAAACACCCTTTACGTTTTAAGAACATGAAGGGAATCAGAAATTGTGCAGTGCTCACTATGACGGTATCTTTTCCCAGATTTTCCTACTGGGTTCATGGGCACATGCACCATATATAAATATATCTATATATTAGAATATATACATATACAAAAATGCATTAGAAAAGCAATAATAACAAATAATGGGATACTAATTGGAGTATCAGAGTAAAAAATGTGTTTGAAGACACGAAAAGTAGAAGAAGAAGCAGCAGTAGAAGATTGGTACCTACATAGACCTGAAGTGAAGCTTAAGCCAAATTTACTTTTTTAATTTGCCATAAACATATACATAAATATATAATAATTTAAGAGACTACACATATACACACACAAACACACGTATACCAAATATTAACAGACCAAGGCATATCGCCAGCATGCCTTGCCAAATTCGAAGTCCAGCTTCAAGTGTTGATTAGACTCCGATCATTTGTTCTGGTCTTCGAAATTGGCGTTGGCGCGTCGTGCTGCTTAAACACAACAAATACAACAACACTTGCTCAATCAGGCAGCCAGCAGCTTGTTAACTGTTTCTTCTTTTCTTATTTGCTAAGTTTTTTTAATTATTTAAAATTAGTATGCAGTGTAGGTAGGTATGTATATATGTATATATATATTATGTATAGATATATGGACGTGAGTGTGTATGGCACTTCAATCAAATATTTATGAACTCAACCGGCAACAACAACCACGACCAAACTGGAATATCTATTAAACACACGCAGAACAAACAGTAGTTGATACATTTTACTAAATTAACTCAATAGTTTTATTTTGTTTTTATTTAAATAATCGCTGGAATTGAATTATTTTATTGTCTAATTGAATGTAGCGCCATTAGTTGCGCTTTAACGACGTGATTAGAGATAGTTTATGCGTGTGAACGAAAACATGCCGAGCCGATGTCAGTGTTTGTTATTGTGGTTGTGTGTATTTGTCTAATAACTGTATTAAAAGGTTGTCAACAAAGTGAGAAAATTGTATAATTTAATTTTTGATTTATTTAAAGATTATGGGGATTATTTAATATAATAAAAAATACCTAATAAATGAGCTCGATAGATGGCGCTGAGAATGTAATTTTTCTAGAAAGAAAATTTGGTGAAAAATAGCAAATTTGAGATGATTTTTCTCTAATATTATAGTAGAATGCACTCCATTGCCGAGTGAGTTCCATACTTTACTAGTCTACGGCAGATTATTGATTCGAATCTCGTCCGTGACAAAAGCTTTTATTGTGGGAAAGTGGTTTTCGGTCATCAGTCAGCATTACGAAGCATAGGTATTCATGTTATTATAGAAATTGGCTGTAATCTAACAATACTTTTGAGGTTGTGGAGATCTCTATTTATAGGAGAAATTAATGTGTTTAATGATTGGCTGTCATTTGCATCAGGCTAGTGTCAGTTACTTATATATATCCAAGTTTGCCCTTTCCTCTTCTTTAATGCTGTTAACAACAGCGCGCTAGTCGTCTCTTTTTTTCGCAATTTGGCGCCAATTCGAGATATCAAGTGCAGTCAGGTCCTTCTCCAACGGAGTGGAGATCTTCCTCTGCTTCCCTCCGCGGGTACTGCGCCGAATACTGAGAGCTGGACTGTTTTCATCAGACGTTGTCATTGTCCTCTGCATCACAGAGCAGGACGGGTATAATGAGTGACTTGTAGAATTTGGTCTTTGTTCGTAGAGAGAGGACTTTACTTCTCCACTGCTTACTCAGTCGGAAGTAGCACCTATTCACAATAGTTATTCCGCGTTGGATTTCGAGGCTGTTTTTGGTGTTAACACTGATTCCTGGTTAGTGGATGTTTACCCCTATTCCATACCACTACAGCGCTTTTTGAGTCGAGCTGGCTGGCATTAAACTAGTAATAGATCTGTTTTTCCGGAGCGTAGCCCCTTTATACACTTACATACAGATTAACATCCATTTCCAAGCTGTTGTACGAGTCCTAGCTTCAGCATCCGGACTGCAAATATTAAAATACGTGCTGAGAATACCGCAGTCGGAGGAAATTGCACAACTAATTAACATTTAACGAATGATACTTCTCATTGTCAGCAGAATAGGAACCCTTTTTTGTGGTTTATTATTGAATGCCTGAGTCTCACTTGAGCTTGACGAGTGGTAGTCGACTTTAAGAACTTCTGAAGTAGTGTATGTCTGTTGTAGAAGTTGTTGACTATCTAGTACTTGCGAGTTTAAACGATTGAAAGCCCTCATCTTTGAAGGCCATAAGGAATCGGACGGCGGGAGTAGGAATGAAGCGCCGGAGCTGTGGTCTGTTATAGAAGCGCTAAAGCCGATTAGAGATGAGCTCAATGCGTGTACTGGATAAATGGAATCTAATCATAAGATCAGGTTTCAAAAGGACTTGTATTTAACATTCCAAATGTGATCTTTATTTCGGAGATCAACTATAAAACCTAACCAGGTTCAGTGACATTTTAAGGTCTTGCGCCGAACGGTTGGCATTTCTCTTCAATTTCTTTGCGCCGAAATTGTCAAAAGAAAATGTGGCGGCTCGAGAATGATTAGGAACGAGTTCCAAATACAATCCTCCGGAACGCTATCAACTGGAATGTACAAAGCAGCCGACGAAAAGGTCGACTTGCTCTGCACTGGAAAAAGATTGGGACATCAAAGCATCTAAACTTCAAAAATTAAGCTTCAAATTCGGAGCGTAGCATAAAATCGAAATACATAATAGATGGAAGAGCCTTATTGTGGCCCTTTGTTTTTCCGCGGAGCCATAGACTACAATATATCTCTTCTTTGGAGGTCGTTTTGTATGTGCTTCATAAAGATTCAGGATCTTGATCAACTTAAATGGTATTTTCTAATAACGGTCGCCTCCTCGGCCAGCTAAAAATTTTCGAGTAAATTTCCGCTAAACAAAGCTTCATGAAAGCCTTTTGCAGAAGGTTTTTAATTTTAAGAGGTTGCTCGACCAAACAAGCAAATAGCCTCATTTAGTCTCATGTGCCCAGGTCAGTTTCGAATATCTCTTCTTAATAAAAGAAATTTCCAAACAGCTTTGAAATTGAATTCGAATGTTGTTTGCGTCAAGTTTGATTAATCTTTATTCAATTCAATTAAAATAGAATCTGAATTTATTTTAAGTCGAATGAAGTAATACGCACTGCTCCATTGTCTATCTTTTCAGCCCAAAATAAGTAAACAAAAAATATTTAATTATAAAATCGCATTAAATAAATCCATACCGTTATAAATTACATATTGTATATATTCATTTGTGAAAGTTGTCCAAAAAATTTAAATGACAATAATAAAATGTCACTGCTACTTGTGGAGAGATTTTTTTTAACTGTTTATACCAGTTTGCTACACATTACGAGCATACTTTAATGAATGCCGAGACGATGTTAATGTCCATATTGTTTGGCATAAACAGCCTTTGGTTCTGAATAAAAAGTAATATGTGAAGAAAATTCGAAATTTATGTACTTTATAACCGATTAAAAAATTATTAAAGCGAGATGGTCTCGTACCTCGTTCGTCCAGGTCATTACTCTATATGTAAGATATTTGCTTATGCTAACCCCAACTTGTATATCCATAATCTGGAACTTCTAGCTATGATACCAGAAACTGACACTTGCCGACCAGCCACTGTGCGACTGCAAGATCGTTTTAGGTAGAATGCATGAGACTCGTACTTAACTACTTGCCCTGAGCAAAGTGCATCTTGCCGTATTTGTGGGAGCTTTTACTAGACATCTTTCCGGATGCTTGGTGTAAAAGTTGTATGGAGCAAGGTAAGGTGAAAACATCTAGGCATTTTCTCATCCTCTGTCCAGCCTTTGTTAGACTGTGGCTGAAACATCTTAGTAATCTTACCTTCGACGTAGCAGAAGCCATTGGCGAAATTGACATCAGCGGTCTCAACAAATGTGTGATAGATTTAAAGGGCTTTGTCGATCTGTAAGGCTCTTACGATCCAGTTCTTAGGTATTTATAAGTATCACAACTGAACGGCGTTCTAAGCTCTTCAATTGAGATCCCTCTTAGGATCGAGCTAACCTAATCTAATATATCAGGATTCGGCCTCAGGTACTATAGTCTTCTTCCGCCTGCACTATATAGGGTTTATCCGGAGTGGTGCAACCCGAAAATGCAGCGTTCATTAGAGCAGAGGTACACAATTAAATTTTGTGTGAAACTCGGTATATCGGCGACAAAGACGTTTGATATGATCAAGCAGACTCAAACGAAGGATCAATCGGGTCCGACAAGACATCGCAGCCGATTGTAAGTTGCACCACGACAACGCCCCGGCTAACACCGCCTTTCTTGTGCACCGCTACCTAACCAAGGCATCCCAACGCTTTCGCAGACGCCCTACAGCCCAGATGTGGCCTCCCGGACTTTTTTGTTTCGTTGCCTGGCCGCTGAAACGGGATCCAAGTAGCATGCACCTCGGCTCTCAAGGCTATTCCGGAGAATGCCTTCCGTGCGGGCTCAATGCTTGGAAATTGCGCAGGCAGCGCTGCATCGACGCAGAAGAAGCCTATTTTGGAAGTTTTTAAGCAATTGTAACGATTTTTTAAATTTATTTTTTAAAGGTCTTTAATCTCACTTAAAAGTTGACGTCATTGATGATGGGGTTGGTATTTGCATTGTTCCAATAAAGAAGTGGAAGCACTGCTTATATCCAATGGAACCAACCTAGAAAGAAGATCCAGTTGTGAGATTGCCCGACACAGAACCGCAAATATGTCCTACTGTGTTCATAACATTTCTCCAAATTATTTGGGTTTCGTCCGCACAAGGCAACCTCCAACTTTTATAACATTGTGCCGTTAGCCAAGATATTCTAATTGCTTTAAAAATAAATAATTAAAAAAAATTGAATCAACAATTAGAAAGTACGACGGACCGACGACTTTGTTTGGTTATGTAAGATTTCCACAAAAAAAGGCTCATTTAAATAATGCCATTAAATGTGCATATGTGTTGTTGTTGCGCTCGAATGTAATTTTTTGCCGTTATTCGAAACACGATTGATTCTTAAATATTTCTTAATTATCTTAAAAGGAGTTAGCGTGTTTATTTCGCGTAAGCGTTGCCACGCTTGCTGCTCGAGACAAAGTGGCGCAATTTTTTTTATTGCTGTTGTTATTGTTATTATGGCAAAGAATCAAAAGCGTTCAAGAATTAAGGTTAACTGCTGTAGCGGCAAAAAAAAAAACAAAAATTGCGCGCAAAAAACAATTATCTGTAGAAATAAAAGTGAAATAAAAAGACGCCTCAGCTGAGCGCCTGCCAACGACCACAGGTAGACTTTGCGCAAACTCGTTAAACCCGAACGCGGCTGGGTGTCCGACGGCCGTGCGCCGCGTCGCCTTTGGACGGCGTGTGTGCGTAGCAGGCCGCGTAAAGCGCGTTGCGGCGCCCGATGTAGCGTGTGACCGAGATTAAGCGTCGTTTATTTGGCGTAAATTGGCTTAATTAACTTCGTTTGTTGTTGCTTTCTTTTAGGCTGTGCGTCTTCGACGCAGCAGGCACCAGGGAAGAAAACAGCGAAAATGGGGAAATTAACGTACGCATCATATAAAAGATATGCGAAAGTGAAGTGTATGACTTAGTTTCACGATTCTTGTGCGTTTGAGACGACGCCGTTTGTTACGCATGCGCGGAAGGTTTTCGCACGACGGCCAAGGTTTGTTGCAAATTATTGTGCAAATTTTTACATAAATTCTTTAACAATTTTGCAGATGTTCTTTTTCGCACTGTTACCTCTGCTCGTCGTCGGCGCGCTCACACAAACTGTACACGAACCCATGACCGAGCATATTTACTTCTATCCGCGACCCGGCGACGAGGCATCCCATAACATTTACGTAAAGCCCACAGATCTTATAACGCGTCATCGCTTACAGCTTGTGACGGACTGGCCTTACCCCGGCGTCATGGGCGGCCACGTACACAAACCCATCGATTTGGTTGCCACGGCCGAGGTCAGCTCCCAGCCTATTTACTTCCGCAAACGCGACAATCTCGCCAATGTCAAACTCAAGCAGAAACAGAATATCTTATATCTACAATTGCCGATGCTAGCGCAGAGCAATCTACATAATCCTAGCGAAAGTGAGAATAAAGTTTTGTAATCAATTCGAAATACATATTTTCTTAACAAAATTATATCAAATGCGTTTTTATTTCGTTATCACTTCGTCTTTCCAAAGTACACACATAATTATATATAGAAATATATATAAGGCAATGATTTTGAAGTCCTAACGACGTTTGCGGTAGATGTAACCACCGTTGGCACCGTAAGCGGTGTCAACACCAGAATAAGAGGGAGCTGAGTACGAAGCGGCAGCGACTGGAGCCGAGTAAGAGGCAGCTGGAGCTGAGTAAGTGGGTGCCGAGTATGAAGCGGCAGCAACTGGAGCTGAGTAAGAAACGGAACGAGCTGGAGCTGAGTATGTTGGAGCAGAGTACGAAGCGGCAGCAACTGGAGCTGAGTAAGATGCAGCTGGAGCTGAGTAGGAAACGGAACGAGCTGGAGCCGAGTACGATACAGCTGGAGCTGAGTATGTTGGGGCTGAGTAGGAAGCGGCAGCAACTGGAGCTGAGTAGGATGCAGCTGGAGCTGAGTAAGAAACGGAACGAGCTGGAGCTGAGTATGTTGGGGCTGAGTAGGAAGCGGCAGCAACTGGAGCTGAGTAAGATGCAGCTGGAGCTGAGTAAGAAACGGAACGTGCTGGAGCCGAGTACGATACAGCTGGAGCTGAGTATGTAGGTGCTGAGTACGAAGCGGCAGCAACTGGAGCCGAGGAGTACGAAGAGACGGAACGAGCAGGTGCTGAGTAGGAGGAGACCGAGCTGCTTGGCGCAGCGTAGATCACGCTGGGAGCAGATGCAGCTGACGAGTAGCTTGGTGGCAGGTACTCAGAAGAGACGGAGCTAGCAGCAGCCGATGGTGGCAGGTAGGTGTTGCTCAGGTGGCTGACATCAGCAGCAACGCTGGCAATAACGGCGAAGGCAATAGCAACAAAGAATTTCTGCAAGCATTTTGGACAAGAAAAAGGATTAGTTGGCGGTTTGGATATTGAAGTAATAAAAAAATTATAATTAGTCAGGTGATCGAAATTAGGACTCAGCATATAGATGGGCTATAGCTCTTTCCTGAAATTTTTCTCGTGTCCTGGGTTGCTTAGGTATCCTCGAACTGACTAAAAATTTAGTCTGCTAATTTTTTTTTAAGTTTTCTTCGTATTGTTATTATTTTTAATTTATAATTAGTTTTTTATTTGATTTTTATACAACTAATTATGTTATTTGTTTTAATTTTTTTTGTTCAAATTTATATATTGAATATTTTTTTAAATTATTATTTTTAATTAAATTAATTAATTAATTTCTTTAATTAAATTATTTTTTTCGTATTATTTTTTTTTGGTTTATAATAAGTTTTTTAGTTAATTTTTATTCAACTAATTATGTTAATTTTTTTAATTTATTTTTTTTTTGTTCAAATTTATATTTTGAATCATTTTTTAAATTAATTTTTTTAAATTAAATTATTTCAATTAATTAATTAATTTTTTTAATTAAATTAATTTTTCAATTAATTAATTTTTTTATTTCATAGCACTTTTAAACACACTTTATGCACCGAGGTGCAATCTTCTTCCTTTTCTTCACACTAACCATTTTAATTTTTTCCGTTAACGGTTGGCTACACTTAACTCAATCAAGTGTCTTGAACTAATAACACACTTCCGTTCGCCAGCTTATTTATACAAATTTCACCGGTCGTCTGTCCGTTTATTTGCATGCAAATAGTCAAACGCATAAGTTCGCAAAGAACTATGTAGATATTATGCTAATTTACCACAAATTCTGGATCCTGTACTAGCAGAGTCAGCTCGTTTCATAAATAACTCGTAAAAAAGTAATCATCCCAATGACTAGTCGCTAATAAATATGAAGCGAGTAGCACCTTCAAAAAATTTCTATTGTATATACACACACGCGTATATTTATAAATTTGATACGCTAGCAAGAACACGAAGAAAAAAATCTTTAATTTTAAATTGACGCCAAATATCTAAAACAATAACACTAAAAAGGTTTAAACTCTATTAATCACTAGTGAGTGTCTTTGTACTGGAGCGTTGTGGTTTGGTGGCAACGCATGCGTCACGCCGGCGGGTTTGCGAATTGGCAGTTTATGGATAAACCACATTTTAATTTGCAAAAACTTTTAATAGTTATATATAAAAAAAAAAAAACATTTAAATATATTATAGACCTGATTTATGCCTTTTTTGACTATCTTTTATAATTCTATTTTTTGTTTGCTTTGGCATTATCTTCTTCGAATTTTTTAAATAGAATAAAATTAGAAGGCAAATTCTATTTATCTTTTGTTTGAAGATCATAAGCGAGTACTGCTTTGCAGACAAATTATAGAAGTGGATTACGCAAATGTACTGTGCAACACAAGTTTTGCTGCCAGTCTTCAGTTTGCGTGCGCTGTTAAATTTTTTCAAGAAAAGCAAATCTTAAAAGTTAAGGAAAACAGGTTGTATCCCTCTGCATCGAAGCTAGAATACCTGTTATATTATGTGCATTTTTTTATAACATAAAAGGGTATAAAAAGATTTTTTTTATTTTGATAGTTAAATTTTTATAGCCACTATATAAGCGGGTTTTCAATAAAGATGCTACAAAATTGTTTTTTAAATAAAACAAAAATGGTATGGGATATCAAAAAAATTATTTGTTTCTGTGATATTATGCTATTATGTATGGAACTCAATTTCTTTGGCATGGCCACCACGGACACGCTTGCAGAAGTCCAGGCGCTGAACCCAATTTTCGACGATTTTCATGCATAAATCGGCCGATACGAAATTCATCAATCGTCGCTGGCTTATTGGCATAGACTTGACGTAGTCTCACAAGAAATAGTTTAACGGCTTCAAATCGCACGAACGAGGCGGCCAATTGACCGGGCCATTTCATGAGATCACACCTTCACCAAACTTGGTTTTCAATAAATCGATTGTGACACTCGCTGTGTGGCTTATAGCGCCGTCCTGTTGGAACTACATATTATCCAAGTCCATATCATCCAAATCGGGCCAAAAATTCGGCTATCACCGAGCACAGCTATTCTCATTTATAGTAACGTGCCGGTCTTGATCATCACGGAAGAAGTACGGCTCAATGACGACGCCAGCTCATAAACCGCATCAAACCATATTTTTTTCGGGATGCAATGGTGACTCAAGGAGTATGTGTGGATTGCTGCCTGACTAATAACCCATATTTTGCTTATTGACGAAGCCAATTAGCCAGAAATGAGTCTCATTGCTGAAGATAATTTATCGATAAAAATCCGGATAATTTTCAAGTTCTTGATCATCGCAATTCACGAACACACGATGATTTAGTTCAAGCTTTAGTTCTTGCGTCAATTTGATCTTGTAAGGATGTAGGCCAAGATATTTTCGGAAAATTCGTCAAAACGACGACATAGAAATGCCCAACGTTTGAGTCGTGTAAGAAATTGATTTGGGTCTTTCGGAAGCAATATTCTCGACACTATGGGCACTTCTTTGTCTCACTAGTACTAAGGGAACATATTGTATTGTGCCTGTGGTATCAAAGAACCCCTTGAAGCAATAAAAATAGTGTTGCTGAAGACCACGATTTGCCGATTCCGAGATGTTCTCAAGAACTTGGACTATCTCAAACCGCTGGCGGATTTTCAGAAAGGATAACGATTACGATAACGATTTATTTAAGAAAATTATCTTCTCCGATAAGGCTCACTTTCATTTTAGTAGTACGGTACATAAACAAAACTAAGGAATCTCGTGTGCAGAAAATCCAAAAATTATACTTTAACAACAATTATATTCATTTAAATTGTCATTTTGGTGTGGTTTTTGGTCTGGTGCAATCATCGACCGTACTTCTTTCGAAATCAAGTTGGTGACACCGTTACTGTCAATGGAGAGCGGTATAGATCGATGATAACCAACTTTTCTTGACCACAATTGGAAGGAGTTGATCTTGACAACATCTCGTTCCAACAAAACCTTGCAAGAAAAGTTTGGAGATTCGATTATTTCAAGAAATTTGTCACATTGAATATCCTCCAAGAAGTTGTGATCTAACACAATTAGACTTCTTTTTGTAGGGTTATTTGATTATTATTTTTTAATTGGTCTTTAGCGAAAAAGCAGACAATCTTCAGGCTTTAGAAGTCAATATTGAACGTGCTATTTATGACATATGTATGACTTGATTTAGTGGAAAAACTACTCGAAAATTGGGCTCATCGAATTCGTTCTTGCAAAAGAAGTCAAGTCGTGGCTTGCTGTGGAATTTTCGACCATACAATAAATGTGGGTTAACTAAATCAAACCGAATCGAGAGAATTCTATTCCCGATGCTAAGAATTACAAAAATGAATTCAAACCATAGATAACCGAAGAAATTGACTTTGTCACATGTTACAGTAGCAGCATGGGTCAGATTCGGAAAATAGTCCCTAAATTAAAACATTTGACAGAATACATACTACATACTGTGCCCAAAAAATAAGGTGACATTGTGTTTATTTTGAAATTTATTTATTTATTCTTCCAAATCAATTTCATCCCACTTATGCCAATGGATTTTCTAACCTTCGAAACACTGGTTGTAGTCACTTTCCGAGATAACCTTCAGTTCCGTCTTCGCTGCGATTTGAATCTCTTCTATCGTATAAAAACGGTGCCCCCGGAGCGGTCTTTTGAGCTTGGTGAACAGCCAGAAGTCGCACGGTGCCAGATCAGGTGAATACAGTGGTTGCGGAACGATATGGGTAGAGTTTTTGGCGAAATGATCACGAATTACGAGGGCAGTATGGGATGGTGCATTATCGTGGTGTAAAAACCAAGATTTGCCTTTCCACAATTCCGGCCTTTTTAGGCGGATAGCGTTACGCAAACGACGCATAACGTTCAAATAATATTCTTTGTTGACTGTTTGACCGGTTGGAAGGAATTCATAACGCACAACACCACGATAACCGAAGAAAACAGTCAGCATGACCTTGATTTTTGAGCGACTTTGGCGCGATTTTTTTGGTCTCGGCCCTCTTTTGGCACGATATTCGCTCGATTGATCAGTTGTTTCGGGATCGTAGGCATAGATCCAAATCTCATCGCCAGTTATAATGCGTTTCATGACACCCTAGTAGTCGGAAAGCATCGTTTCACACACTTCAACGCGACGCCTTTTTTCCAAAAAATTCAATCCTTTTGGTACCAGTCGAGATTTGATGTGCTTGAGACCCAAAACATCCTTCAAAATGGTATTGGCTGAGGCTTTTCATATGCCAACTTCATCAGCAAGGTCTCTAATTGTTAATCGACATCAAATCTTTGATTTGTTGAACGTGAGCTTCGTCGGTTGAGGTTGATGGTCGCCCTGAACGCTCTTCGTCTTCGCGCGTTCACGGCCGGCTTGGAACTCACTATACCACGTGTAAACATTTTTTTTAGACAAAGCCTCATCACCAAATGCTTTCTGCACCATCCTCAACGTATCCGCAGCAGAAAATTGATTCCGTCAACAAAATTTAATGCAAATTCTTTGCTCAACAAATTTCGACATCGCAAAAAACGAAAAACTCACTTTTAGCAGCTAACAAAACGACACGTATCTCAAACACTAATGAATATTTTGACATTAAATTTGACATAAATGTGACTGACAGTACTACCAACCTAAAAAAAAATAACTCTCCAAATCCTTCGACGCGCGCAGTTTAAATGTCACCAGTCGTAATTTACCAACCCGTTTGAAACCGAGTTCACGAGTTGAAAGTTCAAAAAATGTTTCAAGACAAATACTCGTACAGTCCTAACCTTAAAATATTTTCTATCAAATATTAACTGATCTACTCTTTCGAAATTGAAACCCAGTGTCACTAAAAAGCTTGATCTACTACCTATCTTCCAAGAATATATTAATGGTTAACAAGCTCTTTGCAGCACAGTGTAATCACCAACAAACATATACAATTTATGTGCAGAATTTTATGTCTGCGAATATCGTGTTGTCACGTCAGGTGTGCGACTCGCAAGTTCATTATTACTAAATTATTATCATTAAAGATATTATTATCCGGCAAATTTGCACCAATTAGTTGATTGTCTAGTTTCCGAAAAAAGTGGAAAGTGCTGTTCTACTTGCTGCCGTTTCAATTTCAGCTATTCAAGTATGCATTTTAGATGCCGATTATGCAGATGCGCTCGCTTAAACTGGAATATTTTCACTTACTAGAGCCGCGTTAACAAGACTGGCATTGGAGAAATTGAAGTATTGAGATATTGATAGTGAATGCATATTGAGCTGGTGGTGGCTTCCATGGCGCTTGTGCGGGGAAAGTCAAAGGTTTGACAAATATTTATTTATAAATAATATTTAAGTGAAATAAAAAATTGCAATTCACTTCATCAGGTTTTAGTTGAGTGTACACTTTTTTAAGGTTAGTTGAAAGTTCAGTGTCTTCAGAGCTCGAACATTAAGAAGGTGCTTAAGGCTACACGGCGGATTGTTGGCAGGGCTTCTTCAGCTCTTGGCGCTGTGATAACTGATGTTGTAGGTCTATTTACAGAGGCTTCTAGCATTTCGAGGACTATCTAGCTGGCAATCTGAGGTTAGTTTTGAGAATAGGTGGTTACGAACTGCTTTCTTCGAGCTTAAAAGCTTGGCAAATATTGGCGCTCGAACCCACGAGTGACAAAGTTACAGTGATGAACTCAACACACTCGGCCAACTCGTTCGTTGCTTCGTTAGGCATGTGTTAGCATCTCCCATCTATATACACGCACACCTGGGTTGGATTCTGGAAATTTATTAATACTATAAATCATCCCGCAGAGGCATTGTTAAACCCAACTAAAGCTGGAATCTTTTTCAATTAATCAATAAAACAAAATATTAGTTATTTTTTATATATGTACATATGTATATGTGTGAATATTATTAACGCGATAAGTTTTTATTTACAAATGAGGTAATAACAGTATTAACCAAAATTATTATGGTACAACAAATTGACAGCATGGCGCTGACATCATGGCAATAAGATGCTATAAAAAGCTATTAAGATGATTAAATGCAAATTCGAATACTAAAAACTACGAAAACGAGCGGCAGCAACAGCTGTTCGGTCCGCTCAAACTTCTCCTACTGTCGGCTATCCGACACTCTTCAACGACTTTACAGTTTATTTCACTTTTCTGTAAACGTAACCGCCATTGCTGGCGTATTCGGTGCCAGAGTCTTGATTGCTGACTTCCGGCGCCACTGCATGCGACGAGGGGTGAAAGCTTTGACCAGCTTGTGGAGCCAATGCTGGAGCAGAGGCAGTTTCGTATTGAGGCGCTTGGCTTTGAGAATTACTCCCTGATTGGTAGCCTGAAGACGTTTGCTCGACGGTTTGGCTTAAAATAGCGCCATCCGCATGGCTGTTAGTGTGGACAGGAGCTGGTGCTGGAGCTGAGTAGCTCTGTGTTGCCGGTGGCAAGTATTCCTGGCTAACTGAAGGGTACTGTGGAGCTGGTGCTGAGTAAGACTGTGGAGCTGGCGGGGAGTAAGACTGTGGAGCTGGCGCTGAGTATGACTGTGGAGCAGGAGCAGAGTACGTAGGAGCTGCAGGAGCTGAGTATGAGGGACCCGCTTGTGCGGAGTAAGAAGGAGCTGCTGGAGCCGAGTAAGATGGGGCTGCTGGAGCCGAGTAAGATGGGGTTGCTGGAGCCGAGTAAGATGGGCTTGCTGGAGCAGAATAAGAAGGAGCTGATGGAGTCGAGTAAGAAGGAGCTGCTGGTGCTTGGTAAGATGGGGCAGCTGGTGCTGAAACCGGTGGCAGATATTCATTGTTAACTAGAGCTGGAGAGGAATACGACTGTTGTGCCGGAGCTGGGAAAGAAGCTGTATAGGGCTGTTGATTGACTGCGGGTTGCGCTTGACCAGCATGGGATGGTTGTACTTGTTGGACTGGAGCTGGAACTGGAGCCGGAGCCGGAGCTGGTGCAGGGGCCGAAAAAGACTGATGACCAACAGGAGTTGGAGCGGATGCTGGTGCTAACACAGCTTGTTTCACTGGAGCTGGTGGCAGGTATTCATTGCTAATAGGAGCTGGAGCTGGAGCAGAGTAGGACTCTTGTGCTGGCGTCGAGTGTGATTGTTGAACAGGACCTTGCGAAGGAGACGAATAGTCTTGGTTACCCTGTGCTGGAGTAAAAAGTGGTAGTTTTTCAGGTGCAGGAGGTAAGTAGCGCGGCTGTGGTGGCGCTGGGGCAGGAGCCGAGTATGACTGTTGAGCTGGCGCCGAGTACGATTGTTGAGCTGGAGCCGAGTACGATTGTTGAGCTGGAGCCGAGTAAGACTGTTGAGCTGGAGCTGAGTAAGATTGCTGAGGCGGAGCCGAGTAAGATTGTTGGGGTGGTGAATACTCAGGAGCTGGGGCTGGAGCTGGAGCTTCGTAAGACTGCTGGTTTGGAGTTGCAACTGCAGCAACACTTTCGCCTTGATAACCTGAGGAAGTTTGTACTACAGATTGACTTAAATTATCTCCACCAGAAAGATTGTGTCCATGCTCATGCACCGTCTCTGTTGGACCTTCCTGTTGTGAAGCTGAATATGTTTGCGGTGCTGGGGCTGGGGCTGGTGCTGATGCAGGTGGAAGGTATTCGTTTGAAACTTGTGGTGCCGGTGCATAATTCTGCTGGGCCGGTGCAGAGTAAGACTGCTGAGCGGGTGCAGCATAGGATTGCTGTGGTGGGGGGTTGTAGCTACCGGGCTGTGGAGCTGGAGGTAAGTATTCGTTGGAAACTTGAGGGGTTGAAGCTGGGGCAGAGTATGACTGTGGTGCAGGGGCAGGTAAAGGAGCCGATGCTGGAGCTGGGGCAGGTGCTGAATAAGATTGTTGAGGTGGTGCCGAATAGCTTTGTTGATCTCCACCGGAATAAGATGGGCTTGGTACTGCAGAGTGAGCTGGTGACTCATAATTTTGAATAGGTGTTGCTACTGGTGTTGGGGCACCATAACTGTAAGAACCATCATTTTGCTGTCCGCCTGAAGAATATGAGGAGCCCGACAACTGTGCTTGGTGCACAGGAACTGGTGCTAGCGCTGGTGCTGGAGCAGGCGATGCATATGATTGTTGTTCGGGTGCTGGTGCTGGAGAACCGTAGTTATAAGATCCATCATTTTGTTGTCCCGAACTATATTGAGGTGCTGGAGCAGGAGCAGCATAGTTTTGTTCTATTGGAGCTGGGGCGACATATGATTGCTGAGGTGCAGGAGCTGGAGCAGGGGCGGTATAAGATTGCTGCACTGGAGCTGGTACTGGCGCTGGTGCTGGTGCCGGTACAGGAGCACCGTAAGATTGCTGCACTGGAGCCGGTGCTGGAAGTGGTGCTGGTGCAGGTGAGCCATAGTTGTAAGAGCCATCGTTTTGTTGTCCTCCAGATTGTTGAAGTCCTGACTGTTGCTGTGGTTGTGACTGATAGTTACTCTGTGGTACCTGATAATTGCTTTGTGGTGCTTGATAGTTGAAAGAGCCAGCACCACTTTGAGCATACGATTGCGCAGGAGCGTAAATTGGAGCTTGCGCATAGCTTGTTTGTTGTGCCGGCACAGTGTTGCTTAGCGAAAAGCTAGCGATGGGAATTGATCTGGTAATCTCAACGCCGTTGGATAGAAAGCTCTTCGGGGGGTGTTGGTATTCCTGTTGTTCTTGTTGTTCTTGAGCCGGTGGTTGATAGGGCGCAATAGCAGTGTCGACCGAAGCGTGATGCACATCTTGACTGGGTGGTAGATACTGGTTGTTAGACAGATGGCTAACGTCGGCGTTAACTAGTTGGCTCGCTACCAGCGATATGCTGAGAATTGCAAAAAATTTCTGTGACGAAGAAAGCGGACAGATTTTTAGTTTATTGTGTGCGGCTTTGTGTAATATTATTGTTATTTTTTAATGAGATATATGATTAAAAATCTTTATTAGAAATATATTTAATATATTGGGGTGTTTATTTTGAATAGTTTTTCACGAAGTTTCTAATACCATTAGAAAACGGGCGGAGACCTTATAAAGTGTATATATATGTAAATGATCAGCGTAAAGAGCTGATCTATTTCAGTCTGTCTGTATACATTGTGACAAAAAAGTACCCGAAAATTGTAATTAAAAAAAAAAAAAATGATTTTACTAAGTTGGTAGGACTGTTCTTAATTATTATGCCAAATATGAGCGCGATCTGTCAACCAGTTTCGATTTTTGCAATGAACAAAAATATCGACCAAGATTTGTCTCAAAATTTGCATTTCTAACCAAATTTTGAAGGTGAACGGTTATTCAGTTTTATTATAATCGTAAGCCTACGAGTGGTAGAAAGCCTTCAAAGACGGTGAAGAGATCGTTGAAGATATGTATACCTTGTTCTGGACCTCCTCCTCTTCAACTGATAAAAATATTAAAATTGTGAACGATATGGTGCTTAAAAATCATCAGGCAAGTGTTAGGGAGATGGCAAGAGAGCTCTACATCTCCCGCTAGTCAGTCGAATGATTTTGGTGGATATTCTGGGTATAATGTTTTGAGTTTTTTCAAAAAGAGTATCGCAAGCAAGTCTTGCTTGATCGTGCGGATTCCGATCCCACATTCATGAAGAGCATTATAACTGCCATTGAGACATGGGTTTATGAGTTTGACATGCAAACAAGTCAACAATCATCGGAATGAAGGAAAAAAACGAGCCGAAACCATCCAAAGCCGCTCAAAAATCAAGGTGACACTAATTATCTTTTTCGATATTCGTTTTTTGGTGCATTATGAATTTGCTTGGGAGGGACAGACGGTCAATAAAGAGTTCTATTTGGCCGTGTTAAGGCATTTGCGTAAGAACTTCCGTCGAAAATGGCAGGAATAGTGGAATATGATAATGCATCATGGCATCGAACCACGATTGTGACCGAATTTAAAACCAAAAACGCAATGAATACCATCGATCAACCACCGTATTGACCAGATTTGACTTCGTACGATTTTTTCTTGTTCCCCAAATTAAAGTTTATTTGCCAAGTTACCGATCTGTGGAACACGTTTTCAGTTTATCAAAGAGAGAAGCTGAAGGCCATTCCAAAAAGTACTTATGAAAAGTATTTCAAGAACTGAAAAAATTGTTGGCATAAATGTATTACATATGGTGGGGATTACTTTGAAGCCGACAAAATAATTATGAATGAATAATTAAAGTTTTTTTTTGTTCCAGGTACTTTTTTGCCGGAACCGATCGGGTTCAAGTGATTGTATCGAAAACTTTTTCATTTGCCAAGATATCTTAATGAAATTCAGCATGGATGGCTGCCTAAGATAGCGCTTCCATTTTTGGTTGTATTGCTTTGATCGGACCACTATAGCATATAGCTGCCATACAAACTGACTGATCCAAAATAAGTTCTTGTATAGAACATTCTTTTATTTGACAAGATATCTTCACAAAATTTTATACGAATTATTGGTTAAGGCATGGCTATAATCTCTGAAAATATAGTTCTGATCGGACCACTATAACATATAGTTGCCATACAAACAGACCGTTCAAAATTAAGTCCTCGTATGGATTATTTTGCATTTGTGAAGTGTGTATAGCTTCGGTGCAATCGATATTAACAGTTTTCTGGTTTTAGATTTTATGACAAAAAATATTAATAAACAATAAACTTTATAGTAAAAAAAATTAATTAATTTTTTTTTTAATATTTTGGAATTTTTTTATAGTACTCTAAGTTTAAAATTCGCGTTTTTTTATTATTATTAAATAAGAATTTTTTTTTAAAGAATAACTTTGCATTTTTAGCAAATTTTAATTTCATAAAAAAATTCAAGATTTATAGATATAAAATAATTTTTGAGATCTTTTTTTATTTATTTATTTTTTTCTACAAAAATATTTACTCAATATTATTTAAACCATGAATCAAATAGCCATCATCATAATTTGATCCCTCAAGTATGTAGTATTTTAGCACTTTGTAAAATTTTTAATTAAAAAAAATTTCATTATTCAATAAAAACATATTTTTGTATTCAAAAAATATCTTGTTTTAAATTTCCATTTTTTTATTGTATGTTTTCAATAATTACAAAAAAAATATATTAAAAAAGTAAAAAAAAAACATATATGTGACCTGGTCTACGATAAGGGGGCTTAGGTGTCAAAAAAAAAAATAATAAAAAAAATTTAAAACAAAAAAATAAAAAAAAATTGTATTATTCAATAAAAAAATATTTTTGTATTAAAAAAATATCTTGTTTTAAATTTCCATTTTTTTATTGTATGTTATCAATAATTACCAAAAAAATATATTAAAACAGTAAAAAAAACATATATGTGACCTGGTCTACGATAAGGGGCTTAGGTGTCAAATCACAAAAAAAAAAAAAAATAATAATAATAATAATAAAAAAAAAATTTAAAACAAAAAAATAAAAAAATGATTTTTTGACACCTAAGCTCCCTTTTCGTAGACCAAGTCACATATTTGTTTTATTTAATAAATAAATGTTTTACATAAAAAAATTAATATTTTTTTATAATTATATTTCATTAATTATAAGTTTTCATTTAACCACAAAATAATAAAAAATTTCAATTTTTTTAAATTCAGACTTAATTATTTTTTTTTATTTCACATTTTCCAACTTCAAGTAACTATTTCACATTCGAATTCAATTTGTTGTAATTTTAACTTTTAATAGAAATTTTTGCCTGAAGCACTTTAATATTTTGACCGCTTAAAATGGTAAATATTTGTTTTTCGTATTTTTGTCTTAACACTTCACACACACACAAACAAATTAATTGCAACATCACTTTTATTACTAATAAAGTTGATTAAGTTTTCAGTTACAAGTAAGCGTTCATTGCTACTGACCATTTTCACTGGGCTGCCACTGCGTGGTTAACTAGACGATTGAAGCTCTGCAACTGATACTCCAACCCAAAGCCTCTTGAACATTTATAGACCACCTCCCTTCTCCAGAGTGGCTTTTGCCGCTAAGCGTCGAACGGAGTTGTCGTCAAGCGGCACTAACTAGCGTTTGTAGGTGCGTGTTGTATGTGTGTGTGTGCGTGTGCGCGTACGACCAGCGCCAATTCAGTGCCAAGTTCGCGAACTCTGCGCCTGCTATCTGTCAGCCCTCTGCGCAGCTGCATTATGACATTTGGCCACAAATACAAATAGAAATAGCAAAAATCATAGACACACACACACGCTTTTGAACTTATATACATATGTAAATGGTTGTTAACAGCAATAACAACGCATTTCGCTACCGTTTCACACGATTTGCATTTGCATTTCTGTTCGGCTTAATTGGTTGATTATCAAGACGATGCCAAGCGCCCGCGGCTACAGGCAACGCAACAACGCCACAAACCAACGGAATGGAACGGCCACACATACTTATAAGTATTAGTTGAGTATCAGGAGCGCAAGAGATCAGCAGTTCAATGGTTAAATGCTCAAGTTTATGGCTAGAAGCAGTCTGCAGTTGCCACTTAATGACCGATTCGTTGCCCGCAATGTGTCAAAGCTGTGCAACAAATTTACAAAAATGCTTAATATACGATTAAGATACATAAGTGCTGAGAATTGTTGTTGTAATTTCTGTTGTTATTGTTGTTGTCACAGCTTCAAGTAGGCTTTAGGCATATTACGATTATTTGAGCTGCTCACATTAAAGTTGATTGTCTTATTAACTTATTTGCCTTGTTGTTGCAATCCTCCTCTTCCTATTGCTTAATTCATTCATCTTTATTTATTGCATTTTTAATTTTTTTGTTAACTTTTAAGACTTTACGAATTTGTTTTGGGAGAGAAAGGAAGATGCTATCTTAAAACGGTTTAAATGGCACTTTTTCACACAAACAAACAAATACACACATTCACACGCAAACATACATACATATGTACATACATAAACATACTCAAATACATAATTAGTTCCTACCTCTAATTTACACTCGAGTCCGCTGCGCAAGCGCACTGATCCGCTCGCCCACTTCCATTTCTCGCTATGTAAATGAACTTTGATTTGAGATGCCCTCTCATACAAAAAATAGTAAATGAAAAGGAAATGGTTACAGTAACTTTTGTTGTAATCAATTTTAATTTCATACTATTTGGAAATTAATTATTCCAGATGGGCTCCATAAGCTCCGAAATATTGAATGAGATAGTTGTTACGTGTACTACCGAATTGATAAAATGTTTATACTCTGAACAGGGTATATGCCACGACGTTTGTAACACCCAAAAGGAAACGTCTGTAACACTGTAAAATATATACATATATATGTATATATACCACTGTGCCCAAAAGATAAGTTACATTTGAATTTAAACTGCGCGCGTCGAAGGATTTGGAGAATTATTTTTTTTTTAGGTTGGTAGTACTGTCAGTCACATTTATGTCAAGTTTCATGTCAAAATATTTATTAGTGTTTGAGATAGGGGTCGTTTTGTGAGCTGCTAAAAGTGAGTTTTTCGTTTTTTGCGATGTCGAAATTTGTTGAGCAAAGAATTTGCTTTAAATTTTGTTTAAGGAATCAATTTTCTGCTGCGGATATGTTGAGGATGGTGCAGAAAGCCTTTGGTGATGAGGGTATGTCTAAAAAAATGTGGTATAGTGAGTTCCAAGCCGGCCGTGAACGTGTCGAAGAGACGAAGAGCGTCCAGGGCGACCTTCAACCTCAATCGACGAAGCTCCCGTTCAACAAATCAAAGATTTGGTATTGAAAAACCGTCGATTAACAATTAGAGACCTTGCTGATGAAGTTGGCATATCGAAAGGCTCAGCCAATACTATTTTGAAGGATGTTTTGGGCCTCAAGCGCGTCAAATCTCGACTGGTACCGAAAACATTGAATTTTTTGGAAAAAAGGCGTCGCGTTGAAGTGTGTGAAACGATGCTTTCCGACTACCAAGCCGTCGAAAAATGCATTATAACTGGCGATGAGACTTGGATCTATGCTTACGACCCCGAAACAACCGATCAATCGAGCGAATATCGTGCCAAAAGAGAGCCGAGGCCAAAAAAATCGCGCCAAAGTCGCTCAAAAATCAAGGATATGTTGACTGTTTTCTTCGATTATCGTGGTGTTGTGCATTATGAATTCCTTCCAACCGGTCAAACGGTCAACAAGGAATATTATTTGAACGTTATGCGTCATTTGCGTAACGCTTTCCGCCTAAAAAGGTCGGAATTTTGGAAAGACAATTCTTGGTTTTTACACCACGATAATGCACCATCCCATACTGCCCTCGTAATTCGTGATCATTTCGCCAAAAACTCAACCCATATCGTTCCGTAACCACCATATTCACCTGATCTGGCGCCGTGCGACTTCTGGCTGTTCACCAAGCTCAAAAGACCGCTCCGGGGACACCGTTTTTATACGATAGAGAAGATTCAAGCCGCAGTGAAGACGGAACTGAAGATCATCCCGGAAAGTGACTACAAACAGTGTTTCGAAGATTGGAAAATCCGTTGGCATAAGTGCATTTCATCGGGAGGGGATTACTTTGAAGGGGATGAAATTGATTTGGAAGAATAAGTAAAGAATTTTCAAAATAAATACAATGTCTTTTTTGGGCACAGGCATAGACACGGTCATTACTAATAGAACTTGCGACGCCTTTCCACTGAAATACTCTAAAAACAGATCGGAAGGTTATGTTATTCAAAAGAAAGTTGTCTAAAAGAAACCTACTCTCAGCCAATTTGGATGCTTTGACTTTCTAGGGATAGATCTAGAAATTCAGGTTGTCCATAGTGCATAGTAACTAAAAGCATATTTCTTGCACTGTGTTCATATTTGTTTCCCTGCAGACAAAGGCTGGAAAATGACCAGAGAATAAAGCGTCTTGGAAATCCACATTTGAGTATCGTGGTATAGCGATAGCCCAGTCGGTTGAGTGAGTTTCTACCTGTCAGAAAGTCAAGTATAACGCGTTTGGAACAATAGCTGAATTATAGGTAATTTTTTTCCAATGCCAATAAGTTTCCTCATGCTTTTTGGTGTATTTTCTTAATAGAACTCTCATGCTCTGCAACCGCTGGCTTAACACCTGTACAATTTTTGCTTTGTGGAATAAGATGAAAATACTTTCACGATCAGCAGTTGAAACTTAGACAAACATTGACGAAAGTTGTCAGGCAATTTATTATTGTTTTTGTAGATCCAATATATTTGACTAAATTCAAAATCCAATCGAGTGCGCTTAGTTACATGGAAATATAAGATTGCAAGGTGAAATTTAATTAACTTCATTTTCCTTTCATTTTTCAGCAAAGAAACGCGCACACCAATTAACTGTTAAAGGTCACATGCTAATTGACTTACCTAATCGCCCAGAGTTAAACCTTTTAATTAATTAAGAGTCGAAACATCTCCAATGATTAACTGATTTACAAAAAACTAAAAGCAAATTCAAACAATTTGCCAACCACTCATAACTCCACAAACACAAACGCAAACACACACACACATTACATGCACTTAGCCAAATGAAACTCCACACCTTTCACCTATCGATAAATACTCTGAGCATCGCGCATTATGGGCGTTAACAGCGCCATCACAGCAAATTTAAAATGATAACCAATTAAAATGACATTTTATCTTCGTTTGGAAATGTCAAAAATGTGCATCGCGAGGGCATTGACCCGAATTAAATTTCCGAAATGACAAGGCGAACACATGAAATGTGCTCGGACCTAAGAGCAACTGGTGGATTGCAGCACAAATTGAAAAGCATAAATTAAAGCGAAGCCACTTAATGTGCACAATAGAAATTTGCTTGCAAAATCGCTTTCAATGGAGTTGGAGACAAAATGCGAAAATGCGCGAAAATATTTGGCGAAGCTATTTGATCAACACGGCTTGTAAATTAATTGCCACTGCGACATGAACAGGAAATCGTTAATTTGGGCTTTTTCGTATTGGCAAGCTCAAACAAACTCACATATATATAATATGCATACATCCATATCTTTATGATTGCAGTACAAATGCGTGCCCATAATCGCAGTTGATATGCAAAATTATTTCAACAAACACTACTTAATAAACACTTGAAATCTAATCAAATCCAAATCCAATTCCTTTTTACATACTTTTTTTTTAAGAAAAAGCTTTTGTAATTTATTAGGCATTCATTTGCATTTTTGCGCAAATTTTGCAACACCAAATCCATAGCAATTAAGTCGGTACGCTACAGTCGGTAATGCCATGTTCGTGCATGAGTCGCATGAGCAGCGAAGTAAAGTTTATTGTCAAGTAAAAATGTTTTCAATATAAGAACTCGCGTTGGATCGGATTTGTATGGCAGTTATATTCAATAGGGGTTTGATATCGGCGATCCCGACAAATCAGCAGATTCTTGGTGCGAAAAGGCCGTGCGCAAAGTTTCAGGTAGGTTTCACGAAACAGACAGACGGACATGGCCATGGTCAAAATGGGGCAATAGCGGTGGCAATCCTCATGCAAAGAGCACTGGACCCACAGCTTATTCCGGATATTCACTCGTGGATAGACAGACGGCACCACATTCGGTCGATAATTTAACGACAACCATGTTTCAGTCGACTGAGAAATGGAAAGCTGTAAATGAAGCGTCTGTTTTCATAATATCAAAGCTAATACTTTTTCAACAGATAAGGCATTCATCAGTCCGCACAGTAGAGAAGACTTAAATAGAGGTTATTATGAACCTATCATAATCAATTATGTAAATGGAAGTGGGGATTTTGATGTATGGAGGTTGAATCATACTGACCGAAATATGTAGGAAATACAAAATCAACCAGAATTACTAACATCATAATCTTTGGTATTTATGGGAGATAAGAAATAGGATCAGACCCCTTTTATACATTATTGTTAGGAAATTCAGACAATTCTTAAATATGCTTCAAAAATTTAATTGAACCTTTGGTTTGAAAACAGCAATGGTTCTCAAATTCGATAGCTGGGTGCGTGAAAAGGTATAATCCGATTTTGATAATTCCTAGACACAATGTAGCTTCATTCTAAAAAAAAAAATTGACGAATTCTATATTTTTTTTATTGGAATTATCATTTATATTGTTGAGAGATTGGAAAGAGAAACATATCCAAATTCTCTAACCATAAACCAACTGATAAGTTTAATTTGGACCCATAAATCCGCATTCTCCTCCTTAATTTGTTGGCTTGAGAGTATGGTTGAATTGAATAATGTGAATCCAATAGAGTTTCTCTAAGGAAATCTATCTCAGTCAATCAGGGTCAAAACGTGAAATACTGCTCCCCAAAATGTTCTCTCAATAAATCCATTGATTGATGCAATGTCTGGGAAGTGGCGTCATCTTGTTGAAACCAAATGTCGCCGAGACCACGAGCATCTATTTCAGGCATCAAATAGTCGGTTACCATGGAGCAAGAACGTCGCTCACTGGTATCATTTTTTAAGAAATATGGACCTTTGTTTTCAGTAGTTCACAAAACATAACAAGCCGTTGTTATTTTCTGGATGAAATGGCAGCTCTTGTATCTCTTCAGGTTGTTCTTCATCCCAAATGCGGCAATCTTGCCTGTTTACATACCCATTGAGCCATAAATGGATCTCATCGCTGAAAAAAATTTGGCTCGATAACGTCGGATCTTCTTGGAGTTTTCAAGAGCTCATAGAGCGAAGCGATGTCGGTTGGAAAGCTCGAGCGGCTTCAGTTATTGCATATGCTGTATTTTGTATGCTTTTAATTTAAGATCTCGACGTAAAATACGCCAAGTCGTTGCATACGTCAATCCGTTTTTCTCCGAACTCTCCATAGTCTTCGTATACACTCACCGCAACGGCTCCTATATTTTCTTGATTGCGTGTTGGACATGGGCTATTCGGTCGAATATTAGCCAATAATGAATTCTGGGTCTCAAGATGGAAGATGGTGTTGCGAATAGTACGCTTAGTAGGCCGATTATGTTGCATTCTTTAGAGAACGTGAATTTTCGAAATAAATTTGAAAAAAATTTGTCAAAAAAAAAATGCTATAAAAATGTACTTCTACTTGGATCACCCATTATAATAAATATATTTTCTTCTATTTGTGCAAATTAACACACATTCATACATTTACGCTTATTTCGCAAAATATATTCAATTTTTCAAATAATCCATTCATAAAATGATGGATCTTTCTGGTTTGCCCTACTAACCGTTTTGCCATACTTTAAACTCTACATTTATTTATTTTTTCATATTTTCTTAACATTCATTTACATAACGGATTAATTATATTTAAATACAATATGTATATAAATCGAAAAGTTGATTAAAATGTTGACAGACGTTAAATCAATTAGTTGAACATTAATAAAAATTAGTTGTAATAAAAAAGGTGTTAGTTTGACTTATGAGAGTTGAAAAATACACAAACACACAAACTCCTACGCATATATGTATATAAAGTGGTATATATGAACATCTACGTTTATATTATGTATATTCATTCATTAACTTATGTACTGTATATTCATAATGTATTTATGTGAACAGATTTGTATGTGTGCGCTTTTATTGCCCAAGACCACATGCAAATCGGTACAACAACATACATACATACACATGTTGATATAAGTACCTATGTGCATGTAAATCGGTTAAATTACGCACCTACTTACATATATTTGCCTAAAATCGTGTTTAGGCATAAAATCTCATGTATGTATATATGCAAATGTTGTTGTGAACTGGACCAATTAAATTCAATTTGTTGCAGGTTTGTGCTATAAAAGTGAATGAATTTGTGCGATTTTGACTTAATGACTTGAAAGATGCAACAAAATAAAGAAAAAGTGTAAAAGCTTCAGTAAAAAACAGCAAGAAATGTTCGTAAATATATGCTACGTAAAATACATATGTATGTATGTAGTTGAATATTTTATTTTTATTGATTTTCTAATTTTCTTTTTGGACGGTTTCTCGTATTTCGAAATCAATAAATTTTAAAACTTTAGGCCTACTCTGTTTAAATAGTGTACACATGGTTTATCTGCGACAATATTTTATTAGGTGAATTATTTGCACGAGAAAATTGGAATTTTGCACACCTTTCCACACATATAAAAAATTTTGGGGTTATATTGGGTAGTAGAAAAAGTCTTTTCGTATTTCTAATCAAACTTCAATTTGTTCGTTTGTTTTTTTATATTTATCCTAATAAATAAATAAACATGCGCCATTGTGATCGACCACTTTTTGCCATTTTTCCGCTAGAGACATTATTCCATTAATGTAAAATTTTCATTAGTGTTAATCGAAATTTCGAAATTTTTGAACAGCTGTAACTTTTTTCAACTTGTCCGAATTTATTTTTTTGGTAAAATGAAGCTTAAAATCTCATCTTTCTAGCGCTATATTGTATGACACAATGTGATTGGTAGTACTGGAAATATAAGACTGCAACAACATCTATTAACAAAATAAGAAAAGATTTTTTCGACTACCCAATAAAATCGCTGATATGCCAGAAAGAGTCAAAGGCATTGCGAAAATGTTCTGGTTTCATTAAGTCAAATTTAATTACAGTCACTGTACAATCTGTCACTTTTGTAATTTAAATTATATGGCAATTTAGAAATATTTAAAAATTTTTTTGAGGCTTTGATATTTTTTCAACCTAATTATATTATGGTCTAAGCAGATTACATATACAAGGAGAGTTCCAAAGTAATCAGGACTTAAAAAAAAAAAACCGAACAAATGGTTTTCACGGCAAAATCAATTTATTTCAAAATTTCAAAATGGTCTCCTTTTGCTTCACTACAGCTTTCTGCACAGTCCAAAAGCATGTCGAACGAGTGTTTTAGCCCGTTGGTCGGTATGGCCGCCAGTATGCCGGTGCAAGCCTTTTGAATGACGTCTATGTCTGCATAACGCTATCTTTTCATGACCAAATGCATTTTTCTGAAAAGGAAGAAGTTAAAATGTGATTTTTGGTCAAATAATCGGTCACAAGATGTCCTTCGAATGTGGGATTCTAAGCAATTTTTGGTCGTCAGCCAATTTGTGCGGAACAAACCATGCACACACCTTTCGTAAGCCCAAATATTCGGCCAAAAAACAATAAATCGATGTTTTGGAGATATTCAATTCCATTTCCATGAATTTCATTGATGATTTCGACTGAGTTTTGATGAATTCAAGCACAGTTTCCCCTAGCAAGAAGGGTAGAACTTGCCCTATGTATGTTATTTCGCTTGTCTCGAAATTTCAGCTTAGTCTTGTCAGAAATAATTCTATAATACTCACCTTGAACTGATATCATAGACTTTGAATGAGATTCTTTCTAATAACAAGACATGTGAAGTTCTAGCGACAAATGTCACCAGTCATTGAATTTGATGGCTACTCAACTGGTGGTACCGAAAGCTACAAGGTCCGACCGGAGACGAAAATCTGGTACCACGATGATCAGTTACCTCTTGGAGTTCATGCAAACTGTTCATTGGCCCTTTAGGGAGATTTGTGATGGCTGTGGTCTAAAACTAATGCCGGTTAGAATTGAAAATTCAGTTCAAGAAGAGCCTTGCATCAATTCATATCCACATGACACGACTTCAGGGAACCATTAAAAGTCCATTAATAATTTTTTGTTATTTAATAATAATACCTAACCCAATATTAATTATTTAAAAAAAAAAAATCTTTACTGTGGAAATATTGATATAAATTTACTTCACTTTCTTCAAAATCGCGGAAGAAACACTTTCATTTCGGCCTCTCTGTACGGGTACTATCCTTTTATGAGGCTAAATACATTTCTTTAAAAACTAGTACTAAAAAGTGCTTTGTTTTGAGCGAAAAAATAAGTATGTGATTAAAATATTTATGCGGTTGCTTCCATAATTTATTGTCACGATAAAGCCTATGCCATAAATAAATGCAGATATAAATAGTTAAGAGTCGTGAAAAATTACATATTTGCTTTAATAGCGGCATATCTACTTTGGCCACTCAACGCCTATTGCCATGATGACCATGGCCATAGCAATGAATTAACCCACACGATTCACGCATTGAAACCCGAAGCAAGCTGGCTTTGAGAGTTGTAAAAAACAAATAAAAAATTGCACGCATGATTGGCGACAAAGTCGAAAGATGCTTGGAATTAAATTATTGACTTGAAATGTTGGAGATTGGCGTGAAGCGAAGAGTTGCCGCCAGATTTATGATTCCAACGTCACAGCTGATGCGTTAAGCAAGGTCATAAAACAAATTCCAATTCGTAAAATGGCAGCTAAATACGCGAATAATCCCCGGTGAGAGAGAGAGAAAGAGAGAGATATTGAAAGAGGTATTGAAAGAGAGATGGTGAACATGGAATGAAGGCTTGTAAAGACTAAAGCGGTGTGCGTAAAGCGTTGGTGTGTCTCTAAAGCAAATTTTGAAAAAATAGAAAAATAAAATGAAACAAAATTAAGAAAAAATGGGTCACGAACTAGTCCCACCAACTGTCACTTATCAATTATAAATGTAAACAAACCAATTTGTTACTATTAAGCTCATTTTGGGCTGCAAAAATATGTACGCCCAACACGCTTTACTGTTATTTCAACATTACGCAACTGGCTTGATTTATTAATGATGTACTCACAAACTTACAAATATTAATATTCATTAAATAAATAATTTATTCAGCAGCAAAATGAAATAGAAATGTTTTACATAAGCCTAAGTGTTACACTTTCGCATTGTTTTGTCGGCTGAGTGATAAAATGCTAATTGATTCAGCGCAATCAAAGTCTCAAACTATGGAAAAATTAGCATTAAATCCATAGAAAAAGAAGAAAACAATAAAAAACACATAAAATCATCTTAAAGTATATTCCAAAAAAAAAATAGAAAAAAAATTATTTGGGCTTGTCATAGACATAACCACCGTTTGCGCCATAAACTGTATCGCTGGCTATGCGCGTTGTCAGCACACGAGTGTTGAGGCCGTCTACGGGCTGTGGTGTTTTGAAATCGCCGCCAGACTGTTGCTGTGAAGCTGTTTGGTAAGGTAAGCCTGGGAAACCGCCCGCTTGTGGTGGGAAGCCTTGACCGGGGAAACCTGCGCCGGGAAATCCAGCGCCCGCAAAGCCCTGTCCTGGAAAGCCTTGGCCAGAGAAACCCTGTCCAGGAAAGCCAGCTCCCGGAAATGCCTGTCCAGGGAAACCTTGGCCAGGGAAGACGGCTCCCGAAAAGCCCTGCCCTGGGAAGCCTGCACCTGGAAATCCTTGACCCGAGATACCTTGACCAGAGAAACCAGCACCTGGAAAGCCTTGTCCAGGGAAACCTTGGCCAGGAAAGCCTTGTCCCGGGAAACCTTGTCCAGCGAAGCCAGCTCCAGGTAAGACTTGTCCAGGGAAACCTTGTCCAGGGAAACCACCTTGTCCTGCGAAGCCTGCTGCAGGAAAACCTTGTCCTGCGAAACCTTGTCCCGGAAAGCCTGCCCCCGTAAAACCTTGACCCGGATATGTTGGCCCACCAAAGCTGGGTGCAAATCCAGCGCCTGGAAAGCCAACAAAACTAGGTTGGAAGAATGGATCGCTGGCAGACTCATTGGCGGCGTTATCATCTGTGGAACTTTGCTGTGCTGTTGCAACGGGCTCATTATCTAGCGATTGCTCGACATCTTTTAAAGCATGTGAGTTACCATTGGCAGACTCGTCAAGTAAAATAACATCAGGTTGAGCCTGTGGTACTTCATCATGTTGTACTTGTGGTTGTGGCGGCGCTGCAAGTTCTTGACTTGGTGCAATGTGCTGTGGCTTACTGTGGTAAGGCGGCAAGTAAGCGAGTTTCAAATGGCTGACATCGGCGATACTCAAAGCAATCAGAGCTTGGAAGATAAGTAATTTGGAAAGCTGGCAAGCAAGAATTACGAATTTAAATTGGAGTTTTCGAAAAAAAAATCTTTAAGACTTACCATTTTCTATAAAGAGAGCGCAGGCGTGCCGCATGCGTGTAGAACTTAGAATGCGTACTAAATTTATGTTGCTTTAAGTTGTCTAGTTTTATAGTTTTTCTCCGTCCAAAAAGTTATTCAACTCTTCGTGATTATTTGCTTGCTTTCTTCGGCGCGACTTACTTCTGCTAATAAATTTGATCTTAGAACGCCAATAAAGGAGAATAGCGATTACTTAAATGGTGGCTAATTTCGCGTAGGTCTTACAGGTAGCTTCTTCGATTCTTAAAGAACCAATATTATGCCATAGGTGTAATTTTTTTGGCAATTCGCTGACCTCTTTCTTCTTTTATAGCATTAACCTAAAGAGCTGTCTAAAACCATTTAACGAGTGCGCCTCCAAATTGATGCTCTGTTTTCGTTGATTGGCATCTCTTTGTTTTCTTCGTCAATTTAATGACTAAATTTAGTTATTTGGGCGCCTAATCAGTCAATCTTGATGGCTTCTCGTGCCTAATTTCCATATCGCAGCATCTTAACTTAATAGTTTTGCATTAATTTTATATTACTCTTTGGTATAATACACGAGGCGAACGATGGCAGAAGACAGTGGCGAAAAAGATTTAACAGAATAATGAGTTAGTGTGCGTAGAGCAGAGTCTGCGCATGCTTAGTAGACTAGTCTTTTATATAATTTTGTTTTCGCAATAACTTCTTCATATTGCATAAAGAAGGGCATTCGCATTTCAAACTTTAAGCGCCTAAAAGTAGACAAAAACATTACATTTGTATAAGTGGTTTGTAGCAATTTTAATAAAGAATTAATTTATTAATTAAATTAAATAATAAATTCATTTTAAGGATATTCACAAAATTTCAATTGATTTCTTGTTAGCAATTGGTCAGTAGATTTTGCTAAAATTCATAGCCAACGGCTCCGAAAAAGACCAAACGTTTTCAAAAAAATTTCTCTTTTCTAAAAATTTATGTAAAATTTTTTAGACTCTTTTTAATATTATCAATTGAAATTCTAAAAGTTTTGGGACTAAATTAGAGACCAATTATAAAAAAATAGGTACGATTTTGTTCGGAAAAGGTTACAAAGGAGCTGAGGATCTTTTGATAGTCCTAGGAAAATCAAAGAACTTTTATCAAAAACAGAGCTGAAGACCTTCTCAAAGATTAAGAAAGATCTATGAGCCTATATAAAGGACTGAGATGAGAGCCTTTTGAAAGTCTAAGGAAGATCAAAAATCGTTTATAAAAAGAACTCAGCTGAGGACCTTTTGAAAGTCTAAGAAAGATCCAAGCACATTTATAAAATTTAGAGCTGAGGACCTTCGAATGATCTAAAGAAAACAAAGAACTTAGAAACTGAGTAGATCGTCAACTTATATGGATAATGTCATGATAGCTAGAAAACTTGTATAGAAGACTGAGATGAGAAACTCTTAATAATGCCAGGAAAATAAAAGAACGTCACAGAAAACAAAGCTGAGGTTCTCTTGATAATGTCAGAAAACTCAAAACTTCTTATTAAGGACAGATAGGTAAATAAAATCAAAGAACCTTTTGACTCAGCTTTATCTAACATCACTAAACCACCTTTCGACAATCTATGGAATTTAATTCTACCCAATAATTATCGGATAATAATGCTTTCCAGTATGAATTAATAAAAACTTCCTGGGCAAATTAATTTTTTAAAACAAAAATTTATTCTATTGCAATAACTACACTATTTATGCTATTCAAAGTGAATGAGGTAGTACAAAGTGTTTTCATGGTGTAAGGATGATATACCTAGGACAATTCAACAATAAACAAAATATTGCCTAGGTATTCTATTTACAAAAACGATTCGACGAATCGCAGTTCCAAGCGATTTACTTTTTTCTGTAAATGTAGCCACCGTTGGAGCCGTACTGGGTGCCAGCACTGCCGCCAGAGTATGAGGGGCCAGAAGGACGACCGCTGGAGTAACCGCCAGCGCCGCCAGCACCCCGCTTGAGTAACCACCGGCACCGCCTCTTGAGTAGCTGCCAGCACCGCTAGCTCCACCATATGAGTAACCTCCAGCACCACCGATACCGCCGCTTGAGAAACCGCCAGCACCGCCGCTGAGTAACCACCGGCACCGCCGCTGGAGTAACCCCAGCACCGCCCTGGAGTAACCGCCAGCACCGCCACTGAGTAACCGCCAGCACCGCCGCTTGAGTAGCTACCAGCACCACTCGCTCCACCATATGAGTAACCTCCAGCACCACCGATACCGCCGCTTGAGTAACCACCAGCACCGCCGCTCGAGAATCCGCCTCCACTACCGCCTGAAGAGTATGATGGACCAGAGTAGACTGGAGCTGGAGCTGGAGCGGGTGCGGAGTAGACTGGAGCAGGTGGTGAGTAGCTTTGTACAGGTGGCAAGTATTCTTCGGATGGAGCAGAGTATCCAGAACCACCGCTAGAGTAAGAACCACCAGCAGAACCGCCAGAAATACCAGCAGAGCCGCCAGATGAGTAAGAACCGCCTGAAGAGTAGCTTGGACCGGCTGAGCCGCCGCTAGAGTATCCACCACCGCTTCCACCTGAGGAGTATGATGGACCTGAGTAGACTGGGGCTGGAGCTGGGGCAGAAGTATACTGGGGCTGGAGCTGGGGGCAGAGTATACTGGGGCTGGAGCTGGAGCAGGAGTAGCACTGGAGCGTGGATGGAGCGGATAGACTTTGCACAGGTGGAAGAGTATGGACCTCAGCACCGCCTGAGGAGTAGAACCACCAGCACCGCCTGAGAGTATGAACCTCCAGCACCGCCTGAGGAGTACGAGCCGCCAGCACCGCCTGAGGAGTATGAACCACCAGCACCACCCGCAGAGTAGGATGGACCACCATAATTGGAAGACGGTAGCACATATTCAGTTATTGGAGCCGGTGCGGGACGATGGCTGTGTCCACCATGACTAGGTGGCAGGTATGATCTCGACAAATGGCTGACATCAGCTGAAGCGATGGCGACCAACGCAAGCGTGGCTACAACAAAGAGTTTCTGAAATTAAAGAAAAGCAAGTTTGTAGATAAACATTTGCTTGTTAGAAAGCTTAATCCAAAATTGCGAGTTCTTTAGACTTCAGTTTTACAAAATATTCATTTGTTTTATTTTCTTTCGAGTTTACCCACCATTTTGTTCCGGTGACTTGTGGTCTGTTTGAAAAGGAGGAGACTTCTTTGCTGTACAAAGAAACCGTTGGAACTGATGCTTTCCACCAATTGTCTCACCAATTTATACAAAAAATGTATGCTTACATGCGAATTATGTTTTTGCCGCGCAAATCACCTCCGCCTCACACACACTCACACATTACTACCGTTAAACGTAATGCGACCTCTGCAATCACATAACACTTTGGCGATGAAGTTAGGTCCGCTAAACGAGTTTCGATGATTTACATTATGTATGCTTCATAACATCACCAAAGTAAAAAATGGAAAAATACAAATGCTAATAAAACTTGAATAAAATAGGTGAAAACAGTAGTAAAATTGTAGTAAAGAGATTACACCAAAAACACAATTGATGAGTGTTTCACATTATAATTCTCACACCATCGCCAAAATGTCCTCGAAGTTAGTGATTGCTTTCGGAAATTGATTTCATTCTCTCACGGAGAGCGTAAAATATTCTTGAGATCTTCCTACATTACTCTGTCCAAAATTACCACAAGCATCCTTTCATTGGTCTGAAGTTATCACTTGGATGGTAGACAAACTTCTTTACATTCTTTTTGATGAACCGAATTAAGATATCAAGTCCATCAATACTGGTCAATTCGGAGCGCTCAAAAGTATTGACCCCGTTGTAATTTTGTCCAGCTATACTTTGTTTGTCATTGACCAATCCGGTACTCAGTGAACTCAACTACATATGTATGTATGTCAATCATAATTCTCAGAGAAATTCTAGTTTCCTATAACACAGCCATAGTCCTTCATGCAAGACCAGAAAATAGTAAAAAATAATTTTTTGAGTCCATCTCACACTTGGAAAGCTTCAACATTAGAAATTTATATATTTTGAAGCCGATGTTTCCAATAAAAGATTAGGTTCGGTTATACTGGCCGGCTGTCACACCATACGTAGACCTAGTGGTCCTTGGAAATGCCAGATGGAGGTTCAGTTTAATTTGAGCTGAAGTAGCTGTCATGCAGGACGTCAATGTTTCTTGCGCATTTTAAGAGCGACTTGATAACTCGCCTAGTCTCTTGAACTCTCAACCTCCTAGATACTTAAAACGAGGTTTAGATAATGCTGAACGGAAACTTAGGAGATGTTCCAGCTTCTCTCTCATACCTACTTTTATGCATTTTCTACATGTATCGTCATCACCTATGCCCATCCGATGCCAGTAGGCCTGTCAGTAGGAAAATAACATGCAATCTGCCGTCCTTTCAAACCCGTGCAAATAAATAACAGTTTTCTGTCAACACTTTCGGTAATTTCATTGTAAATCGTGTTTGGTGACTTTCGTTCTTCTTCACGGGTTCGGCAGCCAGATGGATGATACTTTTGGCAATCTTTTCAGCTCTTTCGTTTCACGGAATTCCTTTAAGGCTTGGAATAAAGTTTTAAGACAACCGCTACATCTACTATGCTTCGCTTCTTCTAAGAATAGTCTCTGACATAATAAGATGTGAGATTGTTGCCTTAATTGCCGCCAGGCTGGCGATGTATGCATTTATCTTTTCTGACCGAAAAGATTTCCTCCTGGAAATGCTGCAATATTCGAGAAGCTGGAAATGTCACCAAAGATCCAAGGCCTAGCAAGAGGTACCGACTCTTATTCCATTAGCCATTTTTGATTCGTCTGTATAGTAGATGTTGTAAGTTCCGCTAGATGTTTCTGACCATCCACCTTCTTTTAGTGTGACTTGAAATTTTCTCTGCCAAATAAAGCGCGAGGGTTTGTGGTCTATTTTAGATACCAACACTCTTCTTTTTGTGCTATGATCGAAAGCTCTTGTGGAGAATTCGTCTAAGGTCACCAATTCTGCCGCTGATTTTGCTGCAGAGCTTTATATTTCCTGTAATGTCGGGTGGTGTCAGGACACTGGAATGGTTCTTAGTGCACCCGTTATGCAGAGAACATTTAGCCGCTGTATTCACATCAACCGGTGGCAAGATTGGCTTGAGAACCGCTGTGTAACATCAAAGCATCAATTCAGGTGATGGAACCTAGCATCCTCTTACACGCATATAGGACACCAATGGCCTTTTTCACTCTATTCTCTATTTTCTACTTGATGTTCCACTTCAGTTTGCTTTTCGAGATGACTTCCAGATACTTGGTATGTTCATTAGTTGTCATTTCAACTTAAGCTTCAGGGGTTTTCATTTCAGGATGTTGTACTTCCTTGTAAAGTGTATCATATTTGTCGTACCTGCTTTTACTTCCAGGCCTTTATAATGATATTCATGACGATAATAATTGTTTCTAAGAAAAATTCGGATTTATCTTTGACAAACTGTTAACTAAAGTGCTCTTTTAAGTCTCTCGATTATTCCAACAACTTTATTACTCTGAACTGATTCATATCAAAGTATTTATATTCTCTCGAATACGACAATTATAAACCCCACTTAGATATGAAGCTGGGGTTTTGTTAATCATAATAGGTACATATGTACTATCATTACATTTTCACAAAGATCGCATTCTATGGCATGCCTGAGGGATCAGATAATGCATATCAAAGCAACTCCAAAGCGGATATATTAAAGGACACAAGCATCAGGGTCTACGAGAATTTGTTGCCTAAAAAAGTTTAGGCGCTCAGCCCCGCTTGGCGCCTCTAAATTTCTTCAACACATTTGAAATTGGTGGTTAGTGGTTCAAGTGATTAGCTGTGCAGCCCCCTGGCGCGTGTGCTGCCTCGAGAGGTCGCACAGTGAAAATTACTGCCGCGAACTAAAAACGTGCGCTTGTCGGTGCAAATATTTGCAATTAAAACTGCAAAATAACAACGAAATTGGATTCAATTAATTTTTTTAATTAATTTTGTTTTTGCGGCTGATGCGCCATGACATCTGGCGGCTATGTCGCATAGTGGCCGACAAAGTCAAGTCAACTAAATGTTTCGTATATTAAACATATGTTAATTAGAGTTAATGATGGCGAAAAAAATGCGAATTTAAAATTATAAAGTCATAAAGTTGTCTACGTTGCTTTTCGTGAAAACAATAAAAAAGAAAATTAAAGTCAACGCGCCGAAAAGGGAGTGTCAGCCATAAGCGCTGTGACGAAAAGTTGAATCAAAACCAAAATATAAACATTAAAACGTTTCAAATCAACAAACGGTGTCAAACTTTTATCAGACGCAGTAAAACGACGCGACGCAGCAAGCATAATTTTGCATGTAAACGATATTTGTAGTTTAGTAGCTCAGCGCTGAAGGTTTTGGGCCCAAGTTAAAGTGCGTTTAAGGGGGCGCTACAGATTTATAAGCTATGCGCATCGGTTTTATAGTTTCTAAATAAACTTTTTGAAGTAGTAAAGCATTGTTTAGCTCAAGTAAAACACATTTTTGTTATTTCTCAAACCTTCACCCACCATCTGAGCTACGAACTCGTTACTGTCAACCCAAAAACCACTGTACAAGCACACAATGTACTCTTAATCAAACTCTTATTACAGTACCGGCAAACGCGCCGAGATGCGCCGCTTAGTCGCCTTGCTGACTAGCGCTGCTTTTAAGCGCGCTGGCGCGAGTTGACGCGCATGTGTATGCCAATGAACCGTATATTTGTGTTAGTGGCGCGCTCCAATGACCGACTGCCTACTTAGCGGCGCGCACAGTTGAGCTAATTCAAATTGATTAGAAATAAAAAAGCCAATTAATGCATAATACAAATTATATGGCGTCGATTAAATGCATTTCAACTTCGGTGTTTGATTATATTCACTTTATGCAAATTTCTCTTGCGTCTTCATTGAATTTCTCTTCGGTTTACATGCATTTCTTGCATTGGTTTTTTTGCACAACACTTACAAACATACTATTATATCTTTCCAAATCTTACATAACAGGTTTGTCATCCCTAAGTGGTGGCTGGTCAAACAATAAAACCGTCGATAGCGCCATCAGCAATTACTCCACTTTCTCGGATGCGGAAATACCGCATGAATTTGAAATCACGTGAACGTGTTGCCATTAACTGTAAAGAAATAGCCGAGTAACGTGTCCGACATTTTTGTAAACTCATGCATTGTCGATGCGACGATCTAGACTGGAACATGACAATGAAGACGAAAACGCGGTGGAACGACCTGGAAGTCATCTAAGGTAGATTGGTATGGGGTGAAAACAGCAAAAAGTCATGAAAAAGCTGTAGATCAGAAAAAAACGAAGTTTCTGCGGAACTCGCAGAGATTGTGGGAACATGCTTGATACTGGTCATAGTCTAGGGCTGACGGTTCGAGAAGACTGCAGGAAAGGTCAAGAGCAAAACTTCAGGGTATTAATGGAGCAGCTTTTGGGTTACTTGTACCACAATAGGCATTTGTAGGTGTGGAGCACAGAGAAATGTAGCTTTGCTGAGGACACAGACTCAGTTGAAGCTTCCGAAGGATAATTACTACCGCGGGACTACGTGGAGGCAACGAACCAAAACTAGTCTGTGCATGCCTTATTAAGTCCTCAGACCCTAGAGTATGTATTACGGTACCAACTATTGATAGCAGAGAATGAAGGAGATCTTACTTCAGTAGGCTTTTCGAATGGGCGATAACCAATAAATGAAATTACTTGAGCGCTATTGTGGCCAAAATAGTTGATATTTTGAAAACGCGAATATGATAGAAGATGTAGTAGGATTCTTAATTTGTTAAAAGGACGGAAATATGTATCGGGTTCGAGATATCAATGTTGTCTTATCCATATGTGGGTTTCTAAAAGATAACTTATTATTTCCAATGCGGGATGTGATGCAGGTCGCCTCCGAGTTGGTGGGTTCTTGGCAACACTAAATGACCTACGGCAGCGATACTTGACTTGGGATCGGCAACTGTAACCTCAAGATCAATGCAAGATGTCTAGACTTATAGCAAAGAGTTACTATGCAATTAGACTGGTATGGGTGCTTGGTCACAGAGGTATTTCAGGAAACTGCAGGGCTGAGGAGCATGCTACCATAAATGCTCTAATCAATAACTGCAGTATGGGAACGGGTAGAAGCTCTATTGCCGTATTATGATTCTTTACTAAGTTTTAATCCCTTATACCAGTTCAGCAAACGTTGCTCAAGCTGGCCTCTGTGCAGTTGCGCGGTCAAAAACTTGTCCATTGTAAATCCTAAGGGGCTAATGAACTCTTCGCTCTCAGCGAATTCCACTTTTCAGTAGTTGTAGAAGTTCTAACTGTACAAAGTAAAGTAAAGAATTTACAGGCTGCCAGCTGCATCACCTGTTTGGAAGAAGATGGGATAGAAACATCTCTACACTTCTTCCTCGTATGTTCCGCCTTTGCCAGGCCAAGACCAAAACACTTCGGATCTCATACTTCAACACATCCAGGTGACATGTGCAAATAGAAATAAAGCATACAATTTTGTGAGAGGTTCAGGGTGCTTTGCCGATAGCTGATAGCTAACTGCTGCAGGTTTTAAGCTGGATGCCCAAAGAACAGTATTTATATAACAGTCTAAGTATGATCCCCACGCCATACGGAAGGATCAGCCATCTAACCTAACCTTATTTCAATAATTGTCTTGAAATTCGAGTTAGAAGCAGCAATGCCAGATTCGCTGAAGACTCTGCTAATCGTCCTTAGAATTGGCATAAGAAAATTAGAAATGCAACTCATTATAATACTTAAGGACAGATACATTTTAGACATAATTTCTGGACACCACCACTCATCCTAATTTAGAATATGCGTACTAGATACTAATATTCTCCATAAGTTCACTCTGTATCCTTTATTAGTTTCAATAAGTATCATCATGACAAAATTGATTGTTATTTATTATTTTTGTTCCGAAAATAAGTCTTATGGCATATAAGAAATCTATTTATAGTATGACTCGTTTTTCGGAGCGAAGACAACCGGCTTCACTTAACTAGACAGTCGGTGTAATCAGCATTATGATTTTTCTTAGTTTCACTGTAAAGAATTCGAGCTCAGCAATAATGTTCATGGAGTTAACTTAGATTTAGTTATTTCCAGTTGAGTTACCTTATTGGCTATAACCGCGTAAGCAGTGTCTATACCAATAAAGAAGAATAAGGGTAATTGGAGAATATTCACAAGTTCTAAATGTATATATTACATATCCTTTTGAAAGCTGTATCCTTGTCCAAGAAAGCTCTTAGCCGAGTTTCTTACTATTAATATACCAAATTTAGCAATGTTCAGAACCCATTGGTGTAAGAAAAGCGAGGTAAACTTGATTTCATGTTGAGGCTGTTACTTCATCAATTTTTTTTTTTTTGTAAAAAGTTGCCAATTTTTTAACTTCGTAATAAATAAATGGACTTGCCTACTTTTGCTTAAATGGAAACTTTCGCAAATATTTACATATCAAAGCCAACATTTGCATCAAAATACGGCAAGAATGAGACAAAGCAAATATTATGTGCGACTACCGGACAGTCTTGTCAACAAACACTTTAAAAGAAGTAGCAAATAATATTATGTATTGAAGACGCGAAATGTTAAAAGAGCTTAACTCAGCTTTAGGCAATTTTGAAAGAAGCGTTTTAAACTTACTTGTTTCCTTCTTCAATATCTTAATTTTCTAAATATTTGTTGTCTGACCCAATAATACTAAGGCTTTTGAAAAAAGTGAGCTATAGCCTTTCAGATTTTTTCCCTTAACCAAAATATTGAAATTGAAAAACCACAAATTTTTAAATATAAAATTAAAATGGATTTAATAAAAAAGACTTTACTATTTACAACATATTGTTTGAGAGCAATGAGATGGTTGTTTGTGACTCATATGTATGAACTACTTAAAGCAATACAACAGTAAAAACAAAACAAAAAAAAAAAAATATTGCTACGGTGTCTTAAGTACAAAAGAAAGTACGACTAATCACAGTTCCAAGCGATTTACTTCTTTTTGTAGACATAACCACCGTTGGAGGCATATTGGGTACCAACATCGGCACCAGAGTATGATGAACCGCCCGACGAGTAGGATGAACCGCCCGACGAGTAGGATGAACCACCCGATGAGTAGCTTGGGGCAGCTGGCGCCAAGTAAGTGTTAGATGGACCAGAGAATCCAGATGAACCACCGCTCGAGTATGAACCACCGCTGGAGTAAGAGCCACCAGCAGAACCGCCAGAGATACCAGCAGATCCACCAGATGAGTATGAACCGCCTGATGAGTAGCTTGGAGCAGCTGGAGCCAAGTAAGTGTTAGATGGGCCAGAGAATCCAGATGAACCACCGCTCGAGTATGAGCCGCCGCTAGAGTATGAGCCACCAGCAGAACCGCCAGAGATACCAGAAGAAATACCAGCAGAGCCACCAGATGAGTAAGAACCGCCTGATGAGTAGCTTGGAGCAGCTGGAGCCAAGTAAGTGTTAGATGGGCCAGAGAATCCAGATGAACCACCGCTCGAGTATGAACCACCGCTTGAGTATGAACCGCCGCTGGAGTAAGAACCACCGCTACCGCCTGAAGAGAATGATGGAGCAGAGTAGACTGGAGCTGGAGCTGGTGCAGAGTAGACTGGAGCTGGAGCTGGAGCAGAGTAGACTGGAGCTGGAGCTGGGGCAGAGTAGACTGGAGCTGGAGCTGGGGCAGAGTATACTGGAGCTGGAGCTGGGGCAGAGTACACTGGAGCTGGAGCTGGGGCAGAGTAGACTGGAGCAGGTGGTGAGTAGCTTTGCACAGGTGGCAAGTATTCGTTGGATGGACCAACAGCACCGCCTGAGGAGTATGAACCACCAGCACCGCCTGAGGAGTATGAACCTCCAGCACCGCCTGAGGAGTAGGAACCACCAGCACCGCCTGAAGAGTATGAACCACCAGCACCGCCTGATGAGTATGAACCACCAGCAGCACCACCCGAAGAGTAAGAAGATGGTGGCAAGTACGTCCTCGACAAATGGCTGACATCAGCCGAAGCGAGGGCGACCAAGGCAAGAGTGGCGACAACGAAGAGTTTCTGTAATCAAGCAAGAGAGAGTGAATGAGATAAATGGAGCACAGTTGACGGTAAGTGTTTGAAAAGAGTTTAGTAGTTTAATGTTTTAAATTTTTTTCGAACATTGTTTAATGTTTTTTTAAGTTCACTTCACAGTTGTGTTCCACAAAGAAATTTTTTATAGGTTATCAATATTTTTGTGACCCAGTAGCCACTAAGATGACACTTTTCACTCGTACAACATCGTTTTGAGTACAAAAAAGTCGTATTCACTCCAAAAGCTCTTGAATTGAGACAAGCACTTCTACACTAATCAAGAAGGACTTAGCGGTAACTTTGAAGTCACAATACAGTCACTTTACGATTATTACAACAATATTTAAATATAATATTATTTTAACTATTTTTTCTTTCTCGTGCACCCACCATTTTGCTTCGATGATTTAATGTGTGGTCTATGGGAAAGGATGAGACTACTTAGCTGTACGAAGAAACCGTTGGAACTGATGCTGTTCCCCCAACTGACTGACCAATTTATACAAAAATTATGCTTACACGCGAAATACGATTTCGACGTCCAAATCACTTGCCCGCTTACACCGTGCCCCGCAACTACCAACGCTATCATCAACACCGGCCGCAACACTCTAGCACGGCAGCAGCGGTGGCAGCATAACGCTGCGCTACGCAACGACGACGCGACGCTAGGGCCGGCAAACAAGTTTTAGTGATTTACAATGCATACAACAACATTTAGATAAATAACAACAACATTTAAATGCTACCTAGAGACCCCTAAAAAATCCAAAAGCGCAAAAGTAATAAAAACTAGCAAAAACCAAAAAGGAAAAACAACGAAAAAAACAAAACATCTCTGAAGGTGAAGACAGCAGGCGCGGAGACCAAGGTGTCAGCGCGGTTACAGAGCATAAACCACCGGAAAACAAAAACAAAGACCGAATTGGTTAGCCTGCGAAAAAGCTAATAAAATAAGAAAAAAAGTGAGGTGAGAGATAAAAGTAAAACCAGAAAAAATTTAAATTTACAAAGATAGACTTAAAACGCTTACAACAAAAGCAAAGCGCTGGTCTACATATGTTTATCGCACACAGATTTCGCAGTTAAGCTGGCCGAGGCAAAGTAAGTCAGTGACTTTTGTTTGGCGCTTGCGCGTGAAAAAAGTTGAGGAATTAGGAAAAAAACATTTATTACAAAAGAAAACAAGAAAAAAATTAAAAATTAATGAAGTAAAATTATAAAATAAATCAAAATAAAATGTAATATAATAAATACAATAGAAAAATGAAATAAAATTAATAAAATTAATTAACTAAAAAAATATTATTGAATAAATAAAATTAAATAAAAGCAAAATTTATTTTTATTATATATTTTATTACATTTTAATTAATTGAAAAAAATTAATAAAATTGATCACAAAATAAACACAAAATACAGATTAGGTAATTTAATTAAAAAAAATTGTATTAAAAAAATAAAAAAAATAAAAACAAAATTAAATGTGATACTTTAAAATAAAAAAAAATAAATAATTAAATAAAATGAATAATGATTAATATAATTAATTAAGTAATACCTATAAAACTATTCATATATAATTAAAGTTAAAATAAAATTAAACTAAATAATATATATTAAAATATATTAGAAAAAATAAAATAAAAATTAAATTAAATTAAATATGATACTTTAAAAAATATTAAATTAAATTAGTAAAAATTAATATAATTAATTAAGCAATAAAAAAAAAACTAGTAATAAATCAAAAAAAAATTAAACAAAAATAAATATAATATATTAAAAAGATTAGAAAAAGTTGAATAAATTAATAAAAATTAATTACGTAATATCTAAAAAAATTACTAAATAAATATAACTAAAATAAAACGAATTTGTTTTTTTTTTATTGTTATTTTACATTGTACCTAGTATATATAATAAAATTGAATATAATTTGATAATTAATAATAATTATTAAAATTAATTAAGAAGTATTAAAAAAAATTATTATCAAATAAATAAAGTTAAATACAATACTTTTAAAATATTAAATTAAATGAGTATTAATTATTCCAATTAATTAATATTAAAAAAAATATTAAAAAATTAATAACATGAAATATAATAAAATTTAATATATTAAAAAAATTTAATTAAATTAAAAAAAAATTAATAAAATTAATTGTGTTATAATTTAAAAAAATATTAATAAATAAATAAAATTAAATTAGTTATAAATTAAAATAAAATGAAATAAAGCAAAATTAAATTAAAGTGTAATAAAATTAAACAAAATATACTATAACATTTAAAAATTAAAATAAATAAATAATGAAACTAATTTCAAAAAAATATTTGAAGTAAAACCAAAACTTTAAAATCTAAATTTACTCAAATTAAGATTAAAAAATTTAAAAATTAAAAAAAATAAATAAATAACATAAAATGAAGAAAAATCGTTAACTTCGGTTGCACTAAAATTAAAATACCCTTCACAAATATAAATATAAAAAATTCCTTAAAGGAACTCGATTCTGATCGTTCAGTTTGTATGGCAGCTATATAATATAGTAATCCGATACCACCAATTCTCACAAATGTGCAGCTTCTTATTGAGAAAAAGATGTGTGCGAAATATGAGAGCGATGTCTCAAAAACCGAGGGGTTAGTTGGCATATGTAGAAATAGACGGAAAATATAACAAAAACTCATAAGTAAATATATTTGTATAGCTTATACCTTGATTGTTATACAATATTTGCAACAAAATATCAATTGAATGAATTTGAAAAGAAATTATTAACAATAAATTAATAACATTCATTTGTTAACGGCAATAGGACATCCGCTGTGAAATAGTTGCCGTAAGCACCATAACATAACATACTTCCAGCGCGGCATATGCATAACCAGTTGCCAGGCGCACGCATGCGCAATGCCACCAGCCACAAATAACGAATTGTGCCACTTTATGAGAGCACACCTTAACATATACACATATATACATATATGATATGTATATTTGTTATTGCTTTCGCTGCCGACCGAATGATAATGCAGTGGACGCATTTTGAGCAGCTCATTAGTTGTGAATCTGCGCATGCGCATGCATTAAATTTTAAATGTGTTAGTACATAATCATATATTTAAATATTTATCAAGCTGATTGATAAAAAAGGTCAGGTTAAACTAGAAATTAGCCAGCTGTATAGTTCAACTTGACCAAGAACGGCGCAGGCGCACGTTGAAATTTATGCTAAAATTTATTCAAAATATAAAAAACGACGGATTCAAGGCAACAAAAACAATGGCTGGTTATGATGGATCATTTGAAGCGCGCATTGACGAACGGAAGCGCACAGTGGGACAAGCAGAAGGAAATGTTACTAATTGTAATTGTAATAGTATTTAGCAATAATTTTATGTCAACTCGTCTTAAACCAGTTTTTTGGTTCTGCCACTTTTCTGGCCCAAATGCTTTTTTTTCATCATCTACACAGCTGACATAATGACACTAATACTAAAACAATGAATTCAATAAAGTCGCTCCCAATACCGTCGTCGTCGTCATTAACTTTGAAAAGGAAAGTTTTCTGCCACTTTTCTGACCCAAATGTTCAGAGACAAATACTTGGAATCTTGGTGAAAATAGCATTTGAAATTATTTTGAATATTTAACGACAAGTAATCGATATATTTCTTAACACATACAAATTTGTTCACAATATATCGATATATTATAATTTATTGATAAGTATTTAATCGATTTTAAATTTATCGATCATAAAAACAAACTTTTTGTTACCCTAAAACCTTAAAGAAATGCCCTAAAACAAATATAAAAATATTGTCAACATTATTTTGCCTATTTATCGATAAAAGTTATCGATATATTAATTTTCATTTATTTAAGAAAACTTATAACATTTAATCGATATTTTTTTAATGTATCGATAATAATAAATATTCGATTTTTATTTTATCGGTCGTAAAACAATTTTTTGTCAATCTAGAATCAGTATTGTTTTGAATATTAATCGATAAAAGTCATCATATATATTTGATTTCATTTATTTAAAAATTGATAACATTAAATCGATATTTTTAATGTATCGGTAAAACAATTTTTTGTCAATCTGGAATCAGAATTATTTTGAATTTTTATCAATAAAAGTAACCGATATATTATATTTCATTTATTTGAAGAATTGATAACAATTAATAGATATTTTTTAATTGGAAAGTAAACATTGTTCGATTTTAGTTTTATCGGCCGCAAAAAAACAATTTTTGTCAATCTAAAATCAGAATTATTTTGAATTTTATTCGATTAAAGTAATCAATATATTTGATTTCATTTATTAGAAAAAACGACAACAAATTATCGGCACTTTGTAATTTGTCGATAAAAATAAACCATACATTCGATTTCAATTTCTCCGATCGTAATAAATAAGTTTTCTGCCATTTTATGACTTTAGCGATATGCCCAGGGCCCATACTAGCAACATCGATAAAAATATTCTCGGAACACTTTTGAATATTTATCGATAAGAGTAATCGTTATAATTAATTTCAGCTATTTACAAAAACTATAACAGTCAATAGATATTATGTACTTTATCGCTAAAAATAATCAATAAACTCGATCTAAATTTCATCTATCATAAAAGCTAGTTTTCCGCCAATCCTTAAACCTTACGGTATTCGTCGAAATAATTTTGAATATATAACGATAAAAGTGATAGATATATTTGATTTCATTTATTAAAGAAATCGATAATAACTTATCGCTATTTTATTCACTTTGTGACCATAAAAAAATGCTTGCAATATTTATAAAAATATCGTCAAAGTTATGTTGAATATTTATCAGTAAAAGTAATCGATAAATCGGCTACATCTTAAATATAAATTTATTTAAAAAATCGGTAACAATCAATTGATATTTCTTAATTTTTCGGCAAAATAATCGATATAAATTCTCAATTTAAATTTTATCTATCGTAACAAGGAAGTTTTCTGCGACTCGAAGCAGCCAAATTGAATGTCGTAAATTTCAAATAACTCAAAGCTAGTTGCTTCTATTTGATCTGAATTTATACACTTTAATCCCACTGTGCACCATCGCCGCATTGATGGATCTGTTGATGTGCGGTGACAAACAAAGTCAAGTCGATGTGAGACCAAAAAAAAATCAAAAACAAAACATGCAAACGCATGTTAATGAATGCTAATCACAACGAAAACATGCAGAAAGCGAAATGTTAGAAAAGATACGATAAAAAAAATAAAATGTATTTGCAAAATGATGAAAAAAAATTGCAAGTCAATGAGTAGTTTGTGCAACTGACAGGCAGGCTGCAAATAAAAATGCGGCTACAAATGTTTAACGCCACACAGCAGATAGCGATAGCGCCGACACCACGGAAAGCGGTCACGAAAACATTAAAACGGTGTCAACGCAGATTGCAGCAGCGGCAACGCGCCTGCGCAGCAACAAACACTTTGCTTTTATGCGGATAAACAAACAAGTCAAATGACAAAATGATTAAACAAAAGCAATGCAATGCCGGCCAACACACGCACACGCTAAGGCATACATATATGTGCGTATGTGTGCTTAGACGCCTTGTTGGCTACTTGGTTGGCTGGCTGTGCTGTATGTGGGCTCCTCTTATTGCGGCTCATTGCGACGGCGCATGCGCATTTGCATATGAAAAAGTGCTCGAATCGACAGCTGAGTGATTGGGCGCGCGACTTGAGACCGCCGTCGCCTGCTGTGGTCTCCTCGCAGCCGAGCTAACGGTGCGCTAAAAAGCACTAGAAAATTCGTCAATTAAATTTATTGCAGCAAGAAATATTAAGTAGTGATGTAGCTGCGTTCGTATGTGCAAATCTGTTGCTGTTGTTTGCATTATGATTACTTTTCTTAGTATTTTCTTTTACTTTTTGTTCTTCAATTTCTATTACAAATCGCTTGAATTTGGATGACTAGGCAAGGTCAATGATTGGTTGGCTCTTATATGTAGTTGCAGCTTATCAGCGCACTCACGTACCTGTTTCTCATTATATTGGTATGCCACTGTGGGACGCTTGCCGCGCAACTTGAACGCCATGCGCAATTACTCTACATATTTTCCTGCATAGTGTGGGCGCACGAATTCGCATGACTTCGATTACAAATCGCCCGCACGCAACTCCACGATGTCAGCTGAGTTACTTTTTTAGGGGATTTTTTTGATATATTTTTGTGTGTATGCAATGTAAGTATGTAGCCATAAAGTCTGTCGAAAGTGAAATGCGCGAGAGTAAGAAGCTTAAAACGTTTTATTATGTAATCGATGTGACGGTGGAAATATTGAAACAGTTTTCAATAGTTAAAAAGGCAAGGAAGCAAGGACTTTCAGTTTTTATAATAATAAAAAATTGATAACAATTAATCGAAATTTCTTAATTTAAAGATAAATTTAGTCGATATATTTGAATAATTTAATTTTTGAAAAAATCTATAAGTTATCGATTTTAACATTATTTCGATAAAAATATGTAGAAATTAATCGATATTTTTCATTTATCGATAAAAATGATTGTTATATTCGATTTAAACCTCGTTTATTTAAGAAGATCTATAATAGTTTAACGGTATTTTTTAATTTATTGGTTAATACATATATTGATATATCCAATTTCAATTTAATTAACTAACAAATACATAGATATTAGTCGATATTTTCTCATTTGTTTCGATAAATTCCATTTAAATTTCATTTATTTAAAAAAATATCTAAAAATTAATCGATATTTTTAAAGTTATCGATAAAAATAACATTTATATTCGATTTTAATTTAACTAATTAAAATATATATACTCGTATATCCACTAATCGATATTTTGTCATTTATTTCGATAAAATCGATTTAAATTTAATTTATTTAAAAAAATCTTTAAAAATTAATCGATATTATTTAATTTATCGAAATATAAAATTATTATATTTCATTTATTTAGAAATATCTGTAATGTAAATTATCGATATTTTTTACTATCAAGACAACTGTAATCGATATATTCAATTTAAATTATAAATTCCTTATTTTTGTCATTTTTCTTGATATAATCGGGTTTAATTTCATTTCCTAAAGTAGTCTCTAGAAATTAATCGATATTTTTAATTTATCGATAAATATAATTGTTACATTCGATTTAAATTTCATGAATCGCAATAAATAAGAAATATCAATAATCGTCGATCAGAAAATATTAACTTAATAAATAAAGATTCCTGTAGATAGAAAAAAACAGAAAATAATAGTGTTATAGATGAAATAAAAATGAAACGGTATTCGTATATTGTATTCTTTGAAAAGTTTCAAAATCAAAGAATCTTTTACATCATTGCAGTTATTACAGAATGGATGTTTATAACTGAGGGCCAGTTCCCTTCAGGTTCTAGTTTCGTTTTTGGAAACTCAGAGAATTTATAAAAATCGCAGAAAAAGATCTCCCATCCAATAACAAAAACAACTTGTTTATCTGATAATCATCCACTCGTCTGACAACGTTCAAAAAAAGTATCAAAAATAATTTGAAGTTCGAAAAAAGTTCTCATAAAAACATATATAAAGTTTTTTTTTTGCAAAAAAAAATTGCAACAATTTCCTATTGGGTCTTTAACTCACGTTAGGATATGTTATGAAGCATAATATTTTTAATTTCTTGCCTTAAGTTTCCGTTTCATTTGAAATAATAGTAATTATTTTGCTATCGGCAAGACACACACACTAACCACTGCTATGGGGGCGCGATCTAGGTCAGTCTGCTAAGATAGGTGAGTTGTTTTTAGCGGTATTTTCAAACTATGATGATATGGAGTTTCGTTCAAGCTACGCCTCTTACGCAAGCGCGGAGGTTATAGTTGCGTGGAACATTTCGTTTCGGTTAAATGATTTCGATTCCCTTTTGTGCGGATATTGATAAGCCATCGAGAGTATCATGGCACAATGACTGCAGGTAAACAATAACAAAAGGCGTACACAAAATTGATATTGTGGAATATAAAAAGAGGTTAAGTGGATTTGGATTAAAATTAGTACTGAGCGTTTAGTTTTGTGACTGAAGAAAAACTGCTGAGTAAAATTATATAATTGTTTTATCACGAAATTAGCTTTCAATTTTTGTTCGGAGTTATCTTACAATTTTGCTTAGTTCCGCTTTGATAATCTCCTGACAAATTTTAGAAACGCTTTTGAGTAAAATAATTATTTTTTTTTGTCGCGATTCATTATTATTTCCAAATATCAAAATATTCGGTATTATGTTTCAATACTACTTTCAGTTTTGAGTAACTTGATTAACTCAAGAGACACTAAGAGAATTATTGAATGATTAACATTTTTCAATTTGGCATTTAATTCTTCCAAAGAATTTTTTACCTCCGAGAAGCTTTTGTGATCTTGAAGTTACGGGATCAGCACTTAGTATTTTCCTTGACTATGAACCCATTTATTCTTCAAAAAGAGGAAGTAGCAATATTAACTGGTTATACACCAAAAAAAGTTTCGAATTTACGGGATTCACACTTTTTGATTCCACATTGAGAGTTCGTGGTTATATGTTTTAGAAATAACAAATGTCTTTTAGGAATATAGACGACATAATCTGGACAAAAAAATTGGTGCAGATAAATGTTTTTTAGATTAACACGCTCACACAATTATCCATTGGAAACTAAATATCCAAAGCTATGCTAAGTGAGGAAATTATTAAAACAGTGAACCATTTCGTAATAATTATTTAAATGTTTTTTCAATGTACCTTCAACGCCTAAAGCAAATTTTTCAAACCGTTGGCAACGCAGAAAATATCTCTCATAGAAATCCAGGTAAGAACAAGTAATATTACACCCCTTTTCAATATTTTTCAAAGTTTTTTTCCGAAATAATATCTTCAAATTTAAGTCTTCTTAGATCTGTTATACCTATATTTTACTGAATAAAATTTTTACACAGGTGGCAACTATTCCAAAAATTTTTTCAACTATCAGTTTTCTTTCACTTTATTTAACCACACTGCAGGTATACTTTATTTTATTGATTTCTTGGTTTTCAAAAAGAGGTGGCAACACTCCATTTTTTTTCAGATTTATATGTAGAAAAATCAGGAATCAGGATACCGTAAGTTTTCATTATTGTATTAATTTTTGGTTTCAAAATTTTAATAAGTACATAGGTGGCAACACTCTAATTTGTTTTCCGAGTTTTTATCGAAATGTCAGTTATCAGCGTAGCTTAGATTTACTTTATTTAATTAATTTTTGGTTTCTAAATTTTGAAATAAGTGGCAACCCTCTAATTTTTTTCTGACTTATATATCGAAAAATCAGGAAAGAAATTGCAAAAAGCAATTTTATTTATTTTTGGTTTCTAAATTTTAAAATAGGTGGCAACTCTCTAATTTTTTTGTGAGTTATATATTGAAAAATCAAGAAGGGAATTGTAATCTACAATGTCTTCACTACGGTGGCAGTTTTAAGTTCATGGTGACGGAATTTTATTAATTTTTGGTTTCTAAATTTTGAAATAAGTGGCAACCCTCAAATTTTTTTTGAGTTATATATAGAAAAATCAAGAAAGAAATTGCAAAATACAATGTCTTCACTACGGTGGAAGTTATAAGTTTATGGTGATGGAATTTTGTTGCGTCACGCATTTTCGTTGCAAATTGAAAATAAAAAATTCCAAAATTTCAATAGTAAGGTACCTACCTAGTATTCCTTATACCTTCATTCTCAAAAATTTTATCCAAAATTGCCATTTTCAATTTGTATAAAGTCATTATGTATGTACTTCGGCTGCATTCAATTTACCGTTAGCGTTAATTAATTGAACACGATTTCGAAAGTACAACGACGGAAGCGGCCTATTTAATATGGACTTCTGAAAAGTAGGGCGTGTAAGTGCACGCCCCTTCGTCAAAAAATACAGGCGCCACAAAATAATGCATGTAATTAGGAATCGAGACAAATAGTAACGGCATTAGGAGGTATTGAAAAAATTATTATTTTTGTTTTTGCAAATTTTGCTCTAGATTAAAGCGTTTAATAACGGTATAAAGGCTTTGAGAGCAAAACAGCTTTAATCAAAACGAAATTGAGGCATGGATTTGAAAGACAATCGTTTTGAAAAAAAAAAAAATAAATAAACAAATAATAAATGGAAGGCTATACCGTTATGCTGTTATAAAGTGAAAAATAAACTACCGTTAATTTTCGGCTTACAAGGCTTTTCGATACAATTTTGCTAGACATAATTTAAATTTAATATTTTGTTCTTTAACTTTTTTTTTTTTTTTTTTTTTCAAATTATTATTTTTTTAATTTTTTCTTTTCCATTTTGTGATTTTCTCTTTGACTTTAATGACCGCATTTAGTGTAAATATATTTGGTTTAATTTGAAATTATGACAGAAAGGTGGAAACTGACAGATGGAGATGAATGATACCGTAAATTCAGCGCGTAAGCTTAGTTCGGGCCCTATAATTTGGCCGAGCAGAAAAATTTATTATAAACTTATTGCGAATTACAGGCAAAAATTTCAGCTTAATAGCAAAATGAGCGTGAGTTGTTGTTGCTGGTACCGTTTCAAAGTGATCGGAGCCTTGAAGCCGTTGCAAAACGGCTAACGGAAATGCCATTGCACTCCAATTTCAGCGAGAAAGAGTTAAACGGCGACAGATGTGCCGCCTGAGGTGAGCGCTGGTGTGGTGAGGGGCTACAAAAAAGGTGCAATAAGCGGGCGGGTGGCAGCGGTGGCACAACACCAAGACATAATTTTACATAATAACAAGTTGAGATCGCCAGTTAAGTGATGAATGGAAAGAAAAACAAAAATAAAAATAAATAAACGAAGGCAACCAATTTATGAAGAAAACAAAGGAAGAGTAGAGGAAGGAAGAGCAGCTGCGTGACAGGCGATCCAGTTGAACCAATAAAAAAAAACAAGTAAGCAAAACGTCAACGCAGTGAAGCTGAGTAAATGAAGTGGAAAAAATTCAAAGAATCGCAATGAAAAAGTGACCAAAGTCGAATGTAATCGCACATTCACAGAAAACCGTCTATCAACATAATTGATGCGCAAGCGCATGCGCAATGTGACGTAACAACACTTATATACGCGCCAAATAAGCTGCGTGGTAGGCGTTCATGAACTTGAAGAATGCGCGCCGGCATACGAGCCTCAGCAACGTCACGAGGCTGGCATTCACTGGAGCGCGAAGCGAAAACCGAAAGCAACATGCACATGTCAATGGAGATAAGGAAACGAGAAGAGCTCTGCGTACAGCTGGTCTTATTGAATAAGCATGCCACGAATGTCAACCTCAATTAATCAGACCTTTCACTACTTGAAAGTGGAACCAAAAATTATAAAACAAAATTGGGGGGAAAAATATTTAAGAAAAAATTAAAAAAAGAAAAATTTTTAAGAAAAAAATGTTGAAAATTTATAAAAAAAGAAATTTGAAAAAAATGCTTAAGAAAAAATTTTTTGAAAATTTATAACAAAAAAAAAATTTAATAAAATTTTGAAATTTAATAAAAAAAAATTGGAAACAAAATATTTAAGAAAAAAATTTTGAAAATTTAAAAAAAAAAATATATATAATATAAAAAAAAATTAAAAAAAAAATATTTAAGAAACAAGTTTTGAAAATTTATGAAAAAAAGGAAATTAAAAAAAAAATTTTAATAAAAAAAAAAAAAATTTAATAAAATTTTTTTTTTAAATTTATAACATAAAAAATTTAATAAAAATATTTTAAAATTTAATAAAAAAAAAATTGGAAACCAAATATTTAAGAAAAATATTTTGAAAATTGATTTAAAAAAAATTAAAAAAAAAAAAATATTTAAGAAAAAGTTTTTAGAAAATTTATAACAAAAAAATGTGAATGAAATATAGTAAAAAAAAATTGGAAACAAAATATTTAAGAAGAAAAATTGTGAAAAATAAATCTTTGAAAAAAAAAAAATTAAAATTTATAACAAAAAAATGTGTGTAAAAATAATTTAAAAAATTTAATTTTGTTTTTAATTTTTTTAAATTATTTTTATTTCCGTTTCTTTTCCATCTCGCTTAACAAACTACCGTATTATAAATTTCAGCACGAATTTCCACATTTCTAAAAACTAAATTTAATAGATATAACCACCATTGGAGCCATATTGTGTTTCCACGCCAGACGAAGCGCCGACACCGGCACCAGCACTCACATACTGTTGCACCGCATCATGCGAAGCGGCGTGTGAGAACGATGCAGGTTGAGGCGAGCGGATAGCGGGACCTTGTGCGGCCGCCAAACTCACATGAGATTCGTGAGCGCCCACATTGTTGCCATAACTATCGGTCAACAGGCTGTTGTGGTCGAAATATTGTAAGCTAGCATCTTGGCTGTTCAAATCGAGACTACCACCATAGACGGCACTGGATTCATCATTGGCACCGCTAACACCAGCATCCACTTGTTGCTGTTCCACCTCGACAGCGCCTTCATATTGTTGCTGCACTTCATCCTGACCGTATGAGCCATAAGAGACGGCGCCGCCATCTTCGACTGGTGCGGCAGCTACGGGTTCTGGCTCTTGCTCTGGCTCCGGTGCTGGTGCTGGTGCTACTGGTGCGCTGTCATAACTGACGTGCACTGCTTGCGATTGTTGTCCATGTCCGTAATCGTGGCTGTGTTGCTGACTGCTGTAGGACACTGAACCACTGTGGCCGGCGCTGGCGCCAGAGCTTGAGCCGAAGCTTGCGCTACCACCAATAGCACCGAAACTTCCGCTTGAGCTGACGGAACCACTGGGAGCGCCAAAATGAGAGCTGCCGCTTGAACCAAAACTGGCAGAACCACCAACAGCGCTGTAGTGAGTACTGCCACTACCGCTATGATGGCCAGGTTGCACAGGTGGCAAGTACTCGCGGCTCAAATGACTGACATCGGCGGCTGCGCTGGCAATTAGTGCGAATGTGACGAGGAAGAGTTTCTGCAATGGAATTAAAGAATAATTAGATATCTTTAGACAAGCTTTTCAGATTTATTTGCTAAAATAGTATACAGAATTGAATAGCCGGGCTGGACTGAATATCAACATGACCAAGAAACTCCAAGAGGATGATCAAATACTGGCAGAGGTGTACTAGCATCGAAATTCACAAAACGATTTCGGCTGATCATGAATTGAAGTCAATTGAGATAGATGGAGTTCCAAAGTATACATACATAGGAATATTTTCGATTTACTGATTTTCAGAATAACCGATTATGAGCTCCATTTAGGGCCATTGAATTGTTATAAACCCGATTTTCACAATATCAGTATGTGATCGACGAAACATGATCCAATCTCTTCATTCCGTAGTTCAATCGTCAGTAGTTTGAGAAACTGCTCGCAACAAAATGTTTCCATAAGCGTTAAACGCGGAACAGCTATGACATATGTCTACCAAAGCCATAATATCTATATTTTGGGACGCTCACGTGATCTAATAATCAAATAGAAAACTATAAACAATAACTCGTATTAGAAAGTAGAAGGGCGAAATAAAGAGACATTCCATTAAATAAATGGCTTTCCACGACAGTCGAGTCTATGTCATTGGAACGGACCCGTTCTTTTATCTGAGCAGGGACTGTGAACCCGCCCTCATTATTCAAAATTGTTTTAGGAATATTTCTAATCTCTTCAATCAATAAATAAGAACAAAAACTGTTTAAACCCTATTTTCGGGATCTGGTCCTAGCGGACTAAGGCCTATGATGAAGTAAAAAAGAATTAAATAATCCAGGAAAATGGTAACAAAAAATCGAACAATTATTAAAATCGCTGTTATTGTGGCCTTGGCACTTATGTTAAACAATGAATTGAATTTTCCAGGAAAAAAGAACTTTTCTTAGCTCTTCTACTAAAATGTTTCTTGTATTCTGAAATTAACTTCAAATTTTGACTCAAACAGTAATCATAATTTTTAACGTTGTTAATGAAAATTTTCCAATATATCGATTAATTTTTAATAATTATCGATATATGAAATTCGATAAATATTAGATACATTTTACAAAAGTTTTAGATTATAACAATTGTAAAAGAAAATTTTTCCATCATATTGATTAATTATTTTTAATTATCGATTTATGTAATTCGATAAATATTAAGTATCGAATGGAACCGATTATCAACATCTTATAAAAATTTGAGAACATAATAGTTGTAAAAAAAATCCAAAATATCGATAAATTTTAATTAATTATCGATATATAAAATTCGATAAATTTTAAGTATCGAATGAAATCGATGAGCCATCAACATCTTACAAAAGTTTGATAATATAACACAATAGCGAACGAATACTAGATATCGATAATCGATATGTATAATGTATGTACATTTGATTGAACTTGATTTCATTAACAAGATATTCGGACTGAAATGTATTTTAATGGTCCCACCTGTTTAAAAACCAAATTTAGTACTACTTTCCCGTTGTAATGAACCGAAAGAATGGCTAAGAGCAGTATTTACTGTTTTACTCGAAGATACTATGGATTTATTTTAAGAACTTTGCGCTTAGTTCTCATTAAACTGAAAGATTGCTGTCAGCATAAAACATTTCCTTCGGTAAATTAGAAAAGAAAACAAACAATGCTATCTTTCCAAGCAAATCAAACACTAAATGGAGTACTAAAAATAACTAATTAAAAAACAATTAGAACACAGAACCAAAATAATTGCACAACACAGATCACACTCCCAAAGAGTTCATCACAGCACTACTTCTGACTTAGAATAAATAACTGAGCATATTTTTATTTATATTTTTTTGTCTCTATGAATCACTAATACACCAACCATTTTGAGGAGTTTGTTTTGTTTAGAGACCACAAGAGACCCGGAACTTCAGTTTGTACTAAACTCGTTGAATTGTGTGTGAGAACTGTCACTACGAGTCAACGAAACCGTAGTCTTTTATACCCAACAGAAACCGCTATTTTATTAGTGCCACCTATATGTATATTATTACTTAACAATAACTTAATTTAAACATAGCTTTTTTCTGTAAATAAACTAAAAACTCTAAAATTTACCTAAGAATACAACGAAAGGTCGCAATTATGTCGCAGTTGATTTTGTTTGACTCTTAATTAACTTAGAATGCCGATGGAGAAGGCGTATATGAAACAAAAACATAAAGCTAAAAATACCACAAGTCACGATAAACATATTGCAAAAAAAAATATTTGGCAGATGATCGAAATAGAACTAACATAAGCCAAATACAGGGTGGTCCACGCTGGTTTGTTTTTGAAAATTCAATCCACTAATCGTAAGAAAACTATTAACTTTAGCCAAGAAAACACTCATGCTTATGGTAGGTGTCAAAGATTTGTTCTTATGCCTGAAATCTCATCTTGAGAAACTGATTAAAGCTAGTAAACTGATAGGTAGGTGAGATTGTAGATTTACCTTTAAAAATGGATAGTATATTACACGAAATATGTTCTACAGTCACGCTCAATAAAAATCATGACACTGTCTGGGAGAAAAATTTCAAAAAGGTACTACTTGTAAATTCGACGAGTTATTTAATCGTGCTTAGATATATAGCTTAGGTGAACAAAATAGTCCGATTCATGCTTATTGTCAGGTACTTTTCGACCTCCATTTATCGTTAAAATTTTCTTTCCTTTTAACACATCATTCTAAAATCTTGGTGATTGTTACTAGTTCTATTTGACCAATGGCTTTCTGTGTGTTATGGGTCCCTAATGACAATCCAAAGTATGTGTGGATCTCAAATAACAGCTTCTACATATGAAACTGAAGATATGGTTACCAAACTTTTAGTGGAAAAGATTGATTCGTGATTGTAAGGAAGGCTTTGTTGGAACCTTATAGATGAATATAATATTTTCCGCTGTATTTCTGAGGAATCGCATTAAATTCCCCAACAAAATGTCTCTCTTTGGATATTGAAGATCTCTCAGCGGCTACAAATTTTGGTTGGAAATTTCTCGTTCCGCAGTTATGGCAGATCTGTAGTGTCTTTCAAGTGGAAGTGGCTGCTATCTAGTTAGCAGTAGATGTACTGCTCCGAAATGCAACTTCATTCATATAGGTGAGAATTCATTCCGATATCCGAGAGGCTATACTGGCTTTGAGTTCGCTGACTGTGCGCTCGAAAGTATTCAGAGAGAGTAGAGTTGAAGGGAGTTTGGGTCTTCTGCTTACTGAGCATGCATTTTTGCATCAGAGGTACCGATCTGACAGGTCGGGATGTTTCTGTAGGGCGCGGGCCGAGGATTGGGTTTTGCAAAATGTCTGATTTATTCGGATATTAGGGAACTGAGTTGTATGGGGGTTAGCTGGACTGATGCCCGCTTAGATCTTAACGGTGTGATCTCCTGAATACTGAATGCCTGGCATTTTAAGGACGCTGATCAACGCATTGATTTGATCCGCTGTGCTCTTGAGCGCCGTGGAGTAAGGATGTTCTCAGTATGTCCAACGGATGTTAAACGTATGGATCTTAAATGAGTTCGGCAAACTCTAGTTAAAAACAAGAACTTATGCGACTGCGAGAGTCTTCTCGCTCATAGTGAACCGTAAGTAGTTCTCTGAACTCTCATTCTCGCTTGGCAAAGTCAATCTTGCGTAATTGTTAGTGTTCTGATGGGGCATTGTCCGAAAAAGTTATAGGCGTGCGTCTCCTGTATGGAGCTAAGAAAGGTGGAATCACCATGTCCCAACAAAGTGGTTGATATTGATATTAACCGCCGCTATAAATTTGTGGTAAGCTCAAAACACTTCATTGATCTATGAGAGTATGCTAATTCACTTTTAGAAATTTATGGGATACACAAAGGATAAATATCTGCCTAAGTCAAATCCATCGATGTTGGTACAACCCCTGCAACCTAACCTAATCTAATCAATGGTAATTCAAAGATAGACTTCCTCAATTCTCTATGGACCACCCTATACAAATATGCTCACTATTAGTTTCTTTTGATGACTATGGATGATGACAACACTACTACAATATTATCTCACATGCCTCATGTATACATATGTAAGTAGATATGTACTACTAATAAACAACTAAAAGCTATTGGCGTTAGCGCGACTAATTTTAGTCAACGGTGACGTTTGCAAAATCCCCCGCACTCATCTGCCTGCAAATCATACGCACGCATGCGTAGCTTAGCGCTTTTGCAATGCTGGCGGGGCTTGTGCTCTCATCCTACCACTTGTCAGTTTGGCCGGTTTCTTGAATAGATCTTCTCCGCATACTTCACTGTTAATTATTTGGTTCTACAAGATGTCAGTGGTTTTGTTTTCGCGAATTTTTCTTGACACATGTGTGCGTTTATGTGTGTGTGTTGATGCTGCTACTCTACAATCACTACGCCGCTATTTTTTATATGAATGAAGCATCTCAACGCTCAAATCCATTGACAGTATCACATTAGAGTGCTTTAATTAGCAATCGACATAAAAGCATACAAACACACATTCACACACACACACACACTTACACACATAAATCGATATGGTCCACCAGAAACAACAACAGGTTTCGACAAAATTTGTTTTTAAGTAATTGTTATGTGATCGCTTTAATTGAGCATCGAAGCGCTGTACCCGCAATTAAGGTGCTCGACTGCCCGACTGGATTTCCATTTGCTTGTGTGTGTGCGTGTATATAGTTTTGATTAGCAAGCTCAAATTTGATTTATTTTATATCGACGTGAGCACATTATGTTCCATTAGCGGTAAATAAATTTTATATGCTCACTACATAAGTAAAAAACCAAAATTAATTAAGTTAAAAAGTTTCCTTATTGCAACATAAATCAAAAATATAAAAAAATGAAGAGGAATTCAGTCCAAAATTGACCATATACCAGAAATCGTCAAGACCACATGATTTTTCTGTTTTTGGAAAAATGAAGCGAAATCGCAGAAGGAAGGTTTTTATAGAAAGGATCTTTATCAGCCTCCGCGCCTAACAAAAAGTTCCATAAAGTGAATTAAAAACCGTTACATCTGGGGAATTGAATAATGCTACTGCGTAAAAAGTTGAGGTAGGGTAATTATCGTGATGTGATGCATATCATTTCTCTTCCTATTTCGACTGTTTCGAGGATTACGGATGGCTGGAAAATGAACGATGGAGTTGATGCGGGAATATGCTGTCCATAGTTAGGCATAAGGCAGCCTTCTAAGTTGCCGGACCACTGCAGTATATTGCAGGCTATTGCGAAAGCCACGGCTGATCTCTAATGTACCTGCAGTCAATTCCAGAGTGAATATCTACGTAGACAGCCAAGCAGCAAGCAAGGCAGTAACCTGATATTGCATTTCGGCCAGAAGTGCCTTGGGAAGAGTGCAGTATTGGTAAGCGTTGGTAAGGTGGTAGGCCACAAAGGCATCGAGGGCAATGAAATAGTGGTCGAGATTATCAATAATGATGAACATTGGGATACCCATGCATTGTCTATACGACGATCTCGACAGAAGTATAGTAAAGTAAGTCAAAACCCGATGGAACAAGCTAACTGGGTGCAAAACTGCAAAAGTCATGTTCAAAACGATAGATCGGAAGCACACAAAATTCCTATTGGCACTCGTTAGAAGAGACTTTAGGAACATGATGGGGATTCTAACTGGACACTGTGCGATGGCGACGAACGCCTGATGGTTGGAGCTGACAGATCGAGAAGACTGCAGGAAATGTCTGGAGCAGGACACTAGAGAAAGATAAGTAGGTATCAATAGTGAGACTACAGAGCCTGTTAAAACTCACTTCAAGCGCTGGCATCCTAAAGGATGACTACCCCTCTTGGACCGGGCAACTGAACTCCATCTGGTATCGCAAAGGACCAAAACTGGTCTATGCGTGGCTTATTGGCCTACCAGATTAACCTAATCTAACCTTTCGAGGATTGGATTAGTGGTGAGAGTACGTTTTATCGCACGGGTATTACTTTGAAGGGAATGAAATTTAGTGAAGTCTAAAGAATTGCCCCCTCAGGCTAGAATGAATGAGGCAATATAAAAAATAGGACAACAACAAAAACTTTTCAAGACAAACATTACGTATTCCCAAATGTGAAAAGATGTTCAGTTTTTGTCCTAAAGAACATAATACATAATTGACTTAAGTAGATCACATGAGGTCTATGTTAACTTAAATAAGTTTTATTATTTAACTACAGTTATCAGGGAGTCCTCCTATGGTATCTAAAGCATCATCTTCTTCTAGTAAACCCACTTTTCTAACGACGGACGAATTTAAATCTTTCGAGTATACAATATCTTTATTATAATCGTTTTGTCTTATCCTTTCTCAGTACACACTTTTTAGCTTCAGAAAACAATCCTTCAGTATTTTTCCAGATTTCAATAAGTTCAATGGTCTGATGTTTGGTTTATTGGAGGTAATTTCCAAAACAATTTTATAGTTTTTCATAAGTCTCGAACTATCCACTAATTGCCATTTATGATTATGCCATCAATTAGCATCTGGCTTAAAGCATTTCGCATGAATCTGGAATTTGCCATTTGCAAGATCTTAATTTATTGGCCCATAAAACGTTCATATTTTCGAATATATTGCCTAGACAGTCTGCTGAATATTTATAAGACAAATAAGGCAGTCAAAACAAAAAAACATAGTTAGGCGGCTAAATTATCGTTTTATAAATAAATATTCACGCATAAAAGTCAGCCTATAAATTATATTATATTGTTTAATTTTATACATTAGGGTAGAAAAAAATTAATTAAATGCTTTTGATTAATAATTTTTCTCAGAAGAAATTATGGAAAAATGTTTTAGTTTAGTTGATTTTTTTAGAACCTACCTAATGTAATTTTAACTGTTTTATTTACAAAAAATAATGTATAAGCTTAAAATATAGATAAAAAAATTTTAAAACTACTTTACTTTAAAGTTTGGTTTAAAAACTAATTTATGTTTAATTTAAATATGAAATAATATTTATTTTAATTTTTTTGGAAGCACCTTAATGTGTATTTTCATTATTTAGCAAATATATATATATATATTATATAATATATATATATATATATATGCCATAGATTTAACAAAGAAATTTAGCTTTTGATTGTAATATAACTAAAAAATATTTTGATCGACCTTGATATGCGAATGGTATAGAAGTACTCTGTCTGGATCTACCCACCAACTCTTGCTTTAGGCTTCTTGATCAGTATAGATAGTTGCTTGCTTAAGAGTAGTGACTATTCACTCCGATAATATGGTATTATGATATTGATATATCATATACTAATATGATATGTCTTAAGTTCGATGTCTGTATGCTCAATACTACTGAAAGGATATCTAGACCGCTTATTTCTGTTAACTAGTAACTACATAATTCACTGGTTTAAGTGCCTATCCACAGTGCTATTGTTGGAAACTGCAAGCCTGATGAGCTTCCTAGATCAGCTACTTCAGTCTCACTGGTGCCAGAATGGGAACGGTTAGAAACCCCGTTAACTTCTTGCGGTTTACTATTGAATGATTAGGTCCAGCTCCGCAATTATTGTCTAACTTTTAGTAACTGTGCAGTCATTTTGTCTCAGAGTCAATCGGAAGAGGTCTAGTGAGTTCTTTGTCCGCAACAAAGTCCATATTTCAATCGTTGTATGAGTTCTAAGTGGATATTGTTCAATCGCGGTACAATTGAACATTTTACCAGTTGTCAGTTCTAAAAGCTGCTTGAAAAACAATGAGATGGAATCATCTGAAACTTTCACTTCAAATGTCCAACCTATGGCAGATCAAGACCATTGGACCTCAAACATCCACGTAAAATACCGGAACCACCTAAGCAGACTTGTGATAGGTTCAGGCCGCTTTGTGAATAGCTGATATCTACCTACATAAGTTTTTGGGTGTCTTACAAAGGACTGTACATAGCCTGATATTGGTTTTAGGATTATTATTAGCAACTTGTAATATTGTATGGAAGAACTTGGCGCATTTAACGTCGAGATCTTAAATAAAAAACGTTCTGAAATATCTTGTGCAAGAACTGAAGCCGCTCGATCTTCCCAAGTGACATCGCTTCGCTCTATGGGCTCTTGTAAAGGTCTAAAAACATCCGACGTTTTCGAAACAAGTTTTGTTTAGCGATGAGACTCATTTCAAAAATTGCCAGATTTGGCTCGAAGGGCATCCTTAAGAGATTCAAGAGCTACCATTTTATCCAGTAAAAACAAAGGTGTGGTGGTTTGTGGGCCGGTGGAATTATCGGTCTATATTACTTCAAAAACAATTTTGGAGAGAACGTAACCGTCAATGACGACCGTTATCGCGCTCGTGATTTCGGTGGCATTTGTTTTTAAAAAAATTGCGCCACTTCCCACATATCGATTCAATCAATGGATTTATTGAGAGAACATTTCGATGAGCAAATAATTTCATGTTTTGGGCCGGTCGATTGGCCACCAAGATTTTGTGATATCACAGAGTTAGACTTTTTCCAGAGGGGTTAAATAAAGTGTAAAGTCTATGCGGACAATCCCGCTTCGATTCAGGCCTTGAAGTAAAAGATCGCGAGTGTCATTGAATACATTTTTTTAACCTTTTTTTAACACTCCATTGTCTTTATTTACTATAAATTTATTTGAGCATCCATGACTATGATTGTCTAAATAAATTACTGTTGTCTAAGTGGTTTCGTGCAGAAAATCAAATAACACCTTAATCACGATGTCTGGCAATTAAGTACATGCTTTCATAAATAATTTAATTTTTGAAACATTATACTTAAAAACAATCCACGTTTCACGGCGCGTATGACATTTTTATCATTTTTGCTTTTAAGTAAAATACCAAATTTATCGCTTACTTAATACTTAACATAAGACTAAATTAGCCGCAAAAAATGGAATTTAATAAAATAAACAAAATTTATCATTGATGACTTTTTAATCACTTCAGCACGAACTTTCGAAACGAATGGACATTCGTTTACAAATTTACATAATGAATTTAAGTGAAAGGCGAAGGCTTGTGAAGACGGCCGGCAAACATGCGCAAACAAATGCAAATATGTGTGCATAGCCATGTATATATGTATGTAAGCGTGTGTCTGTGTCTGGTGACTACTTTTGATAGCAATTAAAGTGACATCACAAGCGGCAAACAAGAGCGTGATGCGATCGCCATTAATATTCATGCTTTTTTCAACGCCCGAAATCCGCCTTCGACTCTGATTTGTAGGGAATTTCCAGCGCCGGCTTAGCAAAGCATAACATGGCGTGGCATGACATGAAAGCCAACGCATTGTTTCCCAACACTCAGTAGACTCCGAATTGTTCACTGCTAAGCAAAAAATGCCATTGTGCCACAATTAGAATGTTAGCAACTGGCAAGTCCCTTAGAATCTGTCAAATCCGGCTGAACATTTTTTTGACTTAATAAAATGAATAACTGTTATTGGTGCGAAAAAATTACTCATCACGAAATCGAATTTGCAAAAATCATGCCTAGTTAAGCACACTAAAGCAGAGGCGTGAAGAGTAATAAAGCAACAAAAAGAAATAATTTGATTTACTGCTCATTGACAGCTGTCAAATTTGCACCTTTCGTTCACGCAAAAATAAGAAGAGCGAAATCGTAGAGCATTTATTAAATATATAAATGAAATTGTAGCTGTTTTTGTTTCAATAAATGGCTATCAGCGATCGCTGAATCATTTAATGTAGCCTACTGTGTGAAATTATTAAAAAAAAAACAGTTGTTGCAACAAATAAACGGACAAAATTTTTAGCAGCAGAAAATTTTTAATCAAACTGCTGAAAGCCAATGTTTGAATGTTGTAAGCGAAAATCTTCAGGAACACAGGATAATGTCGCTCAGAATTTGGATATTTTTGAAAGCGTTGACAACGGCTTGAAAAATAATTTTTAGACATGTGGTTTTCATTGAGGCAATATGTACTGTTTTCGGAGTCATTTGCCAGCTGTTTCTTGATTTATATTCAGTTTGGTTTGCCATTTCGAAATTAACAGACTTACTCCGGAACACATATGGTGCGCTAATGATTTTCCAGTCCTCGAAATACTATTCATTAGCACTGTTTGGAATGGCCTTCAGCTCCTTCAGTGAATTTTGTTTTATTTTTTTTTTGTGAATTAAAATGGATTTCTCGGAGCGGCAGTTTCAGTTTGGAGGACAAGAAAAAATTACAAAAAATACACGAAGCTAAAACTGATGAATACGGTGGTTAATCACAGGTATTCATTGCGTTTTTGGCTTTGAATTCGGTCACAATTCTGACTCGATGTGATGGTGCATTACCATCATGTAAAATACATTCCACAATTCCGGCCGCTTTCTACGGATGCCACGAATTTCGAAAAAAAAAAAACAACGAATAACACCTTGATGGATAACACTTCAGCGACTTTGACGTATTTTTTTTGGTTTGCCTCGTTTTTTCCTCATGCATGTCCAAAAGGACCTGTTTAACGTACTCCTTTTTGAAAAAACTTTAACTTTAGCAGGATGAGTCGGGCAAGAACCAGTTTCATATCCAAAATGTCCACCAAAACCATTCGAATAGATTAGCGAGAGATGTTGAGCTCTATTGCCATCTCTCTAACATTTGCCTGTCGATTTTCAAGCACCATATCCTTCACTTTTTTAATATTTTCATCAGAGGTCCAAGGTCCTCCGAGGTTGGGGAAAAATTTTTTATTCGACAGATTTATCCATGGTAAGAGTCTCAACAGAATCTCTGCGGTGTACCGACTGCAGCTGCTGTAAAGAAACTAATGGACACATCGCGATCCTATTGTGCATAGAAATTAAAGACTAACTTAGCTAAATACTTTTTTTTTGAAATACCATTTTTAATTTCAATTTCCAGGTACTCTTGTGTCACAATGCAATTCCCCAGCAAAGTCAGTAATTCGAGGAACCATGGTTTAGTTTCGCAACACGTTTACTGTAGTGAATAATGAGCATTTTCAGAGACACCGTACGCTGTGAACCAAATGTGGAATGGAGAGTATGGAAGAAGACCGAAATGAGTTCTTCCACTTTATGGAAGATTTTGCAAAAGGATCTTGGTATTCAAACTTACAAGCTCTGAATCGAAATCGGTTAAGAGCCATGATTAATGATGATTCTTGAAAACCTAAGGAATATGGACTATTTTGAAGGTTTCTAAACTCAACTTCTTTACTGTTTTATTATTTATATAATGTTTTATACAATGTTTACTTTTCCATTAATTTGTGAACCCACTGTTTACAGTAAGCAATAGTATTTGCAATTTGTGTCGGTTTAACCTCCAAATTTACCAACTATTGTATACTTAGATATGTACATATATCATTTTGATAATACAAATAATGTAGAGCTTATAACCTTGATGGTCACATGATTTTATTTGTTTAAGGCAGATCTCAATAACAGATATTTTATGCGAAAACTATTCTATGGATTATAAAATATGAATCATTTATTGTCAAATTTAAATATGAATGAAATTATGAGAATAGGAAACTAATTTTGACAGCTATTGATTCAAAGTAGTCAAATAATGATACCTACAATCGGATTATTTGAAGATGGAAGAAACATAAACGCTTGAAGTTGTTCAATATTATTCAATAAAAGTTTGAAAGTTCAGGTTTTGATTTATTAACAAAGCAAACAATAAATATATTGGCAAGTTTATATTATTTTATGAATCAAGATAATAAGATCCCCATAATTGTTGGAAAACGTACGTGAGACTGCTTTTGTGGGTTGGGCTAAATTGGCCGCTCTTTGTTCAATAAATATGAATACAAATTTATAAACATTTATTATATATTTATTTATTATTATTTTATTTTTAATTCTTTATTTTCTCTAACTGTAAAAGTTAATCGCATTCATTATTTCCAACAATAATTACTCTAAGCTGCTTTTACTTGTTAAATTGCATAGACAACTTCATTAGCATTAGTCCAATGATTGATGAACAGATTTTAATGGGTTTTTTGTGGCGGATCAATGACATGAAAAGTAAAATGGATTCTTCATTCGGTAGAGAAGTAACATTTAAACGATTAGAGGCAAGTGCAACTAAAACTGAAAAAAAATCCTCGTAAACGATCATTAGTTCATTGTGTTTTTTTGTATAAAGTTTTTTTGAAGATTTAAAGAAAAAAAATTTGAAATTACAAAAAAATGCTGTCGATTGTCAAAAATTAAATAAAATAGAAAATATATATATAAAAAAAAAACAAGAAAAAACTTTAACTTCGATTGCACGGAATATAATATACTTGGAAATATAAAACATACCACACCTGTATATGAACTTGATTTTGATCGATCAGTTAGTAGGGCAACTATATGCTATACACTATATTGGTGCGATCTGAGCAATTATTCGAAGTGTGTTGCTCGGCCTTGGAAAATAATTCATGTCAAATTTACTGAAGTTACTATGCAAAGAAAAAGTGCTCCATAGAAGAAGAGGATTTTGGTCGATCAGCTTGTATGGCAGCCATATGCCGTAATAGTCTGATCTAAATAATTTCTTCGGAGATGGTTTCATGATTTTAGAAAACAGTCTATGCAAATTTTCGAAAAAGTATCTTTTGATATATATATAGTGGTCTCATAATGATGATTCTGAGTAATGAATATTTTCTTTAGTAGGAAAGAATCTGTTCAAATTTTCAGAACAATATCTTAAAAACTGAGGGACAGGCAGAAAAACGGTCATAGCTTATGACCCAAATGTCGGATCACATTGTACCACTTTAATTAAGAGATTATGAGTCTTAAATCGCTTTCGAGCCAGCGACCACCAAAATCACAAGCTTCAATATCAAGCATCAAATAATCGGTTATCATGGGGCGATAACGTTCGCCATTGACGGTTACGTTCTCATCGGCATCATTTTTGAAGAAAAATGAACCAATGATTCCACCGGCCAACAAACCACACAAAATTGTTTTTTTTTCTGTATAAAATGACAGCTCTTTGATCTCTTCAGGTTGCTCTTCCTCCGAACAGCTGCAAATTTTGAAATTTTGCTTGTTTACATTAAGTCAGAAGTGGGTCTCATTGCTGATAAAAAATTGTCTCGAAAATGTGGGATGTCCTTGGAACTTTTCAAGAGCACATAGAGCGAAGTTATATGACTTAAGAAGGTCTCCCTCTTCCTTTCTTGCATAAGCCATATTTTGTACGTTTTCTATTAAGGATCTCGTCATAAAATGCGCCAAGTCGTTACATATGTACATACGTCAGTCCGAGTTGCTGCGAATGGGGCTGAATAGAATCTCACGGTCTTCGTGTACATTCTCAACTACGGCTGCTATATTTCCTTCACTGCGTGTTGGACGTGGTCTATTCGGTCGAATATTATCCAATAATGAATGCTGTTTCTTAAGATGTGTTGCGAATAATATGCTCAGTGGGCCGATTATGTTGACCACAAGTTGAGCGAAGCTCGTGAAACAAATTCTTTACAGAACATGAATTTTCGTATTTAACTTGAAAGATTTGTAAACGTTGTTCATGTGTAAGCCTTTCCGTGATGAAATGGCAAATAATACCGAACAAAAATAAAATGACTACTGGACCCGACTCACGCGTGATCTGTCAAAAAAGGCTATTGAAAAAAGTACCCCTACTTGAATCTACCTTTATTTCCGATATAATAGAACCGAATATTCAGATTTATAGAACTTTGCTTTAAAAATCGCTTACCGGAAACCGATTTTAGTCTCTTAGGAATAGTAGTTTAGATTGCTCCCTGTAAAACGATCCGCTCTATTGTACGTATATATGTACACTTTATAGGATATTCGACGTTTGTTACTGGGTGTGAGAAACTTTGTGTCAAACATAATACATCCAGCTCAGGGGTTTCTATTCAAATCCTGCCATCACCATCACCATACTACAATATTAATGAACTTGCATCGGCAATTTATTTCAGAGAGAAATCTGCAGACAAGCTAACTTTGAAAAGAAAAATTTTTTCAAATATGAAGGCGACGTAACAAAAAAAAAAAAAAGTATATATATATATACATATATTAGTACAATATAAAATCAATATAAAATCTTTATATACTTTCATAATAAATAAGCAGTTATTATCACATTCAACAAACTGTCTAGTGATATTTACCTCATACATATGCGAATTTTTATATAAATTATGGCATAGGAAATTCGCAATCGCCGATTTGTAAGCTATTATATTTGCAGTTTTGTTAATGAAAACACTTAATTCAACTCAAAAACAATGTACACACACGCTTTTGTGATTATCAGCAACAATTGTTGCCATTCAACAACTATAACAAGCCTTTCAATTAACGAAGCATTAAGATCACCTAAGGGTTAATTGATTTGCAACTCAAAACGTTTTTGACTATAGCGGCTTGATCTTTGACTATGCAATAAATTAAGATAAAGAAAATCGGCAAACATAATATAATAATGGCCTGTGGTTACATATGGTGTATAAGGGAATGTATAATGTCTAACTTGAAGGGGATTTTCTAAACTGAAGATTTGACATACTTTGGAGTCAAATAGATTTTAGCAAAAAACGCTGCTAATGGAAGGGCAAACAAACATACGGAAAACCATACGACTCGTAGGCAGGATCAATTTGATATGTAGTATATATATATAACTCTATATAGATACATATATCTGGATTAATGCTAGGATTTACAAGCATCCATTATGGTGAACAAAATTAGTATACTCTGCAGCAACATGTTGCGAGAATGTAAACAGATTTGTCTAAAAACTAACATATCAATAAATTATGACAGAATTTTATGGAAAATTTTTCTTATAAAAAAATTAATTTGCATTTGTAATAAATATCTTCAAAGCAGGGGGAGAGTTATTGAGCTACATATAAAGCAAACGTTGACCCTGAAAGTTTGAGTTTTTTGTAGAATAACCACAAACCTAGTATGTAATACATAACAGTAGTTTCCATATATTGCGCATACGTCAGTAGTATTTATTGATTTTTATATGACGATGCTTGTACTCCGTGCCTGTGCATTCATTATGTGATGGATCTGAAGAAATGGTTTAACAAGTTCGTTGAACAGCGGCCACAAAACGATGGGCTCATCAATTCGGCTAATTAATGTGCCAGCAAACTAATCAATGGCGAACCGAAGTAATGAATGCACACACACATACAAATTGTTTGTTATTACATATGTATGCTTTTGGGAAAAGAAATTTGCGTAATCGTTTGTTGGCGAAATTTGTATAATGATATGTTTTTCTTCAAATCATAATGAGCTCTGAATATGCAAGTGAAAAGAGATGAGAAGAAAATAATAAAGGGTGTTTTTTTTAGACAAGTTAACTAATTTTATCTTATGGATAAGTATTTGGCTTTGTTATAAAGTTAAAGGTAGGTTATGTTAGATGGCTGATCAAAGGTCGCACGTGGCCTATACTATACCATATATGTAGTCCTTTGTCAGGCCGTAGAAAAGAAGAACTCAAAACGTTTAAGCCTTGACCTTCCAAACGCGGGACAGTCAAGAAAGAAATATTAAGTTCTCTTCACCTCGTCTACTTCCATACAGCTTCTGCAGATGGTAAAGTTCCCAGCCTTACATAATAGAGGCCAATAGGGCAATGGCCCGTTAAAGCCCCAAAACTAGGGAAATGCTAGTCTTACTGAGAGTAAACTGATCACCAGATCCCTTGCACTTGATCTTGGGCAAAAGGGTTTTTGCGACAGCGCATGAACCGCATTCTGCCGATAGCGTTTCTAAGGTGCTTTCCGCTGTGGCCTGGCACCCATACCAGTCTTATCACAAAGACACTCGATGTTATTGATAGCGAGGTTAGGCACTCTCTGACAAGCCCTGAACGCACTGTTAATGAGTTAAAGGCTAGTATCGCCGCTCTGATATCTGAGTGAATGATCACTTCTTTGAAGAGGCTGCACTCCGGAGTCAATAATCTACCCTTAAATTAATGGCTGCCTGGAGTCTCGGCTTGGAAAACAATGCAATAGCCAGGAAGTCTGAAGCTGGAGTTGATGGAAAGCTCCTCTCCTCGAACGGCTTCTTCCTACCCATAATTCCTCGCCGGTATGTGGGTAGAGGAGGAACCGCTAGAGTTCGGTTTGTTGACTCCATGAATCAAGTGACCCGGTATGAAGTCAAAGTGAGTAAGGATTTCCGATTGTTCAGACACGTGTTCTTTTAGAAACCCAAACTCTCTGAGTCTGATAACAAATTTCGGAGCCATACACCTTACGGCGATGCCCACGGGCAATCTGTGCAATATGGCGTTGAGTGCCATAGTTAAAGTACATAGATCTTAGTGCACCACACATACTGATGAGCGTCGCCCGCTAGACAACCTCCAGTCTTTTCAAGTGTGCCCTCCACCACACCAAGACTCCATAGAATAGATATCCAGAGGAACTCCAAAGACCTCACCTTTTGCCAATGGCTCATTTACAGCAATGTAAGGAAATCTTCTTTTGCTCTCTCTTCGATATTTGCTTTCCATTAAAGCTTCCTATCCAGGATGAGTCCTAGATATTTCACAGTAATCTCTGGTTGCAGATGGATGTCCCCATCTCCGTTTTATTTGAGTTGATGGCGAGACCGTTTACGACTGCTCAATTTGTTACGACGCTGGGATACTCCTGGGTCAATTCGTAAGCCAAATCACTCGGAAAACACGATCTTCAAGTTTTTTAAGTGGGTCGTTAACGACCAGGATTCATAGAAGAGGAGAGTCATGAGGTTCCCCTACTCGCATTTCGTCGAGCACTTGTGTTTCCCCTTTCCGTTTCAATCATTCTGTCGCACAGAAGACTCAAAATTAAGTGTTTGAGGCTTGATTCAACCCCAAGACTGCCCATAGCTGTTACGACTGCTTCCGCCAGGACGTTATTGAAAACACCCTCTATATCAAGAATGATTCCAACAGCGAATTCCTCAACTCAAAAACCCTAAATGCATCCCATAATGTTTTAAAAAATATTTTATTCAGTTGACTGAATCTGAATCGAATAAATTCTAGCCGAGAGGCTCAATTGTTCATAGCTGAATCGATTTATTTATAAATTCTCCGACGTTTCCTTCTATGTGTTATAAAAATTGGTTTTACAAATAAAATCATCTTGTTCGAGGTACAAAAATCTGTATATTGTTGTTATGAAAATCTCTGTGTAAAATATATACATAAAAATGATAGCTTCACATTTGGCACTCATAAAAAAATTTCAATTTAAGTTAATTTATTTTTTAATTAAGAGAAAAACTTTTTTTTTAATAGAGTTGTATTAAAAGAACGAAAAAAGTATTTAAAAAAATATATATAAATTTTATTTATATAGAAAAATGTTTTTGTTTAAAACTATATATTTTGCGTAAAAAATACTTTCATCAATCTTGAGGACAAATCTGCCTGTTATGTAATTATAAACATAGTAAAAAAAATGTATTTAAAAAAAATTTTGAAATAAAATAATTATAAATAAAATCGAATAAAATTTCATTCTAAAAAATTTTTCTATTCTAAATTTTTTTCCAGCAGTTAGTTTGCATTTTTAATTTTGCATTCTTTTGCCATTTTATTATTTTTATTGCCGCCTTTTGTTAGCTTTTCGAATATATTCTTTTAATTCTCTCTGTGAGCTTCTATATTTGTATAAATTCTTAACAATGCGGTTCTTTGTTGGTTCGCCATTGTTTGTTTGTATATTGCTTTGTTTCTTGGCGATTTGCATGCTACAGACAGCTGGATTTCCGGTTTTATTCTAGCCTTTTCTCCAGAACTAGTTTGTGATCTGCAGGTGAATCAGTGACACCGTGTTTAATGGCGCAAAATCACCAACGAATGTCTATTCAAAAACTTGCATCATTTCGCAATAAAAAATAAATAAAAATCCAAGTTTTTGGCCAGTCTTCGCAACGCGCTGAAATTTTGTTTTGATCATTTGCATACCATTCTAGAGAACTATTGGGTAATCTACAAACGACGCACGGAATTCTAAATTTATGCATGATGTTTGTTTACCTCGATATTATTCTTAAATTAAAGCAATATTTTTTGAGACATTGTTGTAGTGCGATTTTTGTTCCAGAAAGAAAGAGGAAAGAAAAAAAATGTTTCCAGTATTTTTTCGGTGTTTTAATTTAGAAATATGTTTTTAAATATTTTTTTCGCTGTTGCTTTTATGTGAAAGTGGCTTCTTAATACTTTACAATTCGATTTTTTTTTTTATTTTTGCAATTAATTAGCAGCAACCGCAACATAAAGCCTAATTTATCAATTAACGCTTTGTTAAAACACATTTTGAAGATTTCGAATGTCAACGACGTTTCAGTTATTGAGTTATATACGAACCCATTGGAAATAAAAATTGTATACAATTTTAGAGATATTAATTTTTTTTATAGTACTAGTTTGATTTGATTAAGGTAAATGACCGCTCTATAAGAGATATTTATGTGCAAGGTGAACAAGATTTTTAATTCGATGAACAACTTTTTCGAGATAATTAAAGTTATTTTTGAAAAAGTTGCTCTCCAATTGATGGTCCAACACAGAATAAAAAAGTCAGAGCAGTTAAAACAGTGCAAAAGACTGGATGAAAATTTCGGACGACTAACATTACCATACCTTGCTATGCCAAGTCCAACGGTAGTATCACTATCATATCAACAGATTAATAGCGAAACTAGAAATTCATTATTTGACCCTTTCAAAATGCATTTTCTAGAGTGTAAAGACTCTACTCCAACTTGTAAGAGATAGACTTCCTTACATTATCATAACACAGAACAAAGTACTTTAATCAATCAACGTCTTCGAACTATTTAAATTCCTTCTAGGGACGGTATTTTTCTAGCCATGATACAGAGTGTATCAAAAGCGCTGGTTTCTTACTTGATCTCAATAAATGAAGGAAGTTTAACCTCCTACCTTCTAATGCGACAATATGTGGAAAGCACAGCACGCCTATAGGAAGGGTAGATTCACGGAGGCTCAATATAAAAGGAGCACTAGAACATAAGAATATGTTCTGGTTGTCTATCCTTACATAAGAGGAGCATACAACAATGCCTCCAAAAACGCAATTGTCAACAGTTTGGAAGCAGCCCGGTTAAAACCTGCCATCATAGCATGGGTGCATGAATGAAGTCAGATTGCTCAGATTCGCGCAAGTAGGAACTCCTTAGGGGAGTGTATTGCCACCACTTTTATAGTCAGTTACAGCTAATGAGATTTAGCAAAACTTTTATTAAAAGCACCCAAACTAATAGTCTATGCAGAAGACATAGGATTAATAGTGACGGAGAAAGTCTAGATACAATCAGTAATGTGATGGACAACGCTCTAAAGGTCATAGGCTGATTGGTGATATCGGCCAACCGATAAGACGGGTATGGTACCCTTTAGAAGGAAATATAAAAGTTTTTCGGCAAAAACATCTGCAAAATTGATGGCATTAGGTGACTTCAGGGCATTAGGTCCCTTTAAGCTTCCGGACTACTACAGTATCTTCCAGGCGGAAGTCTTTGTAGTTAGAAAAGCGGCCAAGATAACCAATAATGCAGGAAACAACATAAAAATGATAAATATAGACATCGATAGCCAGGAGGTAATTAAGACATTAATTTCGCATTGCTTTATGTCAGAGAATGTACTATAAACAGGGAAACACTAGATATAGCGGAATGCGGCTGCATATATACCAGGTTCGAGGCCACAAAAGATTTTCGGGAAACGAAATAGCTTTTGAGATTGCCAAAAACGCCATCTGTCTGACTACCGGAGCAGTGGAGGAAATATGGAAGTCACGAAAAGAGGGCTGACAGGTAGATCAGGTTAAAGTGGAATGCCTTAAGTACTTGCAAGATAGCCAAGATCATGTGTAAGAGTCCCTTAGGAAAACTCGCATGCTATTTTCTCACTCGATCGTGAAAGTACTGTCGGGCGGTTGTTTGCCTCTTGACAGGTCACACTGACTTCACATGAGATCAGCATGGGTAACGGCGATGCATGCAGTGCAGAGAAATTGGTGTGAGAGAGAAATGTTGAATACTTAACCTAAAACTAAACTGACCATGGAAAATATCAAAATTGAAAATAATTTGAACATGTTTCGACCAATTGCCATTCTGTTTAAAATTGGGTAGAGTATCTAATACTAATAAATTCCCAAAATCATCACATCAAAGTGCCAATATTCTTCTGCGCACGAATACTGAAAACGTCTCATTGTAGTCTCAATTGTATCGCCATTAACAGCTTGCCAGGTCATTCAAAGATTCCTCAAATCCACGTTAGCACTACATATTAATATTTCCGGTCACAATTATATTTCGTATTTCATATTTAATTTACTTCCAACGAGATTTCCATTCATAATATAAACCACTTGAGAACACGTTAATTACCGTTCTTGAGCATTTGTAGACAACTTGTCAAATCGACAGTGTCAAAATTAATTATTTTTTAATTTAAGTGATAACTAGTAAATTATGACTTACGCACATTATATAAACAGGGTACTGCAAAAGTGCTTGGTTAATGTATTTTTCCAAATTCCGCAATCTTCGTCAATAGTCTTTAAAAATAAAAGACATCTGAGAAGCATGAATAATAATTGTCGTCTATTTCCAGAAGTAATTAAATGATGCTTTATGAGATTGAAATGAGTATAAATAAAGATAATCGACGGAAGCAACTTAACTTTCTCTTGACCAGCTAGCTCCAAAGCTAGTCGGCTTTTGTACGATTTTATAGTGAGTCTAATCATTGAATCCGTTTTGATCGAAAAACTTGTGGATTAGATCGAAACAAATGATGTTGAAATCATTGAAACCGTAACGAAAACAAAATTTTCGGTGAAGTTAAACTCACTTCTCCACACTCCACAACATACATTCTGTGGCTAATAGATGATAAGTGGTATAGATGCTTCTGTTAAAGAATTAAAAGGCATTAAAATTTTTGGCAGTAACTACAACCAATATTTTGGATGAGATCCCTGCTAAAAGTACCAGTACTAAAAAACCGACCCAGAAATAGAGCTTACAACAGCGCCAGTCTTTTCTTCTCTTTGCTATTCGAGTTTCCAAGTGTAGCCAGGTCCTTCTGCACCTGATCTCTCCAACGAAGTGGAGGTCTTACTCTTCTTCTGTCTTCCTTAGCCGCTGTTTTTTAAATCACTGAATTATGGCAATGTCGTTTTATATTTCGCATAGCTCATCGTTCCATAGTCTGCGGTATTCGCCGCTGCCAATGCGCAAAGCACCATGAATATTGCCCAGAACCTTTTTCTCGGAAACTTGTAACGCCGACTGTTGTCTTCGCCCATGTATCTGCACCATATAGCAGGACGGAGATGATAAGCGACTTGTAGAGTGTGGTGTTTGTTCGTCGAGGGAGGATCTATTGCTGTTTCCAAGATAGACCAAACTATTTACGACTTCGAACTAACGACTGTATGTTTGATGACAGGAGATATTTCATCCTGCTCTCGTTGACTTCATGTGCCACTTTCAGGCACTAAAAACCCCCTCAATGGGACCGCGGGCCGCCTTGAAACCACTTTTCTACTACTTCAGAGATATAACTTGAGATGAACCTGTAGAACTTGGATATCAGTTTAGTTTTAGGTGTCACAAACAGCTGTTAATTTGTAAAATACTTATTTCGGGTGTAAAAATTTTTAATTTTCTTTCAGAGCACCTTGTAAAAAATTCTTCTAAAATTGACCAAATAATATTCTTATTGTTGTTATTTTATGCGCAAAAACTAATTACAATTTTAGTGCGTTAGAATTCGAAGCAGCGAAGCGGAAAGCTTTTAAAGCGTCTTAAAGTGATTGCGCTGACACATAATGACATTTTAAGTGGCTAATGAAAAGTGCGTCGCGAAGCAATTTGGCAATGTGATCCACCGAAAGAACCACACAAGTATGACACTCAGTGTTTCGACAAATGACCGTAAGACTGACAATTGATAAATGCGGTCATAAAGCTTTAAGAAAATTAACTGAAATTGGCAATAATTTTCTGCGTGAAGGAAAACATAAATCCTTTCGCAGAATAAGCTTAGAAACAGTTGAGTAATTTTTAAGCACATAAATTAGATTAATAAAAAGTAAAAAAAAAATTTATATTATTCTAATTAATTCACATTGAAGTATATACACAGATATATTATCTTCAGATTATGTTCTCTCATTGTTATACATAATACTAAAGATCGCTTGGAAACGCACTGCTTGGTGACCTCTAAAGCGCGCTTCTATTATTTCGTCACAGCGTGAAGTGTTAAAGAAGCAGTGATTTATATACCAAAAAATTTGTTTAAACTTTTGTTGTTGTTTTTTAATCTTTTTATTATTATTTTTTTTTTTTTGTTCAAATAATATTATTTTATTTCATTTATTTTTTTTTCTTGTTTCTTTGAAATAGTTTGCTTCTCCGCTCATGCTTGCACTTAATCAAGCTCTGTCAGTTGTCGTCATCTATAACATATCTACATAATGGAGCGGCTCAAGTGTCAGAATGACACGCTTATCCGTTCGGTTGCTCTTCAGCTGCGAACTACTACAAGCTGACAAATTAGCTGCTTTTCTAATGGTTGTGTACATTCAACAAGCTTTCAATGCATTGTGTTTTGGTTAGGCACAATTTTTTGTTGTTGTTGTATATTTTTGGGTTTTTTCAGCTATACGTTCATCGTTGTTGTTAGTGATTTTAGGTGTATTAGCTTTGGTTGTTGTAGTGAATTTTGTTGATTTGCATCTACAGCAGTTGTTGTTGTATTTTTTGATGGTTTTGTATTTTTTGTTTTTTTATTTTTAAGTACATATTTCTTGTTGCGTGTTATTTTAGCAGTTCATTTGTTGTTGTTGTTGTATTTTTTTATGTTGTAGTAAATTTGTATATTTTATTTTTTTGCACTAATTGTTGTTTTTGTTATATGTATTTAATTGTCTCAAATTGTTATTTTTGTTGTATTATGTTTCTCATGTTGTTGTATTTTTTGATATTGTTGTTGTTTATTTATTTGGTTTTTATTTTCGCGGCCCAATTGGTTTTTGTTGTATTTTGTTTCCCGTATTATTATTATTGTTGTTGTTGTTGTTGTTGTTGTTGCATTACGTTTCTAATGTTGTTGTTGTATTTTTGGATTTTGTTTTTAGGTACATAATTCTTGTTGCTTGCAATTTCTTAAATTTGTTGTTGTTGTTGTTGCTGTATTTTGGGACGCTGTTATATTTTTATGCGTTTTATTGTTGTTGTTGCATAAAGTTTTCCATATATTTTACTGCTGCCGTAGTATCATATTTTCTCATATTTTTGTTGTTGTTCTTTTTGTTTTTATTTTCGACTGCTTTTTGTTGCATTTTTTTCTCATTATTTTGCTTTTGTTGTAACCACATCTGAGCAGTCAACAAGCAAATTCACACCCAGTCTCAGCAGTGCATTAATCAAGCAAGCAACAATAACAACAACAACTATTCATTAACGGTGCGGTAGGCAGTACAGCGGTAGGCTTGGCTAAGTGCGGCTTATTTGAAAAATGTTTGTGTGTTTGAGTGAACGTGTCATTCAAGAGCTCTACACAATTCGCTTCTCAAGCATCTCATAGACACGCAGATAAGATTAATTCGAGCAAGTTAGCTTGTTAGTTGGTTGCTGTTATTGTTTTTATTGCACATAAGTTGTAGTTTATTTGATGCGATAAAATTATTTTTTTTTAATTTTTTTAGCTCTTTGTTGTAAAGGTCAGATAACACGATCGTTTTCGTTTCGACGAATTTTGGGGTTTAAATGTTTAAATTGCTTTTAAAGACACCGAGTATTAGTTGAGCGAGTCTTATTGACATTTCTAGAAATAATTTATTTTAATTACGCAAATAAAAAAGTAAATTATTTTGACTGTTTGAAGGTCTATAATTTAATAAAATTTGTTTCTTCTTCCTTATGTGCGAGGTAAAGCGGTATAACACTAAGTATGACAAGAGAGTTTATCTCATCAGTTTATTTGCCTCAAATTGAATCGTGAAACTCCCGCTATTTGCCGAAGGATTTTGAAGGATTTTATTTCGGATAATCTGAATGATCCGATTTAAATAAAGCATTCAACATTTTGTTCAATAAATTACTGCCATTTTGAAGTTAATTTCATATTGCCATTCCCACAGAAACCCTCAGCCATGTTTGCAAAAACTAGGAGAATCAATTTCCATTTGCTTCTCTTGAGGCGAGTTTTTCACCAATAATTCGCAATATGCAGAAACTGATTGTGAAAACTTGGTTGCCTGAACTAAACGGAAGATGAGAGGATAATGAAAGATAAGAACCTCTAAAGCAAACTCTCGAGGTTACGTCCTGGCGTTGTCCTAATGAAACAGAATTCCCTTAAAATTGAGATAAGCTTGCTGCTTCCTGACGATTTCTCCTTTCTGACAGATCAATTAGTAACAATAAAGGACCGAATTAAAAATTTGGCCACAGAGCAGCTTATAGTAAATGATTGCCGGTCAATTCCATCTAATATAAAACAAAACCTGGCCTTCAACCACAGTTTGATCACCGTTTGTGGCGGTTAACAGCGTTTCGATCCCGCCCTTTTTCAGTTGACGTTGTATGAAGGAGGTATCCGCATTAGAAATGGATCGATTTTGTTGCCATTCACCCATACATTGAGCTTCTTTTTATTTTCAATCTTATTTAAATTGTAGCAAACGGTTTTTTGTCCAATGTTTAGCTCTGGGACTAGCTGAACCGTAGCTCTCTATGCGTTCCATAATTTTGTCGATATTTTAGAAAACTGACCTTCCAAATCGGAGTGGTTTGTGACATCAAAATTACCGGAACAGAATCGATGAGACATTATCTAAAGAAACTTGTAAAATCCGCTGTTTTTTCACTTTCAAACAATACTGTTCTAAGAAATTAAGAAACAGTTTGAGAATTTTGAAATTAACGTTAGCTATAAGTGAAATATTTCAACGAACACAGATTACAAAATCATTTATTGGAAAAATAATAGATATTTTAACTATAAGATCCATCGATCGACCACAACATGCCATAGATACCGAGAGTTGAAGAGAGAAACGGGACGCATTTGTAGATAAAAAAGAGTAGGTCCGAAATGCGGAGTAAGAAGAGCTTGACAAGCTGACCGACAAGGCTGATGCTCGAAAATTCCACGACAGGATGCGGCGACTTACAGAAGGTTGTAAGACTGGAGCATACTCTTGTAAAACCCCCAAAGGTGATCTAATGACTGATGACTAGAACATACTGAAATTACGAAGGGAACACTTCTCCAGCCTACTAAATGGCAGTGAAAGCATAACACCAGCAGGTGGTGAAACCGATTCCTCAATCGGTAATGATGGAGCAGAAGTTCCATTGCCAGACCATGAAGAAGTTCGAATAGTAATTATTCGTCTGAAGAACAACAAAACGGAGGGCGCCGAAGGATTGCCGACCAAGCTATTCAAACACGGCAGTGAAGAACTGATAAGGAGCATGCATCAGCTTCTTTGTAAAATATGATCGCATGAAAGCATGCCCGTTAACAAACTGATTGGACCTTATCAGTGGGGTTTTATGACCTGTAAAATCAACAAACAGAATAACTCATACCCACAGCTACTACTTCGGACTGAGTAGACAATTGAGAATAAAAGTCCTCTCTCGTCCCACAAAGACCAAATCACTCATCATTATCCTCCTCCTGCTATATGGTGCAGAGGCATGGACGATGACAACAACTGATGAGTCGACGTTACGAATTTAGACAGAAAAGTCCTGCGGATTATTTAAGATCCTTCGCGCAATGGCAACGGCTAATGCAGCACTCGATGGAACAATGAATTTTAGGAGATATACGACGACATTAAGATAGTTCAGGGAATTAAGAAACAGCGGCTACGATGGCTATTACCCTCCTGGGGAAGCAGAGGAAGAATTTCGGTAAAAACTTTAAGAGGTAATTGGTATAAAACACTTTCACTAGCATATCCAAATAGTCAAGAAATATCAAAGAATAAGGTACACTCTCACTCTCTTTTGTTGAATTTAACTGTGTAATTCTGTAGTTGCTTTCACTTGTATTTCTGTTTGGTAAGAGCCTTTCCCATATTGTTTATGAGACTTATATCAATTATTCGTTCGATTCACAACTGTTTCAGTTATGATAAATTAAATCCATTTACTATTCACAAATCAAGTACAGATTTAATGATCTCAATTGTAATTTAATTAATTTCATCAGATTTCAGTGAGACGTAACTGTTAATTTCGTAAACGTTTTTATCAGCAATTTATTATGTTAAATCTTATTGGTGGAAAAATTGCACCATTACTCACTCTGCACTATGTACTCCCTCACATACATATGTATGTATGTAAGTATGACTGTATTTATTTTGACATTTCACTCACATACTTTCATGGCCATCTCGCATTGTCTTTCATCTGCCTTATTAATGAGATAATTTAATTTAATGCACTTCATTTTCCAAATATTTTTCGTATTTAAAACACGTCGAAAGTAAAACCGTTAGTGTGTTGAAAACATAATGACACTACAAGCAATAATGGCGACTGTCAGAGAATATTGGTGACAATTTGTCTTCGCATTCGAATAAATTAATTGCGCTTTAAATGCAAAAAACGTAAAATGTGCTAAATGGGTGTGAAACGAGTAGTGAATGTCAATTGAGTTCGTTCACATTACTTCGGTACTGGCAAACATTGCATTACATAATCTACTGACCCTTTGAGTTTACTTGCATTAACATTAGTAATTTGATAACGGCTTATCTGACTGCGTGACGCGACAGTTACTCGGGGTACAAAAATTGTGAGGGGATGTAGCTCAGTGGTAGAGCGTTCGCTTTGCATGTGAAAGGCCCCGGGTTCAATCCCCGGCATTTCCAGTCGAGTTTATTTTTGTTTTAGCGTTTTATTAATAGTTTTCAGAACTTTTTCGATTTGCAAACATTGAGGTTTGGGTAGTAAAATTATGTTCTTAAAATTTTATAGAAAAAATCTTCAAAAATTATGAAAGTATCTTCTTCTATTTAGTAGAGGGCGATGAAGTGTTTTTTTAAATTCCTATATAAGTATATAGTAACTGAAGAAGAGAAAAAGGTGGAGAGGAAGAGCGATTTCTTGCACACTTACGAGTCTTATCTGAACATCATTGTGAACATAACGACTGAAATATTTCTCGTGTCCGGAACCACTACCATTTCGGCATCAAAGTGTCAGACTAAAACTTCTCTACCATAAGAGCAATAAAGAAGTCTAAGGACTGTATAAAGGTTACTATGTAAATATGGGTAAGTAGAGGATTTGGAGTTATCTACAGAGGGTTGATCGTAGTTCTAAAATTTAATATTACAATTTAGTTTAAACTTTGTTGCAGCGGGGGTGGATAAAACATCTAATTTTGGCCGACCTCTCATTTGCGCATCCGCCATTTCCCCTTTTTACGACCAAACACCAAGTCGTACATATATTTTTTCGAGCAACAAATTCATCACTTTTCAGTTTTTTAGGCCAAATCGGCTTCTTCTTTATTGGCGTAGATACCGCTCAAGCGGTTAGAGCCCCAGTCGTTTTTCCTTTTCGCTGTTTGGCGCTAATTGGAGATTCCAAATGTAGCCAGGTCCTTCTCAACTATATACATAGCAGGGCGGGAATGATGAAAGACTTTACTTCTCAATTGCGTCCTCAGTTCTAAGTAGCATCTGTTGGCAAGAGTTATTCTGCGTTGGATTTCAATGCTGACGTTGCTGTGGGTGCTAATGCTGGTTCAAAGGTAAGACGAAACTATTTACAATTTCAAAGTTATGATTGTCAACAGGGACGTGGGAGCCAAATCGCGAAAGCCACGACTGTTCGTTTGCCCCATTTGCTTCGCTTCTTTGTCCAACCTGAAGAAGCCATAACTAACGACGCGGTCGTTATGGCCAATGATATCGATGTCATCGGCGAACTCCACGTGTCGTACACTCTTGTAGAATATTGTACCATCTCTATCCTGCTCTGTAGCTCGAATTATTTTCTCCAGGAGTAAATTGAAGAAGTCGCACGTTAGGGAGTCGCCTTGTCTGAGACCCCGTTTGGCTTCGAACGGCTCGGATAGGTCCTACCCGTTTCTGACGGAGCTTTTGGTATTGCTCAACGTCATTGTACACAGTCGCATTAGTTTTGCAGGGATACCAAATTCAGACATCGCGGCACCTTCTTTTCGTGCTGTCAAAAGCAGCTTCGAAATCGAGGAAGAAGTGGTACGTGACGATTCTCTTTTTATGGGTATTTTCTTAGATTTTACCCGTGGTGAATGTCTGGTCAGTTGTTGATTTTCCGGGCCTTAGGTCACACTGATAATGTTATCAGTTAAATTTTACGTCAGTTAAATTTTACGCTCGCTAGAACCTTATACGCGATGTTGGGGAGACTTATGCACTGGTGTTGGCGCAAGTTTTGGGGTCTCTAGTTTTGTGGAACGGGCAGAGCATACCGAAATTCGAATCGTCGGTCATCGGTTGGGGAATCAGGTACCCTATCTCTTGTGTTATGCTTTCACTAGCACACCGCATGCTGGGGAAGTGTTCCCTCCATAATTTCGGTATGATCTGGCCATCAGTCACTAGATCACCTCTGGGGTTCCACAAGAGTATGTTCCGGTCTTTAAACCTTCTGTTAGTCGCCGTATCCTTTCGTAGAACTTTAAAGCATTAACCCCGTTCGCCAGCTTGTCAAGCTCTTCGTACTCTTGCTTCACAGAGGCGGGTGCGTGTCTTCGCTGCGACAAATAGTGGTCCGCGTCAATGCTAGAACCAAATAGATAACAATTTATTCGCAAATCTAGAGAGAGCCTGGAATCTTAATTTTAAATATTTCCTATTTAACAAAGGGTTTGTTTTATCCTCTACTGGATTGTAAGATTATAATTTTTTCAATACAAAAAGATTATTTGAAAATGGTCTGAATGGTGTTGAGAGAAAATAAAAAAAAAAAAACACATAAAATCGAAAATAATATTTTTTCCTTTATTTGTAAAAATTTTAAAGTCTATCGAACCATTAAGCCCACTACGCTAAATGAAAACTTATACACAAACAGTGTTTTATTATCCAACTAACACCGAGATAATTATGTATCCAAATATGTGTAAGAAAAATAAGTGCTTTTGCTATGCGGAAATATTAGCTGCAAGCCGTAACTGAACCCCGCCAGATGATTTGCAGAAAAACTATAGAAAAATCCGTATATGTATATGTATGTGTATGTTTGTATGTGGTGGTGTGCCGTTAACTATTGAAAACGCACCCAACTTCATTTCATTTTCAAATGCAATGCCAAATTTGGTGCCATTTTTTCAACAAACAGTTGTCAGATAAAAAATGCATAAGAAGAAGAAGAAGAAAAGGTATTGCAAATTTTATGTCTTTGAACGTATTGTTTATTTTAGACGCGGTTATTTTGAATGCAATAAATATGCTTAACAAAACTATTAAAACTATTTATGTGCAAAAATGTGTAGGTAAGTGTGTATGTGTGCGTGTAGTGCAAGCGCATATGAAAAGTCAACAAATGAGCGTAAAATTATCATCGGCGAGTGTTTGCATTGCGTTATGACAGCTTAAAAGCACACATGCACCTGCACATATACACACACAAACACTTGTGTAAATATGTTGGCATATTTATTTATGTGTATGATCATTGAATAAGTTGTTTAGCTGCCAACTTCGGGTCCATCAAGAAGTCGTTGACGACTTTAAGCAGCTCCACTAGCCCACTGGCGCACATATTCATATATATATGTACATACATATGTATGTATATGTATACTACGTATGCTGGTGCATAAGCTGTTGTCTACTTAACGGTAATGCATTGTTGACTTTTAGTTTATTTCAGCAGCTGTTAGTTTTCATGTTTGTTTGGTGTTTTGTTTTGCAAATTTTTAAACAATACAATTTTTAAAAACGCTCTGTAGCACTTTTTGCTGCGTCGTCACGTCACGTGTTAAGTCAGGGCTTACGTTTTCTATTTAAATATGTATGTTTTATGATGATTCTTAATATTCAAAAATTTTTGTATATATTTTTCTGAAGCGGTATTGAGAACAACCTTCACAAATGAGCGTGATCATAAGGAGAAAGAATCAGTGCAAAAATTTTGATCAATATCTCAAAAACTCACTTCTGTCTCACTTGTTCGATTACAGTGCATTCAAAAAATAACCTTTTCGTTTTCCGAAGTGTAGTATTGAGAAAATCTTTTAATTATAGAACATACATTATTTGGTTAAAGCAGGCATATATGCAATACTGGCTACATATTCCACAGGCAGCGAGGAAGCGACCTCCTGGTGTGTTGGAGCCGAATGAAATCTTTTATTGACGTTGCAAATCCATAAACAGAGAAGCATGCACCTTTTGGCGGTGTTTAAGGGGGTATTCTAGTCTCGAATTTTGAAAAATTCAATTTTTTTCATATATTTAAAGTTTAGACGCTTAAGAACGTATCCTCCAAAGGATTTTTAAAAACTAAAATTATTTTAAGAGCTACAGTTACTTTAGTGACGCAGTACCTAGCCCGGTAGGTAAGTTGACTCACTTTTTTAAACGCGTTTTTCTCGAAACTACTTTTTTCTACACGGTACCGGCATTATCTCAAGTTCTATACAACCGATTTACTTGAAATTTTGTGTGAACCTTCTTTATATAATCCTTTATCTTTATATAATCCTTAATCCTTTGTTTTTAATATTTTCAAAAAACTCAGGAATTTAAAAAAAAAGCGCAAAAATTTATTTTTATTTTCAGGCAGTCACCTTTTTTCAAAAAAAAAATTTTCGTGTTCCCTGAAATAGGGAGGGACTATAACAGCATCCTTACTGATTAAGAATTTTTTTTTGATTTTTTTTTTCAGACCACCAGGAGAGTCAGGATCAATATCACCAGGATGCGCAATTTTTTTACACCTGTCTCTCCCCCCTCTAATTATTTTAATTTTTAATATTTTTTTTTTTAATTTTTTTTTCTGTATTCTTAAGATTTCAATAAAAAACCATAAAAAAAATGAATGGTAAAAATATTTTTGGTTTTTTTTTTAAATTCAAAAAACTGCCTAAAATTGGATTTCTAGAGTAGAATACCCCCTTAACAGTCCTTGAAATAAACATTTGTACTCTTTTTAGCCAAACACGCCTCAAGGGGTTCAACAATATAAAAGTTGATTGAACTGTAAATACTACATACATTGCTCCCAACACGGTTAATGTTCTTCTACATCCAAAGAAATATTTTTCAAAGCCATCGTTTGAGTTTGTTTGATTTTTCAAGGTAAGTTTTTGACAATAGGGGTTTCATTACAGTGCCGCTGCTTTTGAAGCCAAATCTCTGGAGTATATCCCTTATTACATTTAGTCTAAACCGAACCTCGTGGCACATGTACATACTATTATGAGAAAAAAAAAGTAGTAAAACTTTGTCATAATTCGAAAATTTTAATTTATTCTTCAAAATCTATGTCATTGCCCCTCAAAGTAATCTTCTTCAGTCCCAATACACATGTGCCAACGTTTCTCCAATCCTCGAAACAGTTGTTAAAGTCAATTTACGGAATAGCCTTCAATGCGCGTAGCGATTCACGTCTTCAATTGATTTAAAACCGTTTCCCCGGAGCTGTCGTTTGAGTTTGCTGAATAGCCAGAAGTCTTACGAAGCCAAATCACACGAATACCGTAGTTGTGGCGCGATGTTAGTTGAAAATTTGGCGAAAAACTCAAAAAAAAAAAAAAGTGTAGTATGCGACGGTCCATAATTCCAGCCCCATTTTATGAGAAACTTCGCGCAAACGACATATAATACTGGAATAGTATTCCTTTTTGACAATTTGGCCGGTCGAATGGAATTCGGAGAACAATCTCGATAACCGAAAAAAACTTTTAACATTAATTTAATTTTTGACCGGCTTTGACGTGATTTTTCGGCTTCGGCTCAACTTTTCTTACGGATGATTGATCGATAATCTGTTTCCGGATCATAAACATATATTCAAGATTCACCGCCAGTGATAATACGTTTCATGATATTCTGGTAGTCGGAAAGCATTGTTTCACAAACTTAAACACGACGCTGTTTTTCAAAAAAAAAAAAAAACTTTAGTGATTTTAGAACTAATTGTGCTTTTTCTCTTCTTAGGCCCAAATGACTTTCACTGACCCTTACAATATTCCTACGATGCTCCAATTCCTTTACATTATTGACGTGTTGATCATCATTTGATTTTGATCTTTGAATAATTTGTGCCAATCAAAAACACCTGCCCGCGACAAACAATTATCACCGAAGGGCCGAGGTACTCTTATTTCAAGATTATTCTACTTGTCAAGGAATTACTGGATATACAGAGGTTGCTTAAAATTTACCCATAAATCAAAAGAGATTGAATTGTAGTTCCAATATTAAAGATCTTATTTTATTAAAGCCTTAAGTCTTCATACTTTTATAACACTCTTATACACAAAAAGAACATATGGTCTCTAACAGTAGAATTTTGTAAATGGGCTTTACCGAATCTATCGTCATCAAACTGATTGGACTCTACAGGTGTCGCTGTAGACTTATGTTGTTTCTATTTGATCTAATAGTCAACAAATGCAAAATATTTTTAAAATTGGCCAAACGAATTCTATGGAAAAAAAAGAAATTTCTATTTACATTTCCTGAAAGCTACTCGATATCATTATTAAGGAAAATCTTTGATTAAACATTTATGGATCTTTACTTGTTGGAGGATCGCTGATTTGTAAATTTAAAGAATTTACAAGCAACTCTGGTTACTCCAGTTTGAAAATATTTCTACAAGTAGGGAGCTGCAAGCATTCCTCCAATCTTAAACATAAGCTAACTAACCAGTTTAGAGGGTTTCAAGTCGATTTGTTAAAAAATATTTCAATTGACTTCCATTAAAAGTAATAAAATTTAAAAAAAATATTATTTGACTTCCTTCCTTTTTCGTCAATTTGCTTTTCTTACTTGTATAGTAACGGGTGATTTTTTTGAGGTTAGGATTTTCATGCATTAGTATTTGACAGATTACGTGGGATTTCAGACATGGTGTCAAAGAGAAAGATGCTCAGTATGCTTTGACATTTCATCATGAATAGACTTACTAACGAGCAACGCTTGCAAATCATTGAATTTTATTACCAAAATCAGTGTTCGGTTCGAAATGTGTTTCGCGCTTTACGTCCGATTTATGGTCTACATAATCGACCAAGTGAGCAAACAATTAATGCGATTGTGACCAAGTTTCGCACTCAGTTTACTTTATTGGACATTAAACCAACCACACGAATGCGTACAGTGCGTACAGAAGAGAATATTGCGTCTGTTTCTGAGAGTGTGGCTGAAGACCGTGAAATGTCGATTCGTCGCCGTTCGCAGCAATTGGGTTTGTGTTATTCGACCACATGGAAGATTTTACGCAAAGATCTTGGTGTAAAACCGTATAAAATACAGCTCGTGCAAGAACTGAAGCCGAACGATCTGCCACAACGTCGAATTTTCAGTGAATGGGCCCTAGAAAAGTTGGCAGAAAATCCGCTTTTTTATCGACAAATTTTGTTCAGCGATGAGGCTCATTTCTGGTTGAATGGCTACGTAAATAAGCAAAATTGCCGCATTTGGGGTGAAGAGCAACCAGAAGCCGTTCAAGAACTGCCCATGCATCCCGAAAAATGCACTGTTTGGTGTGGTTTGTACGCTGGTGGAATCATTGGACCGTATTTTTTCAAAGATACTGTTGGACGCAACGTTACGGTGAATGGCGATCGCTATCGTTCGATGCTAACAAACTTTTTGTTGCCAAAAATGGAAGAACTGAACTTGGTTGACATGTGGTTTCAACAAGATGGCGCTACATGCCACACAGCTCGCGATTCTATTGCCATTTTGAGGGAAAACTTCGGACAACAATTCATCTCAAGAAATGGACCCGTAAGTTGGCCACCAAGATCATGCGATTTAACGCCTTTAGACTATTTTTTGTGGGGCTACGTCAAGTCTAAAGTCTACAGAAATAAGCCAGCAACTATTCCAGCTTTGGAAGACAACATTTCCGAAGAAATTCGGGCTATTCCGGCCGAAATGCTCGAAAAAGTTGCCCAAAATTGGACTTTCCGAATGGACCACCTAAGACGCAGCCGCGGTCAACATTTAAATGAAATTATCTTCAAAAAGTAAATGTCATGAACCAATCTAACGTTTCAAATAAAGAACCGATGAGATTTTGCAAATTTTATGCGTTTTTTTTTTTAAAAAAGTTATCAAGCTCTTAAAAAATCACCCTTTATGTAGTAAGTCAAGATTTAATAACACCAACTTTGCAGCTATTCAACCTAACCTAATTAACATCATTTTTATGAGCATATAACAAACATATTTACATTCACACAAAAAGTACAACTACTTAATTTATAATTATTTTGTTTACTTCTTTAGTTTGCACTTGAATTTGAATTTTATTTATTTATTTTTTGTTAATTTGAACTGTTTGCTTTTTTGTTGTTATTATTTTATTATTATTATTTATTATGCGTTTTTATTTGTGTTTTCACACTGTGTGATTTTTGGAAGTCACATATTTATATTTACTTTTTTCGTTTTTCTTCGACAGTTTTTCGCATTTACTTTGTCTTTTTTATTAGTTTATTTACATTTACGCTTCTACGCACACTTCAAGCGCTTCAAGTACTCGTATGATGCCATTAACGCAGCCAACGCAGTCGACGCATTGCTAAGTACCGGCATTTACGCAGTGATTATGTATGCATGTATGTACACATACTTGTATATGTATACGTACATGTGATCACATGTTTTTGCTGAAGGTCAAGTTTATCTCAGCAATTATTGTTTTTTTGCTTTTTTGCGTTTAATTTTCGCAATTACCAAAGGCGAACTTAACGGCACATCTGCGTAATTATTTTGGATATTACTTTAGGTTAGAGAGTTAGTTAAGTTAATTTAATTATAAATTATTGCATTTTTATTTAAATGTCAATGGCAACTCTGATAATTAGCTGACATCTGTTAAATTGACTTTCAAACTGTATCAAGGGCTAAGAGTGATTGTAATGGAGTTAGCGAAAGTTACTTGCCGTTGCCTTTAGGGAGTGAGTTTGACAGACATATGTATATTTTTGTGTTCTGACCTGTGGTCTGCCACCCATACCAGTCTTATCTAAAAGACACTCCATGCTATTGATAGCGGCGTTAGACACTCTCTGAACAGCATTGAACGCACTGTTAATGAGTACAAGGCTAGTATCGTCACTCTGCTATCTGAGTGAATGGTCACTTCTCTGAAGGAGGCTGCATTCCGGAGCAGTAAATCTACTGCTTTCTTAATGGCTGAAACCTAGGCCTGGAGGACACTGCAATAGTCAGGAAGTCTAAAGCAGGAATTGAATGAGAGCTCCTGACAGTAAAATTCTCCGCCAACCTTCTCCCAAGCTTTGAACCATCCGTAAAGAAGCTCACTGCCCCTCTCTCTTCCAACGGTTTTTTCCCACCTACAACTCCATTAACTTTATGGGTAAAGTAGGAGTCATAGGTTTGGCGACTCCATGATCTAAGTGAACCGGGATGCAGTCTATGTGCGAGTTGAGACACGTGTTCCTTTAGGAACTCAGACTCATGGCAATTTTTGCAGCCATGCACTTTCCGACGATGTCTACGGGAAATATGTGCATGATAGTGTTAAGTACCATAGTTGGAGTGGAGCTTAGTGCACCACACATTCTGATGAGCGCCGCATACTCTCGAGTTTCTTTGCAAGTATGGTCTTTCTAGAGGTCTCCACCATGTAAAGGCTCCATCGAACATAATGGGCTTGATTATGGTGTCGAAGAGCCACTTTCGGTGAGAGATCCCACTTTTTGTCAATGGCTCCTCTACAGCAGTACGAGGAAATCGATGCCTTTTTCCGTTTAAATCACTCTGTCGCACAGAAAACTGAAAATGAGGTGTTTGAGGTTTTATTCAACCCCAAAACCGTCTAAAGTAGTTACGACTGCTTCCGGCAGGACGTTATTGAAAGCTCCCTCTATACCAAGGAAGGTACCAACAGCGAATTCCTTAACCCTGATGGCTGTCTCAAGCCAGGTATAGTATGGAGGACTGGGTCCCCTTCCTTGCCTTTGAAATAAGCATGTTGCGCTCCTGATAAATAATTGCTCGAGTTTGACTATCTAGAAAATATATTGTTCTTCAGCCAGTGCATGAAAACTACTTTTACTCGTGTTAATCGAAACATTTATTTAAAATAAAAAATTCCCTAAAGAATAGTAGATAGTCTACAACACACTCTTTTAACTTCTCAAATTTATGCTTCTTCTGCCAATTAATATCATAAAATGCTGAAAAAAGTAGTAAAAAATTCGGTGGCAGTTCCATTTACATAACAAGATTCTGCCTTATATGTTGTTTTTGTTTCGCTTAGTCTTAATTTTATGCAATAAAAATGGTTCAAGTGTTTCGACAGTATTTTTTATCGTTTTCTAGTTTCACTTTCATTTCATTTCGAAACGCGTGCAAATTTTCTTAAAAAAAAAACATCCAAATTTATGATAGCGAAAAATTTTTTAAATAATTTTTTTCGAGTTCGTTAAAAAATTATGCAGAATAATTAAGCGACTTTAGCGCAACTTTTATGCATTCACTTTGTGTCAACATATTTTTGGTTTGACAGAAAAATAAATAAAATCTGCCAGCAATTGGTAAGAGGCAGCATAAATTTTGGCAAACATTTTGGAAAGTGAGAGTGTCTTAGCAAACTTGTTGGTGAAGAAGTAGTTATTGCGGTTTTGATGAATTTTTTCTGTTTTTTTTTGTTTGAAAATACATTAATTAATAGAAATTAAGCTGTTCTGTTTAGAAAAGAAAAAATACAGAAAAAATTTAGAAAATTAAAAAAAAATACTTAAGTTATAAATTATTAATAATAGGAGAATAACTTAACAATTTCGGAAAAATCGAAGTTTTTCAACCGCTTTCAATTTCCGATGCAATTATATTAATATTGTACTAAATACTCGTAGTCTCACTGTACATACATTATGCAATAACGATCAGACAAAAGATCAGCAGCTAGCTTAAAGTGTATGTGTCAGGTTATACAATATATTAACGGTTATGCCATATCAAAACATTGGTTATGGTTAGTAAACTAAAGGAGCAAAAAATGGTAGAAATAACTTCTTCATTTATTTTTCGCTACTGCGCAAAGTAAGCTTATTAACATACATACATATGTGTGTGTGTGTGAGCAATCTGGTAAATCGGAATGCTTAGGCTGCATTTCTTTTGTCCAAGTAATTACTTGCTCATCCAGCGATTCGCCACATTTGATAGGAACTTGCTCGCAGAATCCACTAATTATAGCTACTGCTTCTGTCACAAACAGCACAACTGCACTTGAGAACAACAGGTTCAAGGTGGTGGGTTCTCAAGAAGACATTTAGAAATACATGAAGAATGCACTTATATGTTAGGGTAGTTGGATAAATCAGAAGAGTTTTATTGTGTCCGAAAATTAACGAACTTCTGATTCCGTTTTTATAGTTTCCAGCAAGACAAAAAATCCCTCCATTTACACATTTTTTCCCAAAATTTATTTTTTGATTAGATTGAAACGTGGTTATCCTTTTATCCAATTGCTAAACGTCAAAACCTCCTCAGTGATGTTTGACAGTCGACAGAGTTCAGGAGCCTTGCCGTTTAGCAATTGCTTTCAATGAGAGATTAGTTGGGCAGCTCTTTATCTCTGACAATAGCTCTTTTATTGAAAGTGCTTCAGAAAGGTTTGAGTATTGTCTTAGTCTTAGTAATGGAAAATATTAATATCAGTGTGCTTTATTCATACTGGAACTCAAAACTGTAATTCTGAACAGCTTGGTTCGGATAATTTGCATTTATTTAAAAGTTGAGTATCATATAGAGCCTTTTATATTTAAAGGTATAAAGTTGGTCCAACAATTTTTGGATAGTTTCAATGAGTTTTCAAACAACCCTCGTATAAATATTTTGTCTCACATTACCTCATGCCTTTTTGATTATTCGTACACGTCCTTCAGCTCAGTAGATTTACTAGTTAAGGCTATTCGTTAACATATATTCGCAGTTCAATAGACTGAAATTCACTTTCCAAAAACAAACCCCTTATGAAAAAAATTCAGAACTAATTGCATTTGAAAATCAAGAATTCCTAATTGCTATAAGTTTTTAAATGTTTGTAATCAAGAGATAGAGAACAAGGAGATATAGAAATGTTTGTAATCAAGGAACAAAGAGCTATAGAAATTTTGGCATCATTTGTAATAGTATTAATCATATTGGAGATCCGTAAGTTAAACGAAGCTTTCGGACTGTTTCACAAGTTCAACTCACATTAACGGACTATTTTCGAGATGCATTATTTAAAAAACCGTCCCGACAAAAAGTTGTTTCCAAAATTTTTGATATTCTAACGAGGCTTTCGGGTAGAAGAAAAATGAGATAATGAGTTATGCAAGAAAGTCCAATCACCAAAACTACTTTCTTTTATCTTTACAATCTACAATCAGTCTTTAATCTATTGGTACAGTTATACGAAATTTCGAAGTAGTATATACAGAGCTGTTTTGTCAGAAAAAAATACTTTTGTCTGTAATTTGTCTAAATTAAATTTTGGCTAAGTATTTTATGTATACTTCGGTGTTTTCTGAGACCTGTTGAAATGACGTCTTCGTCAGGTGCTGGTCATGTTCAAATTAAAAAATAAAGGATACTATCTCAGAAATATGATTGTCATGCGTAAAGTTTGAGTTTGTTTTTAAAGAAAAATATGAAGGAGCAAGAACTCCACAGTTGAATCTGTTCTCTGTTAATATTCTTACAGTGGAAATGTGAGTCAGATACAAATTAGGTTATTGTCAGTTCTTGGGTCAGATTTTGATGGAATCATTAAGAAGAGTTATGATGGTCTGAATCATCTAAACATGTTTGTATAACAAACACTTGATGTCAGAAAAAGGTAAAAACTTCCTGGAGAGAATCGAAAAGTGTGCAGTAGAGCCACTGTTTCTATAAACACATGTTAGGGTGCTTCAATAAAAACGATTTTTTTCCTTAGTACTCTGAAAAATAGTTTCTCTCTACGAAAATCTTTTAAAATACAAGCTCTTAATCCTCCACCTTATTTCCAGTTTTATATTTTTTATTATTATCATCTAGAAAATTCATATCTGGCTTCTAATTACGTGGAAAATATCTCGTTTTTTAAATTTAAAATATCAATTTTGCAGAGCAGTAAATTTTCTACGAAACTATACAATAATTAGCTCATATTTTGTAGAGGTTAGAGTACTTAACAAGAAAAATTCATTTATTTATTCATTCTAATATACAATTCCGCAAAACTGTGTAAAGTGACGTTGAGCAATACCAAAAACTCCGTCACGATGGAGAAAGACCTCTTTGTCTCAGGGCAAGAAGAAATAGCTCCTGTAATCAAACAAACAGTCGACGCTTACGCAACTAGGCTTCAACGTCACTGTTGACAGAGTCCGTTGTGGTTTACCGTGAATTCCTTCCTACGAAGGCCTAACTCCACGGTGCTTTCTATTGCTAGAAGCACATAGATCATTAGAATGCGTTGATCAGCGCCCCAAAGCATAAGTGCATGCACTTGCACCATACTCCGGAGAACTAAAGCATGAGTGCCTCCACATACACTTATACTTTAGTTCCAATTGGTAGGGTGGGACTCCCTTGCCACCTTGGTCGGGTTCGAGGTCCATCTAAAACCTCTGCCGTACTCTGGGTCCGGCACTCGTCCGCAGTGCGACTCCACATTGGACAAATGCCCTGCCTGCATTTATGTTATAACCACAGCCACCGCGAATCTCCAAAAAGGGCCAAACCCAATGAGCAGATTGCACTGTTGACAGTTATAACTTCGATGTCGTACGGCAACATTGACATAACTCAGCGAATCAGGAGACAGTGGCTGCGCTGGCTAGGCCATGTTGTCTGGATAGAAAAGAACACTCGAGCTTTGAAGGTTTTCAATTCAGTACCCATCGGTGGAAACTCTCCACTCCGTTAGAGAGATCAGGTGGAGAAGGACCTGGCTGCACTTGGCATCTCAAATTAGCGCTAAATATTAAAAAGAAGAAACGACCACAATTTTATAATCCAAATATTAAATAATTAATAAATTATTCTGTTTATACAGTAATATAAAAATTTTGTATAGTATTTAATTTTTAATTATCAGCACCACCCTACACTACAACTTCATCGTTCTATTTGCGATGCAGACGGTCTATATGATAGCATACTTTCAGGCGTGTATTTAGTGCTGCCACTTTCCTGAAATTACGCTACATAAACATGTGATTGCCATGTGCTGGCACACACGCACACAAACATACATATATATAACCACTTGTCATGCTGTTAACTAAAAGTATAGAATTATGTAAGTTAACAGCATGATTCCAAACTGCCAACTTTACATCGACGAACTCTATTTTATTAAGTAATTTAATGAAATATTTTGAAAAAACGTAAAAAAAATTAAAAAAAAAAAAGTATTTCTAACTATTTCGCAGTATATATCTAAACACAAATTTATATCATCCAATATTCGATTTTGATTTTTATATACTAAACTATAATATTATATTAATATTCACTTTGATTTTCAATTTCAATAAAAAAATTTGCCTGTTTTTCAACCGACTGGAGATGCCGGGGATTGAACCCGGGGCCTTTCACATGCAAAGCGAACGCTCTACCACTGAGCTACATCCCCACCATATTTACAGTTAGCCAAAAAAAGAGCCGTTAACATTCGGCGAATAAATATTTGGATCAACTATCGACGTGGAAATTAGTTGTAATGATTTTTATTTGCCTGGGCTATTGATTTAAGTGTTTTTACAATATTTTAGCTATTATTATTCAAGTGCATATTAGTGTGGAAGCACTAGACTACTTTAAATTTAATGTCAGTTGATGATAAGCTGTGAGTTGAATGCGGAACTGTTAGCTATCTTGTATGAGTTGGGCTGTGGATCCCATGAGCAACACTGAAACAGATTGTTCGTGTGACTTGGATACAAGGTAAAGCGCGGAGATTCGTTCAAGATATGTACATGCTGAAAAATTCAAGTGCAGACTCGCTCTTGAATTACAGGGGTTATAATTAGGCTATAATTAGCCAGTTTCTGGACTGCGTTCTATAAAATCGTTATGGCCAATAATCTTAATCTATGAAAGATATTTGGTTTTTCCTATCAATTCCAGAATGCTAGATGCTATTGGGTGTTATTTCGATTTGGATTTACAATGGCGATGTATAGTATTTTGTCTCGATGAAAAATAACATTTTAGAAATCTCTCTTCAAACCAGAACTATTACTGAGGCTACCAGAAGATTTTTTATGTTTCACATGGCAACAAATAATTGTGTAAAATATTGTCTAATCCAGAGAAAAATCTTAAGAAACGCTGACTTTACGATGAGTGAAATTATTCCACAAAGACGTCCCATTAAATTTTGTGTACGGTATCAAATATCTGCTGTCGAAACGTTCAGAATATTTGAAAAGGCTTTCGCTGATAATTGTTTGTACTGAACAAGTGTTTTTGCTTGGTACAAGTTATTTAAAGAGGGTCGAGAACGTGTTGATGACGAACCATGTCCATTAAAGGAATTGGTGCTTGAGAAACGACGATTAACAGTCTGAGCTCTTACTAGATTCGTTGGAATATCAAAAGGATCAGTGAAAACCATTTTAAAATATCAATTGAGAAAAGATCTTTGAGTGTCAGTCATTTGGGAGTGGCCAAAAGCGATTCTTTTACACAAGGCTTAAGCAGCTCATGACTACCGGCCTAAGACCAAGTAGCCGAAAAACTTCCGTATGAAGGCGAGCTAAAGTGAGAGAGCGAATCATTTCTCCTCAGTGTTGTGTGCTGAGTTTAGGGCCCGCAACGTAAAAGAAACTCTTCCAATGAAAACATGAAAAGGAGTACTGTGTAAAAGATTAATGCCCACCGTCAACAAATTGATTGGACTTTATCAGTGTGGCTTCAGGCCTGGAAATTCAACAGCTGACCAGATATTACTATGCGCCACAACTTGGAAAAGAACCATGAAAATAGCAACGATGTACACTACCTCTTCTTTAAATTTGAAACTGATTTTGACAATTTGTAAAGGAGCTGCTCTCATGCCGCCATATCTGAATTCGGTATCCCCGGAAAATTAATACGGCTTTGTCAACTGACGTTGAATAATACCAAAATCTCCATCAGATTCGGGAAGGAACTCTCGAAGTCATACGGAACCGAAGGAGGTTTCAGAAGAAGAAGAAAAGGAAACGTTAAAGACCCTATAAAGTGCATATATAAATGATCAGCGTGACGAGCTAAGACGAACTAGTCCCTCTATCGATCGGAAATTTTGCACCCGTCCCTTCCTCCCCGAGAAGCTGCTCATTTGTCCAGCACCAACGATAATCGTACCACTATAACATATAGCTGCCATACAAACTGAACGATCGGAATCAAGTCCTTGTATGTAAAACTTTTTCATTTGACGAGATATCTGTACAAAAGTTGGTATGGATTACTATCTAAAGCAATAATGTAATCTTCTAAGAAATTATTGAGATCGGCTTTCTATAGCATATAGCTGCCATACAAACTGAACAAACCGAATTAAGTACTGGAAAGGAAACTTTTGTATTTGTTAAGGTTTTTCTAGCTTCGGTGGAATCAAAGTTAACGTTTTTTGTTGATTTCTGTTAAGATTAAAACCTCCCAGACAATTACATAATCAGTCGATCACTTTGCCACATTTGGCAAAAGATGTTCACTAATATGCAACACCCTTCTAAATAAATTTTGATGGCAACAACAATATGACAACACAAACTGGACAGCAACAACATAAATAAATGCGAAAGAAACAACAACACAATGAGTTACATAAGCTTGGACATACATATATGTATAAGTACATTGAAACACACACTTATACACCGACACATACACAGACGCAGCCACAAACACACAACTGATTATGCGCCAACAAAAACAAATCGTTGTCATAAATTAAACACTTTTGTTAACAAATTTATTGCAACTCTGCCCTGCTGTGGAGCCGCATAATGTTAAAGCATTTGTTGTTGTTGCTATTGTTGTTTTTGAATTCGTCGCTGGCATTGTAATCGCTTTGTTGTCATTGGACGAGCAGCCAGCTAACATCTTCATTGTGTCAATAATGCAAGCAACATGTGGCAACAACAACAATACAGAGTGTTGGCTACTTTGGTTGACACTAAGCTGGCGACAACAACAGCAAAACCAACAATAATCGCAACTAAAAGGTGCTGCACATATGCAAAGTAGCTTGTTGAAGGTTGTGGTGGCTGCAACTACTGTCACTTGTGGCACAGCGCAAGCGCGACTGCTGATTATCAACTGCTGCGGTGGCGCGCAGTTTAGGTTGCACATACACACATACATACATTCATACATACAATATGTGCCATCTTTTTGTTTCTTGGCGCGGTAAAAGGTGTGTTCCACAGATTTCCATAAAGCACCAAGAGCTATCGAGCTTTAAATCTATATAAGTATACATATGTATGTATATACATTCATATGTTTGCCTTGTTGTTGCAATATCATCATCATATGCAACGAACCGCCTCTTGTGTTGTGGCGCATGCGCCTCCAGCTGCAAAAAAACGCAGCGGCAAGCACTTGCGTCTCCACACGGCGTGCACGCATGCGCCACGAGCTTGTGGGTCGGCTTGGCGCGGCTCGGCTAACATGTGTTCTTATATGAATTTTAAATGATATGTTAATATGTAGTCGCTGTTGAAAAAAGGAAAATATTAAACAATTTATTTGCAAGAAGCGCGCTTCTATACAAATTTGTAGACGAAGTAATTCTTAGTTTTATTTATTTCTTTTTGTTTTTTCATGCAACAACAGCACTGATAAGCGCTACACAATGCACAGTTGAGAATCGTTTAAAATTTATGCGAATGTTAAATATGCGCGCGTTGAAATCCACCTAGAAGTGCAAATGTACGTGCACAGGGTGACACCGAAGCGCTTAAAGTAAAAAAAAAGAAAAATAGTTCTTTTAATCTTGATTTTGATCGATTAGTTGTACCGTAGCCTTGGACAATAACTTGTGTCGAATTTCGTGAAGATACCTTGCTAAATAAAAAAAAAATCCATATAAGGACTTGACTATGATCGTTTGGTTTGTATGGCAGCTATATGCTATAGTAGTCCGATCTACACAATTTCTTCAAATATTATACAGTTGCTCTAGACAACAGTCTGTGTCAAGTTTCGTAAAGATATCTTGTCAAATAAAAAAGTTTTCCCTACAAGGACTTAAGTTTGGTTGGTCAGTTTGTATGACAGCTATATGCTATAGTAATCCGATCTACACAGTTTCTTCGCAGATTGTACCGTTGCTTTAGAAAATAATATGTACTAAATTTCACTACGATAACTTGTCAAATGCAAAAGTTTTCCATACAAGCACTAGATTCCGATCGTTCAGTTTGTATGACAGCTATACGCTAAAGTGGCCCGAAAACAACAGTTCCGGCAAATAAACAGCTTCTTGATGAGAAAAAAATATGTGCAAAATTTATATTATCTCCGACGTCTGCTTCTGGGTCTTCTAAGAATCGTGGCAAACCTTCTTCAGTCTAAAACAATTAGATATATCAAGCGTCACTAAAATAGATTCGCTTTCGAACCACCCATTATCTTACTGATTTTGTACACCAAAAACTTTAGAAATATGAATATATTTGCAGTATCTTGTAAAATCACTTGTGCGCTTGCGCATAACACAATGTCGTCTGCGAGTCCATTGAGGAGTGGGAAGAGTCACGATCTTCTTGCCGGCAGCCGTGCATTCATTGACATGTAGTATTGCAAATATTTACGAAAAAAAATACACAAAACAAAAGTAACAAAAATAATGACAAGAAGCTGCGAAGAGGGCGCTTAAAGTGCTTGGAGGTATTTAGTGCTTGAGAAGCGTACAAATCGCTGGTTTAGTGATTGTTTTAATAAAGTTGTTTGCTGGCGTTAAATATATTTACATACATATACTCCTACATACTTATGTATGTATGTATATAAAATTCATGTATATAAAGGGTGATCCATTTCGAGGCTTTAAAGAAAAAACATAGAAACTTCAAATTGAATGGGGTAAGTAGTAGGAAAATTCTTTTCCATTTCTTTTTTGAACTTTATCTGTTTTAAATGTTAGCCGCGGCTATGCCTAAGATGGTCTATCCGTTGAGTCCAATTTTCGGTGACTCCTTCGATCATTTCGACTGGTAACTGGCAAATGATACGAGTGATGTTTTGCTCCAAGGCCTGAATCAAAGCGGCTGCACAGGAAAAAGTCCAACGGTGCGATATCACACGATCTTGGTGACCAATCGACTGGCTCACCGGCATCATTTTTAAAGAAATAGGGACCGACGATCCCATCGGTTCATAAACCATACCAAACCGTTTTTTTTCTGGATGAAATGGCATCTATTGAATATCTTCAGGTTGCTCTTCTTCCCAAATGCGGCAATGCTGCTTGTTTACATACCCATTGAGCCATAAATGGATCTCATCGCTGAAAAAAATTTGGCTCGAAAACGTCGGATCTTCTTGTAACTTTTCAAGAGCCCATGGAGTGAAGCGATGCCGCTTGGGAAGGTCGAGCGGCTTCAGTTCTTGCACAAGTCGCATTTTGTTCGCTTTCAATTTATGATCTCGGCTGTAACTATGTATATGACAGTGCAAATTGCTGCGAACGGCGCCGAGTCGACTCTCCACGGTCTTTGTCTACACTTCCAGCTACGGCTGCTACATTTTCTTCATTGAGTGCTGGACGTGGTCTATTCGGTCGAAAATTATCCAATAATGAATGCTGGGTCTCCAGATGAGTGATGGTGTTGCAAATAGTACGCTTAGTCGGCCGATTATGTAGACCATAAGTTGAGCGAAGTGCCCGAAGCGCATTCTTTACGGAAATTTTCGATTAAAGCTAAACGATTTGTAAACGTTGTTCAGGCGCAAGTCTTTCCATGATGAAATGCCATACTAGTCAAAAATGACATAACAGCTTGGCACGACTCACACGTGATCTGTCAAGAAGAGGCTATTGAAAATAGAACTTCTACTTGGGGCACCCGTTATGTGAGATATATACTAACATAGATTAGTACTAAGTTTTAGAGCTACTGTTTGAGTTCTAAATTGGGTAAGTCAACTGAGAGAAGCAATAGTTCGACAGAACTAAGCTTAGTAAGCAGTTGGAAGGGCTTTGGATATAGGTGTGAAGGTAAATCAGCCCCTAGTAGATTCCTAATATTTGTGGAGGGGATGTAGCTCAGTGGTAGAGCGTTCGCTTTGCATGTGAAAGGCCCCGGGTTCAATCCCCGGCATCTCCAAGTATACCTCCAATATTTTAGATAAAATTATATTAGCTTTTTATACATCGTCTATATCCATTAAATATGTAAATTATATATAAATATATAAAAATTTGGATTTGTTTACAATGATTACTGATGTACCAAATAAAGAGGTTACAATGTAAAAAATATATTTATTACTTATTTGAGCTTATCTGGCTATTTTGGGCAAAATATGCAAATATACATAAACATAGAAATATACTTACACACATATGTATATGTACACAGCTGCTAACAGAGAAGTGCTGACCTCATTTGTAATTGGAAAGGCGAAACAGTGCAAATAAAGACAATAAAAACAGAACTAACATCAGGTAATAAAATAAACAAAGAAAATAAATAGCAAAAAGTAACAGCTTGGAGATGCCGGGGATTGAACCCGGGGCCTTTCACATGCAAAGCGAACGCTCTACCACTGAGCTACATCCCCTTTATACCGACCCCGCGCCAAATAAACACCCTTTTGCAATTGTGGAAAGTTCATTTAGAAAGTAGAGTAATATTTTTGCACTAAATTTTAGTTTAATAGTTTTATTTATGAACTTAAGAGCATGCCACACTTTCTTATTTTATGTTTTCTCAACAAAATTTTGTTTTGATTTTGGTTTATTGCTGTTTTTTTGGCAAATTTTCAGAAGTAGTAAACAAATTTATTGGTTAAAGCAAATATATTTCATCCTTAGTTCATTCCATGACATTTCGCATTCATCGATTTCTTTTTGTAACGTTCTCTTCCATGTGGCCTGGGGAGGGTCACTCTTACGGCTTCCTTAGGCATTCCAATGCAGAGCTTGTCGGCAAACTTCTGTGGCACCTTTTTTTAAGTGTGTGATCCACACATCTCCATTTTCGCAATTTCATATAGAAGGTAATGGGTTCCAAATTACAAATTTTTATATATTATCATTGCTAATAACGTTAGGCCACCACACACACGCGGTAGCCATCTGTCAACAAAGCCCTGAATCTTACCAATAAAGTAGTCGTTGCAAGCTAGGTTTCACATTCATAAAGCTGTTGGATATAAATAGATTTTTGTTTGGAAGCTCAGCTTAGGTTAGAATAAGAAGCCGATCATAACAGGGATCTCACTTGGACTTCGTGGAACGCCGACTCGTTTTGGTAGATAAACTTCTATATAATTGATAATAAGACCCTTTAAAACAAACAAAGTTAACAAAATTTTTGGCTAATGTCAATATATTTGGCTACATCCTCTGGTTTGCCGAAAGTAAAACTGTCGAAATGTTTCAACTACAGTTTTGGACAATAGTGCAGAAAATGCCTACATGTTTCCACCTCACCTTTGATAACTTCCGTCCGACAAGAATTTAGCCTAACCGCTTAAATGCGTATTGGAGTGTCGGGTGTCCAGTAAGAACCGCTACGATTGCGGTAAGATTAACTTTGCTAAGGTAAGTAGTTCAATAGATCTTCTGTGTTAGACTAAAGATATAAGCTTCTTAGGATTTTCTCTAGATGTAAGCCGAAATACTTTTGCATTGTATGTTGTCAAACGCAGTGTTATAGCCAAAGAAAACAAGTTGAAGAGTCGACTGCCATACATTAACTCAACTATTATTTACAAGTAAGGTGTTAATCTGATCAACCAACGAACGAATTAGGGGAAATCCGGCTTAGTCAAGTTCTGATTTAATGCAGCTTGGGGGAAACGGAGAGAAACTAGGGTAGATTTTGCATTGAAATATGTCGCCTACACAAATGCTATTAGGTGAGGAGTCCGAATCGAGAGACAGCTAGATGTGTGTTGGCTAGATTATATTATCGGGATGGAAAAGAACACTGTAGCTTTGAAGGTTTTAGATTCAGTACCCTTAAGTGGAAGCAGAGGAAGAGGAAGACCTACACTCTGTTATAGAGATTAGGTGGAGAAGGACCTGGCTATCCCGAATTAACGCCAAATAGCGAAAAGAATAAACGACTGGCGCGCTGTTATAAACTCGGCTAAAATTGCGTAAGCAGTATCTACGTCAGTATAGAAGAAGAAGATATGTGGCCTGGTCTACGAAAAGGGGGCTTAGGTGTCAAAATCATTTTTTTTTTTTGTTTTTGACACCTAAGCCACCTTTTCGTATATCAGGTCACATATATAGAGTTGGGTTATATACTGTACATTAAAAATACCAGTGGACCCCTTCTTTTGAACTGTTGAGACAGCTGAAAGTGGTATAGTGTACCGGTAAATTTGTGCGAGCTCTTAATCTTCAACATCAGCTCGACAGTTAGAGCAATAAAAGGTCTGAAATTGAGCAAATAACCAGTAAAGAAGAAGAAGTTTCATCGCATATTCTGGGCAGCTTGGAGTCTTTAGTATCCTGACGACTGGATACTCCTTAAAAATTACCTTCCTTAAAACTAGTTGAAATTGCGTATACAATTTAGACATTTGTCGGAGCCCATCCAGTTGTGGGTTGGAAAATATGTGTGCCACTGACATCAGTAATATTAAACTTAAACTTATAAGGCCTACCGAAAACCGTACAGCGAGCATAAACGGTCTTTTCACCAGTCTCAAACTGTCATAATCAACCCTGTTCTAATCGGTGGTCTATTCATTTATAGCAAGATAACTGCAAACTTCAATCCAGGCGAGAATACGACGAAGACACAAACTTAAATCATACAATTCAATTAGCCATTCAAATTTTTGGACTACCTCAGAGCCGAAACCCAACAGATTGCCACAAAGCAGGCATATTGCAGCACAGCCGATGGGCGCTTTGGGAAATTTGTGAAAAATGCAAAATCAGCTGAAAATTACAAATTATCAGGCGCGATTTATGCGAGCAGGTAAGTACATAAGTGTAAGTGTAAGCACGAAAGTATGCCGATTTCCTTTGTGGCGAGTGTATATGCCTAGTTGAGGCGTTCAATTCGTTTTTCGTGCCTCACGACTGCCAGAAATCATAGTGTCCACTGGCTGGTCGCATATACCAAGCTCCAAACACCCGTCGCTCGGTCAAAGTGTGCACGCCTGTGTGTAGGTGTGTACATTTGTGGCAACAACCTTTCAACACCTTCGCACTTCGCGTGCCTGCTGTGGAGCGGCGGCGGAACAGCGCGGGTGCGGTGCATGACAATTTATGCCACCTTTTTGGATGGCGCGCTCAATTTTCTAGTTTAAAAACGTTTTAATAAAATACCAAAATTACGAGGTGCACTGCAACGCCAAGTAAATTGTTGCTGTTGTTGCTATTGTTGCTTGTTAGAATTTGGTTTTTTGAAATTTTCTTTCATTATTTTTCTCTTATTTGGCTGGATGGTGTGTGGAGCTGGGCATTTTAGGGCACTTAACACGTCAACACGCTGCTGTGTTCATGACGCAACAATAACAAAAAAAAAACAAAAATGCTTAGTACGCCAGTAGTCATGCAGCGCGCCGCTTAGGCAACAATAAAAACAACAGCGGCAAATAATTCCCACAAATGGGTAAAGTTTTGACATGATTGCTTGCCTCGAACCACGTTGGCTGGGAGTCGGCAACAGGAAAAAAAAAAAATAAATAACAACAACAACCGCTGCGCCAACTTGGCTATTGACTGCCGTTTTAATATATTTGCTAAGCAGCTTAAGTGAAACAGAAAAAACTCTAAAAATAATAATGCGCGCGCACTCGCTTGCAACATGCTATCAGCGCGATAATTTTGTTGTTTAGGCGCGCGTCCGTCAGCGCTGGCCAGCGCGAAAGAAAGCAACTCACGCAGATAAGATTAAGTCAGTGCGCGCGCTCAGCTGTTCAGACAACGTACGATGCGCGCTGCTATCTCGTTAAGTTGCGCTAGCGCGCCAAGCGCCTCCACAGCACCCACATACGTGCCGCATGTGCCACAGTCATAAGTGGTCCCTCGACAACTGCGATCAATTTCATGTCGATAGTTGCACTGCGCGATTACACTCCCAACCTAAGCTTGTTCGCTTCATACACATCGCCGCCTATCGCAATCATACGCGCCTGCCAGCTACGGCCGCGGCCCATCAGCGCTCACATGTGCCCGATTATTATCTACTTGCTGACAGCCGCAAGCCAACGTTGCAGCTGCTGTGAGCTAATACCACATGCACACATACGATTATAAAAGCGTATATGTGTCTGATTTAAGGTATCGAGACTGCTGGCGTAGTGCGCGATCGTGAGCGATTTGCGGCGAAGTTTTTGGTTGGTGCGGCGATCGAGACACCCGCGCACGTTTGATGCTCGGGTTAAATGGCCAATGCGATGCAATGTGGTATTAAGTATGTACATACATGTTTTAGCATAGTGCGTGGCAAATAAACGCGACGTGGCGCGGCCATTTGTTCGCAGGATCAAGATCCCAACAAACCGAATTCCCTACTAACAGTAGTTGTCTCTGGAGCGCGATAAATTCTGCTTCATAATACAGCATGGACAAACCTTTCCTAAATAAATTCGGAAAATATTGTTCAATCACCTTATTTGTTTTTGTCTAATTATATTACTTCCTAAAGGAACAATACGTTGTAAAATAAGCCGCTAACTTTTATAACCATTTCACGGCGGTAATCATTTTCCTGGGTTTCGAGGTTAGGTTATACGTGGTGAAAGCGTATACAGTTGCATAGTAGTTCCCAAATATTCTATTGCAACTAACCAAAACATAGAGGCTTATAGCCCGAAATCTTTTCAAAAGATTACCGTTGAACGTTCGAGCTTTGGAAGTATGGACCTAGATTAGTAGAACCTGTGCCAATTTCACACTATTTTGTAAACCTATGGAGTTGGCACAAAAAAAGCAATATCTTAGGAGTAATAATTAGTGAAATATGGTCGCTTTCAGGCCCAAGAACCTTCAGATTTCGAAATTGAAGTTGAAGTTGAAGGAACTCTGGCGGATCCTTCTCAACCCATAGACCGGCGAGGGAGTTATGGGTGGAAAGAAGGCGTTGGAGCAAAGTGGCACTTAGCTATTTTAAAAAAGCTCTTTATCAACTCTAGCTTCAGACTTCCTGTCTGTTGCAGAGACTTACAGGACATTTAAGGCAGTAGTAGATTTACTGCTCCGGAGTGCATACTCCTTCAGAGAAATGACCATCCACTCAGATAGCAGAGCGGCGATACTTGCCTTGAATCCATTAGCAGTACGTTCAGGGCTGGTCAAAGGGTCTTTGTGATAAGACTAGTATGGATGCCAAGTCACAGCGGAATGGCAGGAAACTTTAAAGCTGATGAGCTCGCAAGAAAAGGCACCCTAGAACCACAATCAGTAAAAGCGGATAGAGTCTGCGCATCCTCTTGTGTTTTGCTACTAGATAGTAGGGCTTCGCGGAAGCTTGGGTAGCGCTGGGCCACCATCGGTACAAGCACTGTCGCAAAAACCTTTTGACCAAAATTCGATCGCAAGAGATCTAGAGATCTCTTTGCCTCAGTAAGGTTAGGTTGTTCCTAGATTTGTGGCTTTTAATGGGCCCTTGCCCTATTGTTATCCATCTTATAAGGCTGGAAATCCTACAAGATGCCATCTTTAGAAGCTGTATGGTAGAAGACGAGGCACTTCTTCCTTGACTCAACAGATATATGAATTTAAAGGATCCTCCATGTGTCGGATAAGCGTTATTTCTAATAAGGAACAATGCTCTTTTATTTCTCGAAGTCTTCAGTACCAGAAGCCATCTATACAACATATTGTCTTCCTACTGCCACAAAAAGATCTTGAACTAATCATAAAGTACTAAAAAATGTCTACACACTGCAATCACTTGAAGTTCAATGACTTTCTATTTCGCAGATGCGAGATCAATCGCAGACGGATCGACGAACGTTGTGCTGAGTGGAAAATGAAAAATAAAGCAATTCGGTGGGCTTCTGAAGCTAAGCAACAAATTCAAATTCAACGCAACAGCAACTGTCAAGCCAATGATCAAGTGATCGACCCACAGAAGCTCCACCAAAGCGACACGAATAATTCGCTGAAGAAAAGCTCGACACCAATTAAACGCCAATTTAGAGAAATGCATTTAATTTCAAAGGAAAGATGGTTGCAAGCGAATACACACATAGACCTACACAAGCACACAACAACCACATGCAAACACCTGAGCATCGCTGAGCATGTATTGGTGTGTGTTTGGACCTGCAAAGTCTAATCAAAAATGGTGAATCAACAAATCAGGCATGACTAGCAGCAATCAGTACAAATTCCGTGTAAACAGCAGCGGTGCAGCAGATGACAGCGGCAGCAAGATCAACAGAAGCAGCTGCAATAACCACAATGGTTATGGTGGATAAAGTATGTATGTACGTGGCTGTTGCAAGTTGAAGCTTTGTTGTTTTTCTTATTTTGATTTTACTCGGCTTCGCAATAATCGAACGATTTTCGCCGTTTCGGTAATGAAAATGCCTCGGAGCGTGAGATGAACGAAGTCAACGCGCCTTGGTCAACATGCGGCGTAAGGACAGTTAAGCATCTCATGATGGAAGGGTTCAACCAAATGTTGCATTCTGGTTAAAAATTTTCGTAGACTACAGGAAAATGTAATAGTAAATCTTTCAGAGGCCTGCTTTTAGTCCGCAGTTAGAATTCGCGTATTTCGTTGCAGAATCTGTTTCCGTTGGACAGACGTTTTAGTATTCTGACTCTGCTTACAGCAGTTATTTCAGTTCTTAATCAAAGGTAGTTTTTTATTCAAGCTTCAAAGGCCTTACAGAAGGTCGCTTACAGGCATTGGTAAGTGCCTCGATTTTTTAAATATTATATAAGAGAAAAGTTAGAATCTACATTCGGTGTTAGCTCTGCGGTGGAAACTATAACAGCACATATCGTTCGATCGGTCCTTTGATAAATGGAAAGCTGCCCACAGATTAGAAACATCAGTCAGTCCGTACCATAGAGGAAACTTACATGTCTCGTTCTTTCTCATGAAGTGAAACTTAATCCGGTGGTTGCGTGGGAGATACATGAGCTGGTAGTATATTAGATTTAACATATTAACATTCCGGCTTGCCATGCTTCGCCCACTAGAAAAAAGGTAAGCTAGCAATCTACACGGTTCGGTGTCCACATTTTATAGAACAACTGATAGGTCGCTCCATTCCAGATCTTTTCGACTGATGGCAAAAAGAAATCAGGCCCTGCCGAAAAACTAAAAGGTTCAAGTTATAACATCTAATCTTAAAGTATAAAATAGTAATGGTGGAGGATTTTCCTGGAGCTCCGAGAGACCCTAAACAACAATATACTTGTACATCGATCAAGCAAAGTTAGCGATTTATGAGAACATTCAACTTGCCACGCAGAGGTCCGTAATACCGCGAGCTGAAGCTTTTTAGGCCTAGTGACGCGCATATTTGTAGTTAGCTATCTTCAAGCCCCACTTTTCATCTCAGAAAAAGGTCGCTACCAAACAAGCAAACTTATGAAGTATTTGTTTATAAGGGGGTATTCTAGTCTAGAAGCATGAATTTCAGGTCGTAAAAAAAGGCAATTAATATTTTTACTATCAATTTTTTTGAAGAGTACAGAAAAAAATTAAAAACTAAAAAAGTAAAAAATTTCAAAAATTATGAGTTGACGAAGTGGGGGTCTCTAAAAATTTCCACGTGACCATGCCCATGATTTCAACCCTCCTAGTTAGTTATCTGAAACCAAAAAAAAAGATTATTAATCTAGAATAATGTCGCAATGGTCGGAACTACGGAAAAGTGGGAAACATTTTTTTTTCACAAAATGGCGACTGCCTGAAAAAAATTTTTGTTCGATCACTTTTTATGACTATTTCGAATTTTTTAAAAATAATAAAAATAAAAATTTTGGGATGGGGCTAGTTCCAACCATAGAAAAACCTATAAAGAAAACTCCACAAAAATTTCAAGTAAATCAGTCCAGTAGAACCTGAGAAATCGTGGGCATCATTTCGAAAAAGTCAGTTTTGAGAAAAACGCGTTTGAAGTTTCGCGTTCCGGCTGAACCAGGTTGGATGCCGGGTCAGAAAAATACCTATATCTCCGAAAAAAATTTGAATTTTGAAAAATCCTCTTGTACACATATTCTTGAATAGTTAAACTTTGAAAATATAAATAAAAAAAATTCGGTTTTTTTTAATTTCTAGACTAGAATACCCCCATAAGGCCGCCATCGACCGAAGCTACTGCTTTTGTGTCTACGGCGTTCGCACCTGTTAACTGCGGAAGAATAACACAAGGCTTAAAAATAACAGTACTTCATAAAGTTCTGTGAACTCAAATCAAATCCTGTACCGCCTACCATATAGCATAAATACAACAACAAATACCACTTGGTTTTTGTTGTCCTTTCAGGCAGTTGGCAACACGATTGCGCTGTAACGAATCTGTCGCCGCATATCGAATCCAAATCGCGAGCCCAAAAATGAAAAGCGAGCAAAACACAACAGAATTTCAGGAGCAGCAATAAAAGCGCAAACAAAAGCAATAAAAACAACATAGGATCGGTAATCGATCACGATTGAATGAGCGTGGTGGCAGCAGTGGCAACAACGGCAACAACAAAAGCAATCACAACAACTGTAGCTCGGCAGTTTTTTCGCAAGTTAACATCTTGATGTGCCCCCTGGATGAGGACGAACTGAGGCCATACAAAAACAAAAGCCCAGCGCACGGTGCCATACCAATTTGGTAGCCGTTGCTGCCGCCTGTTGCCAGCCACTGACACTGCCACCGCCGCGGCTACCGGTGCAACGCAATGTTGGCTTAAAATAACGTTAAAAAAAACAACAACAACAATAAAAGCAACGACAAAAACAAGCAAGAAAATGAGCAATGGGAATCAAAGTATTAAAAGTCGTCGATTGCGATCTCGATTGATTGCGGCGAGCGGCTGAAAGGCCTGCAACGTGCAACAGCCAGCGCTTGGCCGCTACCAATGCCCCACTGGGCTGCTGGATGGCCGCAAAACTCAAATATAATTTCGCCAGCTTGAAAGTGTAAAGTTGCCAATAAGCGCTGAAGCAGCCGGCAGCATGCAACAGGCATTTAGCAGAGAGAGAACCTGCACTCGACGTAATATGAGCAAAATTTATTGCCTTTACGTATCGATTGCAATAATTGCAGCGCAACGGATGTGTTGCACGAAGGTACTGATATGAAGCAGTCATGAGAACACGAGCCGCAGCTCCGCTGAAATTCTAGTTAAAATACCTTGTTGCAAGCATACATACATACGAACATGCCGTGTGCATAGCGATTGGCAGCACTTGGTGCCGCATGCTCTGCAGCAATTGACCTCTGAACTCGGCGCGCCGATCAATCATAATTGCGACTGCAACGAATCGTCAGCAGCGATGCTGCGCGCTGTTCCATTTGATATGACGGCTGAAGCGCGAGTGTTGGCCTTTGCCATTGCGTCTGCGTAAGGGCCAAAAGCGTTTATAACACGATCGACATATCGTACGTCGTTTTGCTGTAGCTTGCGCTCGTTTATGTGTTATCAAGCAGGAAGTAGCGGCAGCGTGCAAGATTAGTGGCATTTCGGCATGCCACATTTGCTAAGCCATTCTCGTCGCTTACGAAATAGATCGCTGCGCTTAGTTTGTGTGATCTGAAATTTTCGGCTTAAGCGTAGCGTGTAAATGATCTTGACGGTAATGTGGCATACGTGGCACATTAACACTGCTGCCAACTACAATGTGCTGGCGATACTGCGTGCGGTCATGTGTGCATAGATATTCAGTATAGTTCATCACGTTTGATAGGGTCAGTTGATGTAGTTTCGAACCTTTTATATCGACGGAGGCTGTCCCAGACCATTCAGCTACTTCAAGTGTTGTTGAAGAATTGGTTCTTAGAGCCCTGGCAAGCCAAGGGATACCATAAACTTGCTTTTGGGTCGTGTTGATGATGGATGTACCATAAAACATCTACTTCTGGGCAAAAAGGTAAGTTAGTAAGATTATAGGGGTCATTTAAGTCATCTACTTAAGTTCCCACCTTCAGAAAATGGGAAAAGTGGATTAGGAGGATGCAGAGAATGCAGAGAATGCGCGGGAGGTGATGAGACGTTGTAACATCAGCCGGATGAGACGGAATATATACCATGGCTCATAATGCTCCAACTTAAGAGACATTGGATCAGGGTTTTGACAGAATCCATTGAGTTGCGGATAAGACTTAATTTGGTTTGGTGGTTTGGATGGCCTTAGTGTGGATACCTGTGGTCCAACGCCCATAAGCAACGAACAACCCTACTGAATTAACTTCGACTAAGAATCCACTTTCGGAGTCAAATAAAAAAATTTCGCATTTAAAATACCTCCAAGTTTGATGGTATAGAAGATGTTATGATTTCTTAAGACTTCCAAGTAGCACCCCTTCAATAAATGTTAGAAGATCAATTCCTCGTCTAAGAATTTTAGTCGATATGCTTATCACAGGTATATTTTTGACTTTTCGGTTGGACATTGGTTTTCAAAACTAAGTCCCAAATGTACTTATGTCTGCCTGATTCACCGCTAGCATAAATCATAGAGAATTGTATAGCTGATGAGTTTAGAACCGAGCATACTTTAAAGTCAATATGAGCAGAATGGGAACAAGTCGGAGCTCCGCGGTCTTCTAACGATTTAGTTTTAGTTCTCTGGGCTTCTCATGAAATCGGCGAAGCCTAGACCGCTGAAGGGTTTGGAACCGATGATACTTTAACCTTAACATGAGCAGAATGGGCAGACGTCGGAACTCGGCGGTCTTCTTGCGATTTAGTTTTAGGTCTGTGGGCTGCTCATGATACCGACGAAGAGTGGCCCTTTTAAACCGCAAGATCCTTCTGACATAGGTAACCGAGGAAAAATCATTAAGTAAGCTCCTAGTCCTCAGTAGGATTCAAAATTTTTTAGTTGGGAGGCAGCCTGTCATTGTCCATTCGGCGTCAATCGGGTAATGTGAAAAATTTTACCTGAAGATAGTTGTCGCAGTTATTTGAAGAAGACGACGTCCCGAAGTCATCCTAAGCTTTCCATCTGTGTGAGATCAAACTAAACTACCAAGAATGTCACATATTCAGCCATTCAGATGGATGGAAATCAAACCCCTATTGATTGACTGAATGAGCTCGTTGCGACGTGTCAGTAGATGGGATCCGAAAACAGTAATTTTTGGGAATCAGAAAGCCCTTCTTAGTCCAATTGTGATTACTACATCTTAGATCAACCATAGACTTTATATATTATATAATAGATATACCTAATATATTTGTGGTTACATCAGATAATCTAAACTGTTACATTTGGACCGATTTGGACGATAAATGATATCTCTTGGCTTGTTCCCAAAGATTTAATTCGGCTTTATGTCTATTTGAAACCCAAAGAATAGCTGGAAGTACTGCTTTTATAGAAAAGATCCATCAGGTAAGCGCCGTTGCCGATCCCTTATTCTTCTTCTTCTTCTTTGTTGGCGTAGAGTCTTGTGTAGAAGTTCAAGCAAGTGAGGAAAGTTCCCTGAACGCTATTCATTTAGAAGTGGCCAGCAACGATTCTTTTACATATGGCTCAAGAAGCACACGATTTCGGTCTTAGACCAAGTATCCTCTGGGTAGCCGAAAAACATCCGTTTAAGGGCGAGTTAAGTGAAAAGGCGACACGTCCCTCCGCAGGGTTGTGTGCTGTTTGGGACACGCCAAGTAAAAAACACCTTCAATGTAAAGTAGTTGCCGGTTTCCGAAGGCAAAAATCATTAGCTTTACTTCATTTAATAAATATTATTTTAAACCTTGTTTCCCTCGAAGCACGTAACGAGTACTTGACAGAGCTTAAGGCTTACAAATAGACTGGACAATCACACAATCGCAGAGCGCTTATAAAAATTGTCTACATTCTTCATGCCTCAACTGCAGTGCCCAGCACCGCTTAATGACTTTCTAATACCGCCAAACAAGGCTGCCAGAGCTGCCTCCACATACTTCGCTCAATTTTCGCTTACAACAGCGCGAGACCAACAGCGCCATTAGATGCAATAGATCGGTTCCGTAACAGACATATTTATTTCAGGTCACGTTCACACTCCCATCATCGCATCTGATCGCCGCTGCGTGTCGTTGCGTGAAAATCCGCACTTAACTCATCCCGAAGCGGCGAAGAAACAATTTTCAAATCACGACTTCTCGGACGTCCACTCGTAAAGTGTGAGACGTTAGTGGACAACATCGAACGCGGGCAACGCAAAAACCACAACAACAACAGCAGTATAGCGACAAAGAAATTGAAGCAACAACAGTAAGGTACACACATAATCGAGCAGTAGATGGAGCTACATGAAATTGAGAATTAAATTAGAAACGTTGTAAGCCGCGCGCACAAACGTGCAACACGGGCACAGTTGGCAACAACAAGCGCACAATTTCCAAAGTCCTAAATTCGGTGCAACATTCATCCACTTAGAGCAGCGCATCGCGATCAGTGCGACGCATTCATTGCGCAACCTCTCAATAGAGCAAATTTTTTGCGGGTGAGAGGAGATCGGGCGGTTGTTGGCGGCTTCGGCAGTTAGACGCACGAAGTGACCGCGAAAAGAAGACAACAACGTTGATTGTAGGAGTTACATATTTTATACCCACACATATACATACACAGCTACATTCAGATACCAAAACGGTGGATTCCACGGCGACGTTGCGGGACGCACAAATCGTTTGGCAAATTTAATGGACCAATTTGAGATATTTCCGCACTCTTGATAAAGTTGTTGTTGTGTTGCAGCACAACTCAGGTCATGCTGGCCCGTTGTATGGCTGGTTGTGGTAGTGCGCATGTGAAGAAGGAAGCGTTTTTCCATACAGCACCGACAACATCCAATGGAAGCGAGCGAGCACTTTAAGCGTGATCGCGTTTTTGCGATCGCACATTGCTTAGAAGTCTGTGTGAGCGGTCGCACACAACAACAACGTCGATGAACATAGCGGCTGATGATTGCCGCAGCACGCGTAAAGTCGTGGGTGTTGTTGCGTTCCGCTTCTTTAAGTGGCACAGTGTTGTGCTTTGACGATGAACTAAATTTTGAAGAATTTTATTTCTTTCGTGACTTCGTAGTGGACAATGAAGATGCAAGAATTTGGTACTGGATTGCCGAAAATAATCCGCTAAAATCAGTTAAGTTTAAAAGAAAGTTCCGATGTTCGTTTAGATGTCACCTTCAATTCCAAAACCCTATCCTAAAGCCAATTGATAATTTATAGCCTAATCCACTCTTCTGGGATACACAGAAGCCAGCACCGAGCTCATCAACCATAACTTTTTATTTCGGTTAAAAATCTTCAAAATCCAAATGCTGTCGAGAGTATTTTCTTTAAATACGAAAACTACACGTTTTCGAATAACCTTCAACTGGACATACCGCCCACTACAACAAATAAGTGTGATAAAATGGTGAGGTAATTAAAAACTCAGTTTTAACCGGTTGCTAAACTTTGCAAGCAATGTGTCCATGAGACAGTGGCCGTTTTGTTGTTTTGTTAATAGCGATTAAATTCAGGAAAAAAGTTGTCCAACAAGGTGTTATAACTATCGTTATTGATGGTAGCGGTATTACCTGTCACATTTCGAAAGAAAGAAGGTCTAATGGTGCAGCCATACCACAATTATTGGACGCCACAAGCTTTCAAATTACATCATCATTATTGGTAGACGCTGTCGCTGTAGGCCTTAACAACAGAGAGGCAAGTGAACTTTTAGAACATTACCTAGAAGAAATGACAGATGTTGGTCTTGTGGTGAACGAGGACAGAACAAAGTAACTAGAGGCCATACACAAAGGTTTCTTACATCTTGGGAATTACGTGGCTATTGGGAGCTAAAAATTTAAAAGAGTGAGGAACTTGGTCTATCGCGGAATCAGCATAAACAGCCTTAACAATATAAGCCTAGAGGTAACGCACAGCACAAATCTTGCTTACCGGTGTTACTTTGGAAACCACAGGCAATTGAAAAGTAGAACCCTCCATCGGCGACAAAAATAATGCTTTATAAGTCTCGCATCATTTCCTTCCCATTATGAGGACATGTACTATGACGAATACAGTTGAAAAAGCACATGCGGTATTCGAGAGAACTATTCTCTAAAAGGTCTTCAAAGCCGCCAACGAGAGCAATGAATATCGGAGAAAATGGAGCCACAAACTGTATTAGCTCTACGGCGACATGGTACATGTAGATAACCACATAAAAATTAAAAAAATGCTCTCTTTAAGTCATGTCGTTTGCATGGAAGACGAAGCTCTAGCGAAAAGCTTCTTCGAATTGAGATCATTGGCTGGGCAACGGAAGCTAGGGCGTCCAAGCATCCAAAGGAAGAACCAAAAGCATAGCGACTTGTTTGTACTTGGGATGTACAACTGGCGTGACTTTCGTACTTTAGAAAAAGTTTTAGTAGGTGAAAACGTATGCCAAAGAATGAACTTCAAAAATATAGATATTACGGCAAGAGCAAAAGCATTAACTGATGCTGTTAAGCAACAAACAAATCAATTATTGCTGTGAATGCTTCACTTTCTACTGACTGAGATAAAACATCTTCCAAAGCTCTCAATCCACTACAGAATCATCCATCCTTTCTTAGGTCTACTAAAATTTCGCAGATAATACCATGTGAAATCTAACTTTTCTTTCCGAATCCATTTTAAGAGTCCTTTGTAGACAAACAGATCTTTGGATGTATAGTCGAAATATCGCGAATCTCTAATGTGGAAAGTCACATTATCTTCATTAATATGACTAGAGCTTGTACGATCCGTCCATTTAGGTGAATAATGTTACCCTTCAGGCAAACAATACCAAAGTTCCAGAGCTTGAGCTGATGAATATTTATTCTGCCGACTTCTTTACAAAAATAGGTTCTGACATTATCTTTCAACATACTATACATATTTCGGACAGAAAATGATGAATATTTGGACTTAATTAAATTAATCATGTGAGCTAGGTACAAAAATTTACTCGCTTAGTATTAAAATAACCATAAATAAAACCCTTTTTAAGTTCGCAACGAACTGTTACATTCAGAAAGAAACCTTAGAGACTCTATAAAGAATATGTAACGGGGTTTCCAATAAGAGCCCTACAAAAGTTTTCTTCTTTATTCCTGTTAAAGCACGTTCGATACCATTATGTATGGAACTCGAACTCAATTCCTTTTGCATGGCCACCATGGACACGCTTGCTGAAACCCAGATGTTGAACCCAATTTACGACGGTTTTCACGCATAAATCGAGCGATACTGCTGCAATTTCACATTCAATATTCGTACGAAGTTCATCAAATGCCTGGCTTGTTAGCAGACTTGACGTAGCCCCCACATTGACGGGGTCATTTCGTGAGATAACCCGTTCACCAGACTTGCCTTTCAATGAATCCATTGTAACATTCGCTGTGTGGCTTATGGCGCCGTCCTGTTGGAACCACATATTGTCCAAGTCCTTAACATCCAATTGGGGCCAAATATATTCGGTTACCATTCAGTCGTAGCGATTCCCATTCACATGTCGGACTTGACCATAAATGAAAAAGTACGGCCCAGTTACGCCGCTGGCCCACAAACCGCCCCAAAACGTAATTTTTTCCTTGATGAGCCGAGCCATGTTCGTCCGTCTTTGCAAAGGCGATTTAGACCCTTAGCTTTTGAGATACCGATCTAAAATTTTATGCACATTTGGTTCTCCTCAAAAAAATGCTAATTTGTTGGAACAGCTGATATCGGAGTACTATAGCATATATCTAAAAAATAAACTGAACAATCGGAATAAATTGCTTGGGAGACTTTTTTATTGGACAAGATATCTTGAAGAAATTTAGTAAGAATAATTGACCAAATTATTGTGCGATTATTAAGATCGGACTACTATAGTATATAGCCGTCATACAAACTGATCGATCCATATGAAGATAAAGATTTTTTACAAGAAATGTGAAGGGTATTATAGTTTCGGTAAAGTCGAAGTTAACATTTTTTCTTGTATTTTTTTAATTTTTAATCCACAATTTAGCGCTCACAGCCCACTGTGCGACGTGTGGAAGTTTATAATAAACCAGTATTGTACCGCAAATAAGTGGAAAATTGCCGTTCGAGATGCTTTCGCGGATTTCCAATAGCGCACACACACACCTATGTATGAGCGTTTGTGCGCGCATGATGTTGCACGTTGCACTGAACATTGACCGTTGAAATTGGCTGATCAAGTGCGATCTTTATGGTGCGCAAGTGCGACTCACCGCCATGCAATGCCATTTATGTTGTTGTTCCTAGAGTTTTTGTTGTTGTTGCTGCAACAACTAAGACTTTGTTGCTTTGCTTTACTTTATGCGCCGTTGCTAGTTGGCAGCTACCGCTTTTGTTGTTGCACTTTCGTTAACAATGTGCAACATTTTTGGGGCAGAAAATAATGGGCCGCTATGGCACCCACACACACCCAACCAAATGCTGCGTCCTTTACGAGTACGCTAGGACATAGTTGCACGCGTTGCACGAAATGCACGACTTACTCGTAGCGCTGTGGTTAAGGTAAGCGCAACGCGTTGCAAGCGGCAACGTTGCAAGCACTTTGATTGCCACAGACGCGCTTGTAGCTGGTTGAAAAGTTCAAGTTCTCATTTCCATGAGGTGATTTTTCGGCGCGCATGCAGCCGCGTGTGGCATGAAGCATGTGAAAATTTACTGCGCCGCATGAGGCAGTTATAAAAGCAAAAGTGGAGTGAAATTATAGAAATTATATTTGCAACAAAAAGTGGCGTATGCAACGCCAAACGCTAATTTTTATATGCATGTGTGTGTATGTGTGCGCGGAATTTCACATTTAGCCGTCGGCGAAAATTGTTGCTGCGTGCAAGCCAACATGCTTGCAACAAAATGTTGCAAAAAGTCTAAAGCAGCATATGCAAAACAGCCATGCCCCTGACCTACGGTAAGCCATTTTAATTTGCGCCACCATCGTTAGCAACACCAACAAACACAAGCACACGCACACTTACATAGCTGAACTTGCCACACATTTTTTGCGTTCACCACTTTGTTGACCAGAAAATATGAAGTTCCCTCTTTACTGTTTCAACGCGCTCCTTTGTGCTTCTTGTGCTTAGCGCCTGACCACTTGCGCCGTTGCATTGTTGCAGTGCATGTAACATTTTGCGGCAGTCAGCACTGCTATGCGTCCACTTTGCGTTTGCTTTATTAGGTTTAATTGTTTTTCCTTTGGCTTCATGCCTCATGCACTCGCACCGGCTGTTGCATGGCCAACCACCCACCATGCCACAAGCGGCTGGACGAGCCAGCGACCGCGCACCGCCCAAATGCAATACAAATATCTTTGTTTATGTTAATTTCCATTTCCTCCATTGTCATCGGCGTCGGCGACGTTCTCGTCGTCAGCGCAGCCAGCGTCACCTCAGTTCGCTATATTTCGCTTCAGCGCGTTTTGTTTTTGTTGATGATTTTTTTCGCGTTGGCTTTGTTGCTATTAAATGTTGCACGTTGCAGGTAACTGCTTATTTGGCCAATAAAATTAACCTACCACAAGACGGTTGTTAGTGGCTATGTTGGCTACTTGTTGTTGCACACACACATACAAGTGCATGGGTATGAGTTTGCCGTAATGAAGGGCGTTTAAGTGTTTGCGCGTTGGCTATGGTGCATGCAACAAGTGGGCAGTGCCATTATTTTGTATAAACAACAATAAATTACACTTTTGAAGGCGCGTTCGAGTGGGTAATTTTTTCGCTCGCTTGCCCCCTATAAGTTCTGCTGGCAATAACTGCCTCTTTCCCCTATTTATTTCGGCTAGACTGAATTTGCCTCCAGGCGCTGGCGCTTAACCCTATTTTGAATGAAAGTGGAGCAATAATTGTGGCGATTGAAAAAGAATTTTGAAGAAACAAAGATTTATATTTTTTTAGAATTTCATTTTCCAAAATTTCTTAAAGTTTCCAAAATAAAAAAAAATTAAATTTTCTATATATTTCCGTTTAAATTTGAAGATTTGGGATGTATGCCAAGTGTCTTAGTACTAAAAATGAAGAAGAAAAAAGGCGTTGCCTACATTTAGGGTTCTGTTTAGCTAAGGCCCACACCATATAAGATAAGTAGAATTAATTAATTTGGTCTGAAAATGGGATTATACACCAGACAATTCTATTTTCAGTGAAGGTAGACGACTAATTATGAACATTATAAAATTGTTTCAAAGGTAAGTTAGATTTCCACAGATGCGATTTCAAAATCTTATACAAGTTTTTTAAATATTTTAAAATTTTCAATATATTTTCCTTTTTTGTTTGAAGATACACCCCAAATGGGTGTCAATTGTTTTAATTCTAAAAATTAATGAGAATTAAAAAAGTGTTGCCTCCATTTAGAATTATATCTAGCTAAGGCGCACACCATATAAAATAAGTAGAATTAATTAATTGGGCCACCACATTACAAGAATATTTCAAGGAAAATGAATTTACAAAGATGGGGTTTCAAAATCTTATAAATTTTTTTTAATATTTCGAACATTTTCACTTTATTTTCCTTTTCAGTTTACAGATACATCCTCACGTTTGACATACATATTTTAATACTAAATAAGCAAAAAGTGTTGCCTACACTTAGGGACATCTGCTCATCTGAAATAAAGGATTAGAATGAGGTAGAATTAATATATACTTCATAATATAATTTTCTGTTTTATTTTTAAATATAACTCTTCTAAGACCTATTTTTTTCTAAGAAAGAGCAAAAAGTGTTGCCTACATTTAGAAGCATATGTAGCTAAGACACACACCTAAGATAAGCGATATGAGATAGGTAAAACTAATATATTTCCCATAACAAAACTTTATACTTTATTTTAAAATAAAATTTTTCTCAACCCTATTTTTCCCCATCACATTTAAATATTTCTACATTTCTGTCACAGTTATTACAATCCTCCTGTCCTTCATAGCAGGGTTAATATCCGCAATTATCGTTGGCTAAAAATGGTGGCACTCGCAATTGAATTAAATGGTTAGTTGTGTATTCAGCAGGGGCGAGTTTTTCTTCTCTAGCATGTTGTTGTTTTTTTGTTATAAAATTTTGCATACTTCATTTTCACGAATTGCCCTCAATTTTTCCAGCACAACGCCTATGAAGAAAAACTCGGCTAATTTTGCTCAAACAAAACGTTCAAGCAGCGGTATACGAATATATAATGCAAATGCCGAGTGTAAATGGACTTAGCACACGCTAATTAGAGTTCTGCGCTCAGTCCAAACAAAAATCTCAGATGTTAATCTATTTTTTTTATAGAACTTTGAATATAATTATTCAATAGGTAGGCTTCCTATTCATTCAATGAATGCATTTGTAAATAAATATGTTTTTCAGAGGTAAAGTGTGTTTAAGAGAGGCTTGAAATAGCACTGAAAGTATGTTAATAATCCGCTATCCATATTCCTTTAGCCTCTGATAATTTAGGAAGAGTTTGGTTGTGGTAAATCCCGTCTGAAATTCACAGATTCATGTTTGCCCGCTTCACAAAACCTAGCCCGGTCAGAAGTAGTCAGTATGATCTATATTGTTTAGACTAACGGAACTTATACATTATGGAATTTACAGACTGATCCTGGCTCTCTTAGTCTCCAAAGCTATTGCAAGTTTTGACACCCGAAAATACTATAAATATTTTTGAAAACTCAAGATTTGTGGTAGACGAAAATTTGTAATGAAAGCACATCAGTTCTTCACTTGTTTGCTGGATAGCATAATCAGTTTTTCCGGTTCTGTCTCTTGTATAAAGACCTTAGTGCTTAACTAACAGGAAATAAATGCAACCACCCATTATAGCCACATACTCTAGACGACAACTGCCTCAGACGTTTAAGCGGGAATTATTAAACTCTGCTTTCAAACCATCATGAAAGAAGTGGGGCTAAACCCTTGTTACAGCATCTAATTTCTTTCATACCTTTAAGAATGTCGTTTAAAAGAAAGAAGATAGTCAACTAAGGATAAGTCTTTCTAAAGGATTATCAATTCAACGAGTATCACACTTTATTGTTGTGTATGATTTTCATAGGTTCGGTTAGCTCTTTGTTATATTTGAAAGGATACATCAAGCTAAGGCCATAGTCTTTGTTTACTAAAATCTTGTATCCAACATTAGTTTTGAAAGTTATATATTTCTGGATTTAGGAGACTTCATAGGACGTAATTTTCGACATCCCGCTTTTGCAGAACTTGAACGAAATTCCTAAATTGGGATCAAGAGATATCTTTCAAAAGTTCTAACCATTTTCCAAGCGATCCAGTTTACTTCACTGTTTTGTGACCAAAAATTAGTTTATGAGGATAATCTGACGCCTCATGAAACTTAAGATCTTAGGCACGTCAAAACAACATCTCATCAAATTTCGAACCTTTTCTTTGCTGACCTATTTTCCCTATGTGAAGTTTCGATAAAAATCATTGGGTAGCTTTGATTGTTACTGTTTGAGACTGGTTTTATGCCGAGATACTTCTCCTAAAATGACGTTAGAGAGTGCAATAAATATGACAAGCTTGACTAGCTTATGTAAAATGAAAATGTTATGCGCTTTATCAAAGCTCATCGCCTAAGATGGCTCGATGATGTAAGGAGAATGGACAACAAGAGAACACAGAAGAAAAATGTAGCGGCCAAAGCATACATCACTAAAGCAAGAAGAGGACCACGATCAAGATCTGATGACGAACTCCAAGAAGATATGAGGAAGCTTGGGATATTATGAAGAAACCGGAAATGAACCAGATGTTTGTAGGACACATGGGAAGGAGGCTAAAGCTCACAAGGAGCTCTAGCGCGACAAAATATTAACATCGAGCTACAGAACTTTTACGAATTTTCTTAAAGAGGATCAACTAATCTGCGTTGTAATTTTGGAAATTTGTATTCATATTCTAAGTGTTATTATTTCTTCTCCTTCAACAGAGTATCAATCAAAGATATCCAAAGTTTTAGAGTAATGAAGCCAGCACCCCATCAACTTTTCTTGTCGCTTTGCGTAAACTAAAAGTTTTCTTTTCTTTGATCTATTTTCAATAAAAATGTGGACAACCTAAGAATAGGTTTCCGTGAGGATCATCAGGTATATATAAATATTACTTTTCGAGACTGGTTTTGTGCTGACAGGATTCTCCAAAAACGACGTTGGAGAGTTCATTGACGGCAGAGACAATTTTACTTATACTAACGGGTGATTTTTTTGAGGTTAGGATTTTCATGCATTAGTATTTGACAGATCACGTGGGATTTCAGACATGGTGTCAAAGAGAAAGATGCTCAGTATGCTGTGACATTTCATCATGAATAGACTTGCTAACGAGCAACGCTTGCAAATCATTGAATTTTATTACCAAAATCAGTGTTCGGTTCGAAATGTGTTTCGCGCTTTACGTCCGATGAGCGATGAGGCTCATTTCTGGTTGAATGGCTACGTAAATAAGCAAAATTGCCGCATTTGGGGTGAAGAGCAACCAGAAGCCGTTCAAGAACTGCCCATGCATCCCGAAAAATGCACTGTTTGGTGTGGTTTGTACGCTGGTGGAATCATTGGACCGTATTTTTTCAAAGATGCTGTTGGACGCAACGTTACGGTGAATGGCGATCGCTATCGTTCGATGCTAACAAACTTTTTGTTGCCAAAAATGGAAGAACTGAACTTGGTTGACATGTGGTTTCAACAAGATGGCGCTACATGCCACACAGCTCGCGATTCTATGGCCATTTTGAGGGAAAACTTCGGACAACAATTCATCTCAAGAAATGGACCCGTAAGTTGGCCACCAAGATCATGCGATTTAACGCCTTTAGACTATTTTTTGTGGGGCTACGTCAAGTCTAAAGTCTACAGAAATAAGCCAGCAACTATTCCAGCTTTGGAAGACAACATTTCCGAAGAAATTCGGGCTATTCCGGCCGAAATGCTCGAAAAAGTTGCCCAAAATTGGACTTTCCGAATGGACCACCTAAGACGCAGCCGCGGTCAACATTTAAATGAAATTATCTTCAAAAAGTAAATGTCATGAACCAATCTAACGTTTCAAATAAAGAACCGATGAGATTTTGCAAATTTTATGCGTTTTTTTTAAAAAAAAAGTTATCAAGCTCTTAAAAAATCACCCTTTATATATTACTACGATGAGGGGGGATATCTAGTTATACGAAGATGAGGTGAGGAACTCAGAAAAGGGTCTAACAATCGCAAAGATCTTGAAATTTCAGTATTAATTGTCGAGTTTTTCGCATGTGGACATATTTCGGTAATTTGACTTGAACATTTAATACATTTAGATCTCTGTGAACCATTTTACAGATCTTACTCGTTCATATCGACCTAAATGATAGTTCCAAACACCCATATACAGTGTCAGTTGACCTTTCAGATGAACTCAAAAGATCAATGCCCAGCTTCAATTGCACTTTTTTTGTTGGTGGATTCCCCACCGTAACATGCAGTATACAACATGCTGTACCATTATGTTGAAGTAATTATCCAACATGCAACACATGTAATTGTGCACACATCAACTGATGCGTCCCTTCTACCAGCAGCGCGTTGGCTGTTGCACAACAAATCGATACAAATTTCGCGCTTCATTCAATTTCAGCCAATTTATGTAATTCGTTCGGTGACAGCGGCAGCAAACGGCAAACAACAGACAGCAAAGTTTTTTTTTGTTGTGTAATGTGGCAACAGCAAATTGCAATTTCATACGCTTTACACCACAGCCGCGCCGCGACGCGCTCATCGATAGAACAAGTTACTACTTTATTTACTGCCAACCGTGACAAGTGCGGCGACCGGTAAGAGGCGGCGGCGGCGCGCGATGTAAGCGCGTCTACACACATGTAACTGTAGAGGTTTCCGCGCGCGCGTTGGACATTTGTCTGTATATGTGGCGACACTTGACACATTGAACGCGTCAAGCGAATAAATTAACAGGCAAGTGATGTTGACGTTTATTGTCAACACTTGTAACAAGAGGCGCGTTGCACGCTTTTGACCAGCGCATGCAACAGCATCGGCTTGGGTTGCAGCCAGCCAGCAAACCAACAAGCGCGACAGGACCACTAGCTGGCAATTACATGTCGCACACAGTAACAGCAACAGCGCCAATGACACTATGGGTTGCAACAACAACAAACACACACACAGTGCGCGTACGAATAACAAGGTAGCGGCTGGCGGTTGGCGGTCATTGAAGCGGCAAGCCGCAAACGACAGGCATACACACACATGCCGCCGCCGCCTTGTGGCATCAACGAAGCGCTAAAGTGTGATTTCAGTTGTTGCACAAAATTGATGCAACACCATAAAAGTACTTGCAACAGCAATTTATGTGCCGCAATATGCGTTTGTTCGTATATGTGGCGCGCTGTAATTAATGTGCGTTTGTGGCACGCATGCGCCATGCCACAACTGAGCACGTGACTCCTTGTTTGTGTCTGTTTGTTCCGGCGCGCTGCTGCGCCTCTTCACAATGCCAGCGCATTGACAGCGCTACAGTGACAGCAGCTGTCAGACCACAACGCGCTCGCGCTCTCAATATTTACTAGCGCACTAGCTTTAATGTGGCGCGTGCCACATGCAACATTGTCAATATAATTTGACAGTTTACCAAATCGAGCCATTCGTTGTTGTTGACTTGTTTTTCATGTAAGCGCTCGCTTTAATCATAAGTCGCTGTCGCGTAAGCAATTAGCAGTTTGAGCGGCGGAAGGCATACAGTTATTAATTTGGTAACATGCAGCATGTTGTACCGTTAGATTAATAATTGTGTATGCATTAATTCTTGCAATTCACAAGCGCTTTACAAAAAGCATAGCGTAGTTATATAATCTCTTGTTCAGCAGTTGGTCAGCGCTGAGGGCAAATCAGAGATAATAAATTGACATAAAATGCAACGCTGCAGTTGCGCTTGAATGCATGCCACGCTCATTCACACAACATAAAAGCATTTGCCGACAAGTGTCTTGAGGTTATTCACACCATTAAATTTGCGCTACTCTTCACCTCTGTGTGTTTCTGTGTGTTTGTGTGTGTGTGTGAAGCATACAATAATTATGGTCGTAAAGTGAAATTATTGCTCGGTGCACATTTGAACGCAAGGTGAGACAATATCCGTTCAATTAGATTCCGCTTCGCGTGAAATTTCGCATTTTCTTCAGAATTTTCACATAATATAAAAACAATTACAGTTATAAATGGCAAATGGATGACTTCAGTTTATAAATCAATATTTTAGTAATCGATAGACAACTTTGATAAATTTGGCTTGAGAACCAAACCTAGGCTGATGGATCGAAGAAGGGAACCAAGTTGCTCAAAAAGGCAACAACAGTTGAGATAGCTATTCACTAAATTGGTGTACGCTCTGATCCGTGCCAAGTATATTTTTCAAGAAAGCAAGTCCTGTAGAGACTTTCATAGAAAGGACTCACTAGATTATTTATCATTGATATATATCCACCGTAGTTCCTAATAGCTAATTTCTACGTAAAGATGACTAAAGAGAAATTTTTGGTTCAGAAGACCAGAAACCCGGCAGGGCAGGTTGAAGTTGTAGCTCGGATAAAAATTTAGAACTTATCGAGTCTAAATGATCCACACGAGTCGGAACTGCGTGTTGCTCTTCTCTTCTTCTTCATTGGCATAGACACAGACAGACAGTCGTTTATCCTTTTCACTTTTTTGCGCCAATTGGAAATTCCAAATATTGCCAGGTCTTTCCAACGGAGTGGAAGTCTTCCTCTTCCTCTCTTCGTCAGGCAGGTACTGCGTCGAATACTCTCAGAGATGGAGTATTTTCAACCAATCGGACGACATGACTTAGGCAGTGCAGCCGTTGTTCTTCCTATCATTGGAGGTGGTTTTTCGTAATGAGTCTCACACCCAGCGCACAACCCTGGAGAGATATGGTTTCACGGCTTCCCAGTGGATACTTGGGCTAAGACGGGAAGTTGTGAGGTGATTGAGCTATATGTGAGACAATCTACCAAGTGAATGGCGTTCAGAGAACTTTCCTTCTGTGAACTTCTATTCAAGACTTTATCCTTTTCAGTAAAAAAATTGCAAAGTTTACGAAACAAGAAAGCAAATAGAAGCGAAAATGCTTTGGCGCAAAGTTTGAATGTATATGTAACTATTAGATGTCTGGAGAAATGAGAAGTAAGAACAGTAATTGATGGACACAGGAGGTTCCCTATCCAGGACAGTCGTAACTATGGACTGTGATTTGTTCACGAAGAAAGACTTTTACCATAGTAGGATGCTTAAAATTATTAGGACCTGGTAAAATGGTCTTTTATTCAGATAGGACATTTCAAGCAGACTTATGAGCATTATGAAAAAACATCGGTGCAGAGACTAAAGAACAAAAAAAAAAAAAACTAGAAGAGAAAAGGTCTTGCGTAAAGTTAGGATGTATATAATTATTATAAGAAGAGAAGTCAAAGTCGCAAACCAAACAGCGGGCGGTACCTGGAACACACATTAGATCGTCTACTTTTGAAAGATTGAACTTCAAATCCTTAAATACTGCTTTCATGGACGCTGGCCTCATAGTTTTTATATTTTTCACATGACTTTTGAAATCATTCCATAAATAAACTGTCCTATTAATGAAAGCGACTCGAAGTACTAGACAAATAAATCATTAGAAGCATTTTCATTACAGAATAGTTTTGGCTCGTCAACGATATCTTTTAACACATATATTTTGTATATCGGTAGAAATTTGAAACTTTAGATTAACCACTATATTACGACGGCCGAAGAGAGTTGGTAAATCGTTCGCACGATTGTCGGGTCTACGACAATCGGGTTTTTATTCGGTCACAGACTACCAACTTATGATATTTTTTAGGCCAGTGATGAAGAGAATAAAGCAATGAGCTATAAGGACGATCCATCGAACGAAAATCTGATAGAACCAGGTGTCAGATCATATTTTATGGTGAAGGCTTAAAAGAGTTTTCGGCGAATTCTCTTCTCTAAGGTTATACTTTGAGGTCTGCGCGACGTTAGGAAAGTCAATTCTAGCAGGAATTCGCATATTTCAGAAAAGCGGGACGACTGACTTATCTTTTGTCGATTCTGAAGCTTTTGAATGAGAAGAGAAAGGAAAGAAAGTCAGAGATTACTTTAAGATAAACACTTGTAAGATAGTCCTGAGCGTGAAAAACGTCATCTTAAATCTGAGTGTGTCACTGTTCTGTGTTTCTTTATGGGTGTCGTTAGCTGTCACCACCAGCCTACCTAACCTAACTTTTATATATTTACAATTCTGGGTACTTATTCATATTTTATGCATTTTTGGATAATTTTCTTTTCTAATAACTAAAATTTTAGCATGAAATTCGAAATTCACCGTGAGTTGTTGGCCAACAATAAAATGTTCTGCCTTTTTATGACAATCTTGTCACTTTACAATGCAACCATGCCAGTTATGTTAACGACAATTCTTGCCAGTAATTTTTGGGCAGGGCAATTTTGGCAAAATGACAATTAAAATTATTGAAAGTGACTGATTGGTAGCTGTGAAAATTCGTTGACACTTCGGTGGCAGAGGAGATGAAGACAAGGCAGAGAGGTTGGAGCCGGGTTACTGAAGAAAATTAAGAGACATGTATACAAAGAGTTAAAGAGGTATTTTTTCTTAATATGAAATATTTTGAATATGAAAGTTTTTGGTTTTTTGCGCGCTACATACACATATACTTACGTATACATACTATACACCTGTGTTTGAGAGAAGTCAAGGGTAATGAAATGCAACTTTGTTGTGAAGAAATGTTAAAAAAATGCAGCTGAAACTTCAGCAAGTAAATATTCATCTATTTGACAACACAATGCCACCAAAATGTGTCAACCTCCAAACTGCGCCCCCTCTTCTACCCACTACACAAGCTTATACTCTCCGCAGCCGAAAATATGATTGGTTGTTGGAAGCCGCGCGATTTTTGCGCCGTGGCTGGTATTCAAATCGCCAACTGTCCGTGTGGAGGTGACTCTGTGCGACCGATGCGGCTGGCTGTCATATGTGTCGGCTGGAGCTGAGGAAATATGGGCATAGCTGGCTAAAATATGGACTTTGGCGTAGAAAACCAAATAGGCAAAACGACGCGAATGGCCAAAAAGCTGGTCGGTAGGCCGCCTAAAAGACGGTGACAAGAACGGCATACCGAAATAATAGCAACAACAAACACATTGATAAAAAGTCAACGTCATCAATGTCATAACACGACTGCATGTGCAGCAATGCTGGGAGTCAGCCTGTATGGCATTCATCTGCGGAGTAAATAAGTGGCTTCAGTGGATTTACAATCCATTCGGGGTACGCTCTATGCCATTTGGTCAATTAAATTTGCGCTTTAACTTAGCATGGCTTAACTACAGTGCTCAGTACAGAAATTAGCCAGAGAGCTGGATTGTTGGGCAGATGGACAGTCACACGGCGTTATTCGCTTGGCAGTTGAGTTGTGGCACTAAAATTCAAATTAAGCATGAGTTCGGCAAACGCTTCTCACGTCCAAAAGGCAGGTACGAGTATTACTTATTTAGATGAGGCAAGAAATTTCTATAACAAATTTGCATATCTAACGGGCGACATCGCTTACATTGTCAAAGTGTGTGCGCCGCGGTTAACTGTGTTGACCAAGTAGGTGTTCTAAAAGCTGAAGTGAACAAGTGTGTGAACGCTTTCGATTTGGACACTTTCTGAGACACAGTAATGAGCTACAGTGTTGAACGACAATAATGTCAGAAGTTTGTTGAAAATTCCTTGGAGTTTAAAATCCACTTTTTTCAAACCGAAAAGCATAAGAAGGTTGGTACCAAGTTGTGTGGGTTTGGCACCTTTACCTTTTCGATGTCCTCTTGCATTCCAGCGCTGGTCTTATGGATCTTCAGTTATCTCAGTAAGCGCTGGTCAACAACCAGGACTTATACGACTGCAAATTCCTTCTAACTCAGAGTGAACCGTAAGAAGTCCTACGAAATACTTGCTCTGAGCAAAGAATATTTTTATATTTGGGGGAAGCATCGAAAGTCGGAGCCGGCAAACCTAAGCTACTTCCATCTCATATCTCTCCAAGGACCCATGGGACATTGGAAGTATTACTTCATGGGAGAGAAGAGATCGTTTAAGTTTGCTCTATTGTACGGACCGACTGACGTCTAATCTCTTGAAAATGCTTCAATCTTGCCAAAATTAGAGCTGACGCTTCGCTTACAGCTTTCCATTTAACAGATGACTCACGCATAAGTGCTGTCAATTTTTCAATCAACTTTGCCAAGTAAAAACTGAGGTAATGATAGAATATGTGTTCAGAGTCTTCTATGCAGTTGCACAGTGCGGGCTAAAGTCACGACGAACTTTATAAAAGTAGCCTCTAAAGCATCCATGGGCAGTGAATATTTGTGCCAGGTGGAAATCCAGGACGCCATGTCGTCTATTCTCGAATGGATGTCCTGTTTCAGTCTTAGCAAAGTCAATCTCGCCATTTCGGCATGTGTTCTGACTGGACACTGTCCATTGGTTAAACACGTGGTGCGGCTAAATATTTATCGGACGCTCTTTGCAAAAGCGGAATCATTTAGTAACTTTTTTATTGCTCGGCTTTTGCCAGACTGAGTTGGAAATATCTCGGTGGATATATATTTTGCGACATAGCGCAGTCGCTGGGATTGATATTAACTGCTTTAATATATACGTGGTAAGCTCAAAACGCACCGTCGATTTTTGGTACGAGGTTCTGGAGCTTTACTTTTAGAAGTTTATGAGTAACACAATGAACGAATATCTGCCTAAGTGAGATCTATTAATTACGATCAACCCTACAACTTAATCTAACCCAACCTTTTTTTATTCATCGGCGTAGACACCGTTTACGCTTCCTTTTCGCTATTTGGCGCCAATAGGAAATTCCAAATGTAGGCATATCCTTCTCCACCTGGTCTTTCCGAACAGCGTCGAATACTCTCTGAACTTGAGTGTTTTCATTCATTCGGACGACATGAACTAGGCATCTACTGCGGTATTCTTCATCTTTCTCTTGAAAACTTGTAACGTCGACTCATCAGATGTTGTCATCGTCCATGCCTCTGTACCATTCGGGGATGATGAGTGACTTGAAAATTTTGGTCGAGTAACTCGAAAAGTATATGTCGGATTTATTTAAAATTTTCTAAAAATATATTAGTACGATTTAGTACCACAAAAAACTGTTATACCATAAAAAAAAGTGCTGAAAATATTTTTTTTTTTATTTGGACTACGCCTAACTTCATAGAGAATTTTAAGAGAGTTCGGGTGCCTCGAGTGAAAGGGATCATGTTTGTTAAAGGTATGCATAGATCTCGAGAAGCTCTGTTAAAAACTGAGTTCCCACTAAAGCCGGTTCTACGCTATCGGAAGTGATATTATTCGGCCAAGAGCTGTTTTTTCGGAGATCGGATACTGAATCATGTCTTAAATATAATATGTTCCTGAGTACTGGTTTGAGACTCGATTTGGTTTGACAAAACTAGGCTATACAATATAAATTTTTAGAATCTTCTCAAACTAGTAGGCGATAATTCGCCCTTTTTCTGAGTGTTTGACTCTTTTTCATGTTCAGACTGAGCGCAGCATGCTAATTTCTTGCTCATGAATGTAGATTTTTGTAATGAAGTATATGCTTTTAAGCTGCCTTTTGGTCTCCACACTGTACACGAAGTCGATGAATTAGTCAGTTACTAAATTTTAGACGCGCTTTTTAGGCTTATAGGAGTAAAAAAGCTACTACTCAACCATGAGCTAAGCAACTTAACCAAATTTGGCTTATAAATTTGCAAATTGTTATTTGCATGAGCATTTTTGAAGAATTCAAATAAAAAAGAGACGCTGTGAGACAGAAGTCCGAGGCGGTTTTTCGCCTGTTTGCACAGCCATTTTTTACAAGCGGCATGCAGCAAGCAGCCGCGGCGGCAACGAGCGTCACTTCGGCGGCCGGTGATGGCTAATTTACTTACAAAGCTGTCTAATCATTTTAGCCAATGACTGGAGGATGAGTGCCATCAGGTGAATGCATGTGTATGTGTGTGTATTTACGCTTGCGGCGCCACAGCTACCACTTTGCGTATCAGAAACGCAGCCAGGCGTAGAGATGACAACAAAATATGTACTGTGTAAGACGAGACTGGCGGTGGCAGCAACAAAAACAGCGCGGCCTATTGAATGGTAGCAATAAAAAACGGTAAATGCAACAAATATGCGGCATAGAATGAAGAAAACATTCTGCGCGACTGCGTCGATGATCGCCAGATAACAAGCACAGCGCCATTGTTGACCGAAAATAATGTGCCACAAAATGCGGCAGCTAACAGATGCATAAGCCAAGCAAATAGACGAGCATAGCAAACGCCCGAAATGACGTACAACGCACAGCAATTAAATTTTTGCAGTTTCATATGAGTGCGATAACAACAACAACAACAAGTACAACAAATGTACAACACGAACTTTGTAATGTGATCGCATTCCGCGCGGCCGCCATGCAAATATCTAAAGGTGGTGCCGCTCACCGTTGTTGTTGGTGTTATTGTACTTAATGTTGTTGTTTTTTGCTGCACCAACAACTTCGCCGCTTGCTTTAGTTGCAACGATCGCTGCTTTCCAAAGTGTTGCAAGTGAAGCATGTCGCGCTTGTTTGTCGGCCCGACGCGCTCAGCTACGGTAAAGTGTGGTGTGGCGGTGTGGCAGGGGGAACTGTGTGTGGCGGCACTGGTGCACACTGCTCAAATGAGCGGATGAGTGGCAATTAAGTTTGTTTTATTAGCACATAAACGTAAGGGAGAATGTAAGCGAAGAAGAAAGCAAGCAATCCGCTGACACTGCCACACACACACACATACACACGTGCAAATGCATATGCTTAAGTTAAGGTACGAGCACTTGCATAGAAGTGTAAGAAATTTAGTCGCTCAAGTACATAAATAAAAGCATAAAAATTATGAAAATAATGGCAAACATTTTGAGTTACTTACACTTGCCACAAGTGTCTTGTAAAGGTGTTTGGTTAAAGTAGGCAAGGATATGTGGACAACATAAAGTTGAGTGACTCGTAGGGAATTCTGTTGGAGTTTGAATGTCTAATATGTAAGGATACGTTACGTTACGTTAAGTTGTTTAAGTGATGTTAAGTTTTACTAAGCTAAGTTAATCATATGGTAATCTTGATGAAAACTGCTACGTAATTTATAAGTTTACGTTACGTTAAGTTAAGTTGGTTTAAGTTACGTTAAGTTTTACAAAAAAAGTTAATCATATGGTACTCTTGATGAAAATTTCTACGTTATTTATAAGTTACGTTACGTTAAGTTAAATTGGTTTAAGTTACGTTAAGTTTTACTAAGCAAAGTTAGGCATATGGTAGTCTTGGTGAAAATTGCTAAATAATTTATTAAGTTAAGTTACGTTAACTTGGTTTAAGTTACGTTAAGTTTTACTAAGCTAAGTTAATCATATGGTACTCCTGATGATAATTGCTACGTTATTCATAAGGTTAGTTAAGTTACGTTAAGTTTTCTAAGCTAAGTTAATCATATGGTACTTTTGATGAAATTGCTACGTAATTTTAAGTTTACGTTACGCTAAGTTAAGTTGGTTTAAGTGATGTTAAATTTTACCAAGCAAAGTTAATCATATGGTACTCTTGATGAAAATTGCTACGTAATTTTTAAGTTTACGTTACGTTAAGTTAAGTTGGTTTAAGTTACGTTAAGTTTTACTAAGCAAAGTTAGGCATATGGTAGTCTTGGTGAAAATTGCTAAATAATTTATTAAGTTAAGTTACGTTAAGTTGGTTTAAGTTACGTAAAGTTTTTATTAACCCAAGTTATGCGTATGGTATTCTTGGCGACGATGGATACATAATTTATAAGGTAACGACACGTTAAGTACGTTTAAGTTTCATAAGTTTTTGTTAAGCAAAATTACGACTATGTCTTTCTTGGTGATACTTGATTCCATATTTTTAAGGTTACGTTAAGTTAAGTTGGCTTAAGTTACGTTAAGTTTTTATTAAAGAAAGTTATGCGTATGGAACTCTTGGTGATCGTGGATACCTAACTTATAAGGTAACGTTACGTTATGTTACTCTTGGAGACACTTAATTCCAAATTTATAAGGTTATGTTACGTTATGTTAAGTTAACTTAAGAGTTGAGAAAAATTAAGTTCATTGATATTAAGCTAAGTCTTCATAACATATTGTTAAGGTTAGGGAAACTGAATAAATTTCAAAGTATTACAAGAGAGCTGTAGGACCAACTTTTGAAAGTGAGAGTTCTAAGATGGAGATTACTATGTTGACAGTTAAGGATAAGTTCGGAAATATTTTTTAAATTTTATTAGGTTAGTTACGTTTAAGTTAAGAGACATTACGGAATATGAGGTTAGCTTAGATTGTTTTTACGTAACCCTGAAAAAAAAATGTTATGATCTACATACCATAGAAAGAAACCCTTTTCACGATCAACTTTTCCTTGCTGGGTAGGTCAACCTTTGGAACTCTAACGCTTATCAAGCTTGCATAGTATCGTAAAACTTCGTTGAGCTCATTATTCAGTTATTCCAGCGACACTTGCTTGTACCAAAACAAATAAATAAAAGATAAAAATATGAAATAAAACTGAAGAAAGTTAAATAAGTAGAACCGAAAAGTAAAATAAAAAGGTTTAACGCCGATAGGCATAACAGTAAATTGATGACTGAAGCAAGTTCATGTACGTTACATTGCCAAGAAATTTTGCATTTTTCTGAGCGGAAAAACATAACAGTAAATAATTACGAAAGGTTGACGAAAACCATGCACTTCCACTCGAATGTAATAAAATGAATACTACCTCAAGCAAGTTAGGGGGGTTATAGCATGGTTTGAAATGTTTCAGAATAGAGTCTGCTGAATAAAGCTCGCCGAGGTAATAATTACAAATCTCTTTCTTTTAAATGATATTTTGAAGCTAGTCTTGAAATTCGCAAGATTATCCGAAACGGAGTCTATTCACTATAGTTCAGTTTAGATTCAAAACTAGTAGGTTTAGGATATCGTAAGATGAGATATGAAGCTGTATTTCATCGCTTTATGATGGCATTTTAAGTTTAGTTTTATTAAATACATAAAACTAAAACTAACTTCAGGTCAGATTATTGTTAAATCCATGATCGACTTTTGTAATCTCACACAAAATTCGAATTTCATAGTTTAATAGTAAAAATGGGTTGATAACTTCTCTTTCCTCGGAACACCAAATTAGGCAAGGTAAACCCAAAACAGATGGAGGATGGAGTCATATGTAGAAGTCCACGCCAGTGAGGGAAGATCTTTGGGTGCTATTCACTTGGGAATGGACAGAAACGTTGCTTTTATACTTGGCTCAAGTCGCTCACGACTTCCGGTCTTAGACCAAGTATACTCTGGGCAGCCAAAAAACATCCGTTTGAAGGCGAATCATCCCTCCCCGGGGTTGTGCGGCTGGTTTAGGATACCCCCAATGAATGGAAGAAAACAGCCTCCGATGATGACGATTGGTACATATGTCCGGCCGCTAAATGGGAAGGCCGCTGCCCAGCTGGTTGATGTCCTCGTAAGAGTGGGAGTTTATATTTTCTTAGTTCATGAAATGCTGAAATACACTGAAATGAAAGCGTGGACACTACAGCAAATTGGACATAGAAACATATTTTTTTTCACAATTTTACTAATTAAGCAATAAAAGCATTATTTATTATCCTAATGAGCCTTTTAAGTCAAACAAAGTATTGTAACCGCCTAAGTATGTAGTATTGCTTAGGAAATCTTCGGAACGTCTTCCAAATCTGTGTGATGATGCTAAGCTTTAATCAAAAATTTTAATTTTTAACCATCCTGAGCTTAAGTTAGACCTCTATGTATGGATATAGGCCAAGGACTTGTCAGTGTGGTGTCATTTTTTGGAGAATGGTCATCAATAAAGTTTCACAACTTGAATTTGGATCTGTCTGACCAAAAATAGGATTAAAATTAGAGAGTGTCTATATTAGTAGTTAGAGGAAAGTATTATTAAATGACAGGTTTGGAAAGTTAAAGACTTCTTCACCTAAACGCCTCCAGTTTGAAGGAGGAGTGGTTCTAACGTGAAATAACTTTCATTGAAAAATACACACAGTATCTATAAACAGATCTCATATACATATTTGTCTCCTTTGGTAATTTCGGTGGCTTCAAAGACTCGCTTAACACAAGTACTTACAGCCAAGTTCTTGCAGCAAAGTCCGCAAAGTGTGGCCCTCAACCCCTTAACTCTCACTGCATCACACTCTCCACACAATGCAAGAACCCCAAATGCTTTTTATGCCCTTATCTTCAAAATTGTTTGGCTAATTTTTCAATTCCGCTTCAAAGCAACAAATTAGTTGCCACTTTTATCGGTTGGCTTAAGTGATGTTTCTTGCTTTCATGTTTCTTGTTTTGTTATCAATGCAACATAAATTGCATATGTACCGTTAAATACACCCCAATTTCAGCAATTCAACACTCAAAACTCGCACTAATAAGGTTATTCAACTCTGGGCTTCCCGGTTTTTATCGCTTTTGCCAGGCGAATGAATAAATATCTCAACTGGAGTACAACAGCAACAACAACAAACAACAACGCAACAAGGCGACAGGTGATTTGTATCGCAAAGGGATAGATAACACATGCGGAGGAATTTTTTTATTAGTTAAAAATTATACACTTACCGCGGTAAGTACGTGTACGAGCACTTGTGGCGCTGCAAAAGCAGGAATTAAGCTGCAAAAGATAAAGGAAGAATTACAAATAATTTAAAAAAAAAATTTAATCCACATTTTTAGGGCTGCATAAATTAGCGGTTTTACTTGTATTTATTATTAATACTAGTGGCCACATTCTCTCGTCGGGGGCGTTAACTGTTCTTTGTGGTAAAAAGTGGATACTTCGGTTGTTGTTTCATCGGTTTCGTTGAAAGTAGCGGATTAAAGCAAATATATTATTTAACTGCTTTTAACTGCATTACAAATTAGCCACTTGAATTCTCAAATTCTTGGAGTGTACTAAGTGGAACATCGGAAACCGGATGACGTATTTCAGTGCGCTTTTTAGGAGAGTATTATATTTGTATGGGCAAAATGATCCGGTACTTCTAAGCGTGTTTTAGAGTAATTCGTCATTTTATATGTAATTTGTATACTTTGAAAAGTATAAATTTACTTAAAGTATACTCGTTCTTTTCTGAAGTATAAAATTATCATAAGTGGTAATCTTAAATTTAAGGATTTAGCGTTAGAGAGGTACCAACAAAATTCAACAGCGCATTTTGCTTGATACAACATATTTCAAGCAATGCTTTACCTCTTCGTGGTCGAAATCGTATTAAAATAATCAAATTTTTATACCAAGAAGTTCACATTAGAAACTCAACAGAAGTTATTGCCAAATAAAAGTAGTCACTAAACAGTTTTTTTTTGTCAAATTTAGTTATTGGGACTTAACTTAAAATTTTCTACAAGGAATGTGATAATTATATTGCCAAAATGGAAACAAAAATCATCCTGAGCGAGGCTATTGAGAATTAAATGATTGAACACGAGCCTAATTTAAAAGCAATAATAAGAAAAATCAACAAATAATATTGTACATTTTCTTCATTTTAATTTTTACTTGGGTGTGTGACTTTGCTAAAATATGCCTAACTGTGGGCTACAATTCACTACATTACTATCAAGTGGTCTAAGACAGTTTCAGCAAAGTCTACATATAGGATGGAATTAGTAGCCAAAGCAATCCTTCGATCCTCAAAAGGGTGTGAATGGCTATAATAGAAGATGAAGAGAAGAGAGAGCACGAGAGAGAGAACTTAAGCTTTATAGGTTGATAGAAGATGCTTTACCTTCATTCCTACAGACTTTTCTGAACTGTAAAATAATGCTGCTGAAGAAATATTTTTGAGCAATCTGATTTCAAAGAAAAATACTGTATTGTAAAGCAAACTTGTAAATGACATTTTAAAAGGCAAAGCATAACTTCAGTCAAACTGCGTCTAGTATCACATGTGGTTTAAGATAATGCTTCGTAACGATCTCTGGGGCTAAAATTTACCTAAAATTACCAATGATTTCGAATGTCGATTTGTCTGTCCAAATTGTAGATTTTGCTTCCGACGACATACAGGGTACGTTCCAAAGTAAGCTCCCTGGTGGCGCCATCTATATGGTGGACTAGTGCGTTAGAATCTGCTATCTTTATCGATTGTCCAGTGAGAATTTCTTGGCATTTCATCGATTAGAAGTAAAGTTATTGCGTTTTAAGAGTCAGTATGTCTATGTTATCGGTGCGAAAATGAGCTTTCAACAAAGAGCCAACATTAAATTTTGTTTTAAAATTGGTAAATCTTTTAACGAAACGTTTCAATATTAAAATAAGTTTATGGTGATGATTGCCTATTCCGTAGCGGAGTGCACGAGTTGTTTCAACGTTTTCAAAGTGGTCGTGAGGACATAAATGACGATCAACATGTGGGCCAATCAAAATCCGTGATCACCGGAAATTCCATCAAGACTGTCCGTGAATTCATCAAAAATCGGCCGAAAGAATCATTAAAATTCATGGGAATGGAATTGAACATCTTCGAAACATCGACTTATCGCATTACGACCGTACATTTGAGCTTACGAAAGGTGTGTGTACAGTTTATTCCGCACAAATTGACTGACGACCAAAAATTTCTCGGAATTCGACTCATCGATCGACACTTGTGACCGATTATTTGACCAAAAATCACATTTTAACCATTAAACACATCACGTATTCACCAGATATGGCACCGTGCGACTTCTGCCTTTTCGGAAAAATGCATTTCTCTATGAAAGGAAAGCGTTATGCAGACGTAGAGGCCATTCCAAAGGCTTGCACCGGCATACTAAGACACTCGTTCGACATGCTTCTGGACTGTGCATAAAGCTGTATTGAAGCAGAAGGAGACTATTTTGAATAAAATAAATTGACTTTGCCGAAACTGTTTACTTTGGAACGCACCTTGTATATTAACTTTCTCCAGATACGAAAACCTAATACTATATTTGAATTTAAGAGTTAAAATAAACATAAAACATTAAAAAAATTTTGATAAAAAATTTCAAAAGCTGCTCTCAGTCAAGCTTAGATCTAGGCTACCGGATTACTGTAATGTTTTTTAGGCAGTCGTGTCTGCTAATAAAGTAGCAGTGGACTTACTGCTCCGAGGTGTTGCTTCATTTAGGGAAATGAGCGTACACTCTAACAGCAGCGAGGCAATACTAGCGTTGAGCTCACTAACTGTGCGCTCAAAGTTAGTCAAGTAGAGTCTAACTTCACTAGATATAACATTAAGCTACTACATTTCCGATTTGTTGGGTACCTGGTCATAGTGGAATCCTTACCCCGCTCACATCCAAGTGAGAACGATCCCCGTTTTCATGCATTCTACCGCTGAACCTATGGTTCTCGCATGCGTTTAGCAGATATTGGTTGACGACCAGCCTCTGCGCGACTGCGAGATTCTTCTGCCCTAGAGTGGAATGTAGAAGATCTACTGAACTACTTGCCCTTGGCAAAGTTCATCTTTTCGAAACCCTAGGAGTTTTTACTGAACGTCTAGTTTAACGCAAACTATTACGTTAAAGTTATATGGAAGAAAGTGAAGTCCAAACATTCAGGCACTTTCTCCGCTTCAAAAAGGTCTCAATAAATTTGTGATCGGCTTAAAGCGCTTCGTCTATTTATGAGGGTCTGTATAGTAAATTTTTAAAAAGGTACCAAAACCGACCGGCTATAAATTCTCACATTGAGATTCCTGGTAGGATCGACGTCGTAACCTAACCTAAGCTAAACTAATTTCAGAAGTTTTTTCAGTGGCAATTCAACGATGTGGCGACTCTTGGAGTATTTTAAGAACGGGATCAGTACAAAGTTTTTTACTAGGATTGCGTTGCACAAATCGACTTCGGAGAACGAACGTTTTGAAGAATAAGCTTTACGAGAACGGAGCAAGGTACTATTTAAGAATTTCAAAAGTATCAAAGCAAACCGGATATAAGATATGGTCGATCTCCGTTCATTGTTTTGCATCTTTGATGCTGAATATCTTTGGTTGTTTTAAGCGGTGAAAGCCAGTGAGAGTACATAATGTAGAAAACCATAAGATCTTTTAAAGTGTGAAGTGAAGAAGTAATGGGCTTCTCCTGGTATCAAAATACGAGCAAACTTGGGGTGAAGTATAACAAAAAATAAGTAAAAGAATTAGAAGAAAAAGTCTATTAAATTCAGTCAAATTGTAAGCTGTCCTGGCAAACCTTGTAGTAGCGAATCGAACAAGCCGCTGACATAAATTTAAGTTGACAGATAACCAATATTTTCACTTTTAAAGTAGTTTTACGGGTACATATGAAAATTCGTATTTTTTTGTTTTTTGAATACCGTCACTTAACGTTCTTAACCTCATTAAATAACCGCCGCAATGCCAAACAAGTGCAACCATTGATTTTCATTGATTAAATATTGAGAATTTGTGCTAATTTTGAAATATCAAACCGAAAGCCCACAACACTTCCGTGCCAACACTCGATGACATATAAATTTGCAGGTAGACAGATAAGTTTATACACCACACACACATATATAGTAGAAACAAGCGCCACAACACCTGCCTACTGCCGGCACAAGCCCAACTTCCAGAAATTTGTCGACAAAACCTCGATACCCTCAACGCCACTGTGTGCCATGACAAACACGGAAAACCTTTTAAACGCTCACATCGCCCAGCTCCACGGCGCTGTGTCGCCGCAGCAGCGCTTTGTAATGCCGTCGGAAAAAATTGGCATTTGGCAAATTCAAGTGGCGCCGCAACATTGCCGTCGCTACTCTCAATATACCCAGCGAATTTTATTTACTTTGCATCACTTCGTGCGACTACAAGCTTTCTCCACTCATTACCCGCACTTCAGTGCCGGCGACAGCTGAAGCATGCCCAACACACTCGCACACACACATGTGGAGACATGTGTGGAACACGCTCATCCTCCAGCGTTTTCGCGTGCGGTGGTCGGCGGTCGGCGTTTGGCGTTCGGCGTTCGATGAAGTGACACTTTGACTGGCATTTCAATAACGCGTTCACAATGTTTTTTGTTGTAACAAGCAATAATTGCCATATTCAGTGCGACATTGTGATTCTAGGCTGTCGGCGGAATGCCTCCACGACATTTCTGCCGTCTCGTCTTTTTTCGCCTTACCTGTACTGGTCTTGCCGCGTTTGTGGTCCATGTGTTTGTTTGTTTGTATGATTGAAATTTGCTTTCGAACGCAGTTTAAAGGCAGCGCCACAATTTTCATTATGTAAACACAATATTCGGAGAGATTTCCGGTGCGGTGAGATATCAATAAAGTTTTGTGGTACTTTTGTGTGAATTTAAAGGAACAGAGTAAAAAATTTTGTGTTGAGATATTCGCATTATTTCGTTCGATCAAAATGTAAGTAAAAGTGATCGGTTGAGATATCTTAGCGACTCTATGACTACAAGACTTAGGAGGATCTTCGACTCAAATCTTTGTTGACGTAAAATTCAATAAGAACAAAACCAACCCTCCAACTACATTTTGATTAGTTTTATTTGTTTATTTATTTATTTCCTACATGAAAAATGGAGCAAATATCATCAGAATTTCTACTGATAGTGTGAAAATGGATGAAATCGGATCATAACTACGACCATTCCCCTTATAACGTTACCGTTAAAAACTACTAAAAGCGCTATAAATCAATAAAAATATGCTAGAGACATAAATTTTATCCCCGAGGTGGCATGGGAGGACTTTATGCGAGCCGATGTCAAAACCGGATGACGGGCGTGGCACCGCCTACTTTTAGGTAAAATCACAGATCTCAGGAGCCGCTCGACCGATTTCATTTTGATGGGCGGCAATCCTATGACATTTTTATGCAGTGTGAACATGTTATGACATCATTCGTTTTTCGGCGATTTCGTCCTTGAAACGGTGCAATAACGCCATGTAGTAGACGCTGTTGACGGTTCTTCCTTTTATTGTTCCATGAGGATCACAAAATGTAGACGTCATAACCTAGCCAGTCGACTGTTGCATTTTTCCATGCTTAGGAGCAAGTTCATCTTGTGTAGTCCACTTGGATGACTGTCAATTGGACTTTGGAGTGTAATGAGAGAGTCATGTTTCATCGATTTCACATATCGACGCAAAAACTTGGGTTTATTATGCTTGAACATCTCCAAACACTGCACGGAATCATTAACTCGTTTTTGTTTTCGGCAAAATAATAATCCGACAAAGGTCAATTTTAGAAGTATTTCAGCCATGTAAATCAAATTATATAAATTGACCTATTATTGCCTAAAGTAATGGTCCATTATGTCTTACTTAGTCTTTAGTATGCAGAACGGCGATATTCTGATATCTAAAAACCCGCCTGTAAAACTCATTTTATAAAGGTCTATAAAGTGGTTCTCCATGCAATCGGAGGTTATTTCCGTCCGGCGACTGCAGATATAAATATGTATGTTGAATGAGGTTAACGGGGCAGCGATTCATAGCCTAATTCGACGGATTTGGCAATAGGAACAGTCAAAGTTGTGAGTTGGTAGAACAACACTTTCTTTTTCGCCCATTTGTTTTTTGCAAGTTAGTCAAGAAATGGCAAAAGAATTTGCCGTAATGGAACACTGAGACCGTTTTTCCCATCTTCGGTTAGGTGAAGTAGATTACAACTTCTATAATCCTAGAAAACTGTAAAACAGTTTTCTTATCTTCTTCGAAACAGCCTCTCCATATGAAGAGCACTGTTTCTACTGTTTCTTCGGCGAAGTGGAACACTTGGATCGATTTGTCTGTGTCCAGGTGGTTTTCAAAAAACAGTACTTCGGCGCAGGTTTGCCAAATGAAGTTGGTTATTTAGACTGCTTCTTGGTAACTGGTGGGTACCAGTGAATCCATGTTTCCGCAACAATGACGAAACGATGCAAAAACTTCGGCTTACGCTTAAACAGCTTCAAACACTAGTGTGAAGTGGTCAGTGAGCTTGTTGACCGGATTGAGCAAGCACGTCGCCTACATATTACTGTAAAAGCTTATGCGCAATATTTCATGCAGAGTATAAGTGACGTGGTCTTTTGAAATATCTGCTGTCTCAGTTATCTCACGCAATTCAATCGGTGCTCTTGCTATATGAGATCGTAGACTTTTGTCATTTTATACTACGTAGTAGCCGTTATCGTGTCAGCTAGTGAGGCATGTCAGAGGGCGAAGTCCAACTAGCCGAAGCTTGTTAAAGTTAATTTTGACGGCAATGAAGGTGATTATTTCTGCACTTTGATTTCACTGCGAGTTCTCGTTTGGTTTGGACGAATCAGGGTACAATCGAGCTAAAGTACTACGTTATCTTAAGTCAAAAGTCAATAGACGTTTTATCAGCCATCGTTTCGAAGTCAGGTGGTCCCTTTGGGATTGTAGTTTCAAGTCTTTGGCCTTATCTTTTATGCGGTGCCGTGAAGAATAAATGAGATAGATTATAAACCGTCAATAAGTTTTGGTAGTGAAACTCGGTTTACATAATGCTTTACTATGAAGCTTCGATGTCATCCCTCTCTTTAGACAATTCTGTATAAGTATGTATAAATAAGTATGCCGTTCTTTGTTCAAATACTTCTACTTGACATTGTTCATTGCGCAATCATAAACTCCATTAAGAATTTGTTTGCTTATTGAAAAAGTTTTGTCTAACAAATCAGATATAATCAGCAAACATAACGGACACTTCGCACAATTTATAAAGAAAATCGAAAAAACTGAGGAAGTTTCCCCAAAAGATATAATAGAAACAAACAAGTATGTCATAACTGGCAACCGCTTGTGGCAACAATAAATGTTGCAAATACAGATATGCTATATGCACCCATGTACATAGATATGTGTTGTTGTTGCTGTTGTTGCAACTATTGCTGCTGGTCACTTTGCTGCGTTTGAGATTTCTATAATTTATCGCCTTGGAGAGCAAGAGGAGATAAAAACTCAACGCGCAAATGGCAGTGTCAGTGGTTGCACAATAAATGTGCGCGCTTCGGTGTTGCAACAACGCTTGTATGCAACATATATGCATATGTGGTGGCGCATAAGCATTGCTTGCAAATATTAAGACATTCTGAATGCACGCAACACGACATTTACAAATGTTAATCCATTAAGGCGCTGTCAATAGCGAAATCTGTCAAAAACAAATTGTTCCCAAACAGCTACTGGGCAACGCGCACACACGCACACAAACATGCAACACACACACACATAAATGCGAAAAACTGCATTTGAATGCCGGCTCCAAGCTGGCGGTGCTGCCGCTGTTGCAAGCGCATACGCATGCATGCAACATGCCGCGCGCATTTGAATATGGCAGCACGAGTGAGGCGGGCAGTTAAAGGAAAACCGGATGGATGAGTGTGGCTAATAATAAATAATGATAATGCAAAAGAGCTGGAAAATTGCAAATGCCAACGAGCAACAACAGGGGCAAGCGACTGTGTGGCAACAATGTCGAAAACAAAAAATTAAAGTTCAGCAGCGCTCTTGCCACACACACGCACACTTGCATATGGTGCGCGCAAACATCTGTATGCCGTGGCACGCACCTGTTTTTAAATGTTGCACGGCCGCCTTAGTGGCAAGCGCGCACGCGAACTAATTAAGTTAAACTCTGAGAAAATTGGCTTAAACTTAATCAAAATGCAACATTAATCCTCCGTCGTCGTCGTGTAGGCTCTCGTGTTGCACGTAGCGCATTGCCGGCGACACTTGTTGGCTGCGTTGCAGTTGTTGCATGCATGTGTGGCAGGTTGTTGGCGGCGGCCAGTTTGTGTGACTAATGTTTGCGGCTTAAAGTGTAAGTCGAAATTTATTTTAACACACACACGCATGTGGATATATGCATATTTATCACATGTGGCACATTCACGCAGCGCCACGGGTAATTGCCACATTTGTCGTTGCGATTCGTAGAACTCAATTTGGAGCGAAATCTATGCGCTCGCAGCAAGAATGTTCGGGATGCAGCGCAGCGAAATGTCAAAGCAATTATGTTGACACATCAATAAACTTTTGGCTCTGGGGAAAGTTGTGGCCTTGGAAGCCTTTGTGTACTGGTTTAGAAGATTTGAGGTGATTTTCCTGAAATGATGATACATTATTCTCAAATGGAAAAAAATTGATATATAAATATGTTGTTGCTCACTATTTTTTCGATATTTTCTGGTACAAATCCAATTCTTTGGAAACTAAAACAACCTCAGTTTCTGCTTTAAAAGAGCGTAGACAAAAGATTTTCTGCTGAGAGAAAATAATGAATGGCCCTTCCTCTTCTTCCGTACTAGATACCGCTTACGCGGTTAGAGCTGAGTTAACAACAGCGCGATAGTCGTTCTTTTTTTTAGATCCCGGTCCATCTCCAATGATCACTCCAACGGAGTGGAGGTTTTCCTCTTCCTTTGCTTTTAACAACGGGTTCTGAATCGAACACCTTCAACGCTGGAGTGTTTTTTTCCATCCTAAGGCTAAGGCAGTCTCATCGTTTATCTCTTAAAGTCTCATCGTATATCTCGTACAGCTCATCGTTCCATCGATTGCGGTATCAAATGTAGGGTCTTTCATCATCAGAGGTCTCCTTTTCATTAGGAGTGGTTTCTAATTGGCGGGGCGGGTCTCAAACCCAGCGTACAACCATGCTAGGCGAGGAGTGTAATATTTATTATACATTTATATAGCAAGACGCTTGTTTCAAAAGACCGACGCCCGCTCCTACCTCTGCTGAATCGATGTTGTAATTACACTTCAGCGAACCCTTAATCGGCTTAAGGTCGGTGTTCCGCTTCTATAGCTTCCTCTGTTTTAGCCAGGTTCTATACAGGTTGACTACCGCATCTTACACAAGGGTTGTTCACGTTTCCAAGGTGCGCGGCGAGGAGGCAAGTGTAGGAATTGGGTACGACTACGACTGTAACAGTTTACCCAGAAGCACGACTAAACCGCATTACACCCCATGGATGGTTCTACCTAACCTAGTTTTAACTGAGAAAAACTTAGTTAAGAAGCTTTTCTCTTCAGAACTTCAAAATATACCTATCATAAGCCACAAAATTCTCTCTGACGCAGTACCCAGTAACTGGTAAAGATCAAATATATTTAATGGCTAATGAAGCAAATATGGCACAAGTATGATAAAAATAGAAGTAAGGACTTGTTTTATAGGTCTATGATTCATATTTATTGATTTACAGATACTATAATGGAATGCAGCACTGGTCTTTTGGAGAAGATGTCCAAAAACAATATCTGTCGCCCCTGGAATCTAGAAGGAAATAAGGAGACAATGGCTTCCATTTTCACTGTGAATGCCCAGCTCAAACATAAACCAGACAAAGAATACTTGGAACTCATCAGGCACTAAATCTTGAATGGTTGACCACACAAGAATTACGAATATACTATACATAAGTAAATTCAATGAGAGCTCTAAATGACGAAAAGATATGGAAAGATGATAGAGGTCCTAGGTTGGTGCATCAAAATGGCACATCCATTGCTTATTAAGGCTAAAATGGCAGCACATCTACCTACCCATCTACTTAAAGCGATGAACAAAGAAACCTCTCAAGACTTGGAACACCAGCAATACAAAGCATATCAAAAAATTACCTGAGAATGGTGAACACATGAGAAACTTTCTAGAATAACCACCTTCCTCTGAGATCAAGCCCTCATAAATTAGATGTAATGGAATCTGAAGAATCACAAGCACACCCGAGATTGATCAAAAGTTTGAGTCATGTTTTGCAAATTACCAGCATTCAGCTAGTTGAGACGAAAACTTTCACGATTAGCAATATTACAGTTTCAAAGAAATTTAGCAGTTAGGATGGGAAAGACTTAGAAAATTTCTCAAATCCAGCGAGTTGTTGACTGATGCTTGAATGCGACTATCGTGAAAGCAGAATAATTCGAATTTTGACTTAAGTGCATACGGTCGTGTCAAAAGTCGTTTGCTTTCTTCCTTAGACCAATCGACCAAGCAAGAAACCAGAACAGTGTTTTAAATAAGAAGATTGGCGTAGCTTACCCACTTAAGATCTTCAAAAGCAATAGTGTGCCTAAACACTGAAGTTTGGAAACTACAAGCATGACCAGCACCATCTATTGCCCGGATCAAAGCTTCAAAGGCATTCGGGTATAAGAAGATATCGACTTAGACTCTGAACTTTTGTACATAATCTAATATAATCCAAAACTCCATACAAGTTATTTTACAACCGTATCCTGGGCATAATTTATTACACTCGTATGGTTGTTAATTCTTACAACTTTTGAAATTATTTGGTAGAGTTTCAGAGGTTTTGTTATTATCCATAGTTTCCACAAAAGGATTTTAGACGGCTCTGTCCAAGAGTCTGCGTATCCTAATGCTTTAGTAGGCAGAGATCAACTCGACTAATTTTCGTAAATTTCCACCGTGAATCATTTTTTGTGGCACACTTAGTTTAAGCCTTTAATTAAGTCTGAGTTCGAAATTCTACCATTGTATATACTAGATATCTCTAATTGGAGGAAATGAGCTCAAAGTCCGAGTGCTTGATGGGGATCAATTTCGGTTCAAACCCTGATCCATCCAACTCTCTTTTCCGGGGGAAAAATTGAAATAACCGATTGTTCTTTCTGTCTAGAAACAACTTCCTGTGAAAATCCATCAAAATTTTGCTGCGGCTTCAATCAAGCAGAACGCAGACAGAAATATATCACTAATAACGGAAGTAACTCGTCCCGTCATCTAACGGTATACCTGGTAAAATGGCCACATTCGTAGTTTCAAGTTTCCAATGAAGTCATATGCCTCTTAGTTTCTAGTTCTTTTGCGCTCGTTCTGACCTCGTTCCCCTAAATACCACTGTTTTTACTACCTGTTGTGTACCTTGGTAGTACCCCTCTCCCGGCATTCATAAATATTATATTAAAATTCATAAATCGCGATTATAATTTATATTCGTTTAGCTACATTTATTATCTTGCAACGAAATCAGCTGCAAGCAATTGGCATTAGCATTTCCAACACCAGTTAAAGAGCTGTATATCCAGCCGCGGTGGGTCACAACCACACACACACACACATAGAGACGAGCGAAAGCGCTAACAAATGACAAAAGGCGTAACCACTTGGAGCGTTAAGCGTTGCGGAAAAAATGCGAAATTTTCGCGCTGCCGGATAATTCCAATTAAAAGCGCAAACACCAGCAACCACAACAACAACAACAGCGCTGGAATTCAATGAACATGTGTAAAAATATTGTAAAGCCATAATCAACGTTAAGCCTAAAATCGCAGCACAACAACACTGCGTGCTGCAAGTAGTGCGCCGGCGGCTGGCAAATCCCACTTGCAACGCCAAGCAGCGCTGGCGCGTACCAAAAGCGCATAGGCATGTGAGCCGCCGTATTTACGCTGCCGATTACGATTAATGAGTTGCACTTAAAATTGCAGCAGTCAACAATAATCAGGCTCAAGTGGCCGCATTGGACGCGCCGGCGAGCATGCAACACGCCCGCCAACCCGCCACCTCGCCTGGCAGCCAACAAAAAGTTTTGCTTTCTCCTTAAGGCATTCAACGCGCGGCTGTGCGGTGAGCTGCCTGACGCTTGCCACCACACTGCCGCACACCAGTGACACTTCGGTAAGCAGCTTGCGTCTCCGAAACTACATTTTGTGGCACGCACTTAAGCAAACACCTCGCAGCCGCAAAATACTTGATCCGCAAGTGGCGACCAACGGCATAATGCTGCACCAACTTGTGCGCTCGCCTGTGTGTATGTGCGCATTGGCGACTTCTAATTGCTGCTGGCGCTTCAGGTGACTGCTCACCGTTGGCTCGGCTGACTGCACTAATTTTTGTTGTTCTTCATCTCCTTCTTCTTCCGCTTAATCGTATGACTGATTGCGTATGCATCGCTCCACTGGACGCATTCTCTGCCTGAATAGGCTCGCCTAAGCCTTGAGTACTCGCTCACAGCGCGCGCTCGGCAAGTGCACTTGTTGCCACCAAACGGCTGTTGGCTGCGTCGCATTTAATTGCGTAGCACTTTGCGATGGCTCATTCATTCATTGATTGCATTTACTTTGTTTGGCGTTAAGAATCTTGTAAATGCAGTCGCCTCGTTGCATCTGCATTCCGCCGGTGGATGGCGCGATTAATGCTCCACGGTGTACCATTTGATTGCGAGCACTCGAGCTCTCAATATTTTTGTTTTTAGATTTTCGTGCGTTTTATATGATTTGTTGTTGGCTTGCGTCTAAATGAGATGTGTTAGAAATATAAATATGTATGTCTATACGAATCAATGAAGTCTTTAAGTTTTAATTTCTTTCATTACACCGAATATTTAAGACGGTTATCACTTACGGTGACGGTTAAAAGATGTCTTTGCTTCAGAATGGGCCTCAGTCTCGACGATGATTTCTTTATTGACTTTAAATTTCTTTTCAGCGAGCTTTTTCTAGAGGTCTGTGAACTGGAAAACCCCGCTGAGATTTGTTGTCTTTTTTTTCATAACCTAATTTTCCTGAAGAGTATGTCCAACACGTTCCCTCGGAATCTTCGGATTATGAGCTATCTAGATCAACTTCATTTTACAGCCATCCAAGAAAAGTATGTGGTTTACGATATTTTCACCCCTAACGGCTTGTTTCAAACGGTCACAGGGTTCATCTTCCCCGATGCCTGTATGGTTCCCATATTTTAGCAAACCAATTATGGAAACGGACGAAAGCATACCCGACTATTAAAATTTAAGTGTGCTCTGCCCAATCCACAAAAAAGAAGACCCCAACTAAAGTGCCGTAAGCCTCCTCAACATCGCAGGTAATGTTCTATCTAGCGTACTGTGTGAAATATTAATACAACCGTTCTTAGAAGATAAGACCTTATCAGTGTGTCTCCTTGGAATATCAACAACTGACCATACATATATTCACCTTGCGCCAAATCTTGGAAAAGATCCGTGAAAGGAAAATCAACACACACCACTTCTTCGTCGATTTCAAAGCTGCTTTTGACAGAACGAAAGGTGCTGCCTTTATGCCGTGATGTCCGAAGTAGGTATCCCCGCAAAACTAATAAGGCTGTGTAAACTGATGTTGAGCAACACCCAAAGCTCCGTCAGGATCAGGAAGGACCTCTCCGAGCCGTTCGATACCAAACAAGGAATTCGAGAAACTAATTTCAGCTGCAGATCTGAATAGAGAAGCCATAATCTTCTATAAAAGTGTGCAACCGCTGTATTTCGATGATTGAGAAGTTAAGTCCTCTCTCGACGAACAAAGATCAAATTTTACAAGTCACTCGCCATTACCGTCCTGCTATATGGTGTTGCGCCATGGGCGATGACAACGTCTGATGAGTCGGCGTTATTAATATACTACACGTTTCAAAGGTTCCTTTCTTCTTCACCAATAAATTTGCTCTACCACTGCTTTGTCATTGTCAGTATATACCTTATAGAACTCTTTCAAAGTTCGAGTCAGAATGTGTATTCTTTTAAGGTGGTAAGAAACAATCGAAACGAGACGAAGATGTCTAAAACTTAGGTAATCAATACTTGCAAGTATAGTGTATTCGCCAAAACTCGACCAGATATTGTCGAGTCAATCAGCTCTGTTGTTTTTGTAGCGACAGAAAACATTCTTGAAGTAATTTCGAGGAATGATGCCAAGTCAAAGTCCTTGGCTGGATAAAACTTTCGGTTAGTCAATGAGCTCTTGCTAGAAGGTATGGTGCAAGTTTTGAAATCATTAAATGTTCTTAATCCTTACGGTTCTATTTTTTGGAGATTTTCATAATAAGTCAATTGAAATAAAGTATCAACTCGAACTATGACATTTCAACCAGAACTTGAACTTAATTCCAAATTTATTACCAAAGCTAGAAGGAACACTACTGGAATATATGGGAATACTCAACTTGTATCTTAAAAGAAAACAATCGAAGTCAACTTTTGTAAGCAACTGCCTCGAGATTAAATTGCACTTGAAACATCAAAAGCAGATTTCATAGTTCTAAATTGAGCCTAGTCTCACTTGACCGTTTGGTCATATCTGTGAGTGAATGCTTTATTGTTTTTACTCCATTTTTCATACCACAATTATACTAATTTCAATGCCTTAGAAATATACAAAGACTGTGCTGACGTAAGCGCTTCATAAATTTTGGATATTTAAACCTCAGTTGAGGCAGCAGTGAGAATTTCATTGAATTTAAAGCCAATACGGCAAAAGCGGTGAAATGAGGGCGAAATTTTACCTCAACCTCTATACACATATATGTTTAGAAAGGAGTGTTTGGTTGTACAAGAACAGTTAGATAGTTAGTCAATGACATAGACATAGTTAACTACGAGTATAATACAAATTTTGATGAAAATGGAAATTGAAATGTGAAAGAAAATATTTCAGAACGTTCTAAATTTGAGAAAATAGATCAAATTGAAGAAGAACTTATCACAAGATACGTTAAACACTTAGGCCGTCTAAGGTGGTCAACATTCTAGTTGAAAACTTTGGTCGTACGCACACCAAGAGGCCCTTTTAGCTATTTCTTGAAATGAAAATATCAACAATATATTCCAAGGCTCGTCTTATAAACTATATACATGTGTACCAGTAATGTGAATAAGAGGTAATCGTGGTTAAGCTATGGATATAGCACTATACATATATGCCAGAGAGAAGGGCTCTTTGCACCTCAAATGATCTGCGAAAGTTGTAGGAAGTTATGGAAGCCCGAAAAATTAATGAATATAAAGGGTGATAAATTTCGAAATTCCCTACTTTTTTAAAGAAAAAAACACAGAAACTTCAAATTTAATAGGGAATGTTAATTATCATTCGAAAGAATTTTCTTTGGCATTTATTTTTTTATGATTATCTCTTTCAAATGTTGTCCGCAGCTACGTCTCAGATTGTCCAAGCCTTGAGTCCAATTTTCGATGATATATTTTCTACACTGCGTACTGGTCTGTTTCGGCTCTGGAAAATTAGTTTCAGATAACTAGAGTCGAAAGGTGAGATTTATAAAATAAGCCAATAGTTTATACTCACTTATCCAATCGTCCTCGTCGGTAGGCAGTTCATCGGCGCAATTTGCATTTGAATAATTTAGATGTGTGCTTGATGAATAACCAAGGGCATTGATAAATTTCAAACTGACTGACAGGCATGCTAGACAGCCGGCTTGAATAAATGAAAGAGATGCCACAACAACAAAAACATTTTGTATATGAGATGCTTGTGTACAACAATTTACTGGTTAATATCGGATTCACATAAATACAAATGTAGATATCCGAAATACAAGTATATATGTGTGTATATAGTATGCGTCTGTGGGTAGCCAGAAGCTGCGCTAAAGATAAGCAGAAGTTCAAATGGCAATAACAACAATAACAACAATTTGCATACAAACACATATATGCTAATCGATATTCCAGCAGGAATTCAGTGCCGGTTGCATTTAGAGAGATTAGATGAAGACCATGCACCAGAAGAGTCGGTGGTCGCAGCTCGGACGGGCAGTTGGTTGACTGTTTACTAAAGCTACAAATCGCCTGCCTGGCCAGATTGAAATGTCAACTTGATACGCATTTTATTTAACATTATATGCGCGCATAAAATTACGAAGCGCAGCCCTAAGATGCCGACGCGCGGCCTGCAAGTGGACGCGCTTAGGCGGGTTTTTAAGCTTTGCCTTTTGTACGTTGGATGAATTTATTTTATTTCTATTATTTCTTGAGTCTGCACGCATAATATTATCATATGTTGCATGTGAATTGTCTGCTATGATCTGCATATGACCTCAATAGCAGAGAGGCGCTTCCTAGGCGCTGCATGCAAATGCCTTGGAGAGGTCTTCAGCGGTGCCACTGTAGGCAGGACAAGTGGGTTTATGTTCAGACATGTGTGTCTTTAAACATGCCTCCTGGCCTGTGAAGTGCGCATTTGTATGGTCATGCGACGCCGCACGCATAAATTTAGCATAACTTACGCATCTTATTTGCAACAATGGTGCACAGGCGGCGCTGCCGCTGAAACAACGTGCATAAAAATAAAATAAAGTGAATTATAATAATGAAAACAAGTCGGAAAGGCAGCAACATTATGTTTCTAATAACTTTTGTTTAGCGTAAAACATAATTTAAATTGTGAAAACACTCATTCTGGTCATAAATGTATGCGTGTGTATGTGTACTATGTCCATAAATATTTCCGCCTATCCGAACTCATTATGCATGTCGTGCTCCATTTATGTCACTTTAAGTTGATTTAAGTCTTGAAGGAAGATTTACTTTGCTCTGCTGAAGAAAGAGTGGATGGAAGTCGAATACTGAGATTCCAAATCTGATTACTCGTCATCTTCAGCGCGAGACTAAGTTTGTATAATTTAATATAATCGATCATTCGTGAGTTACGGAGGCTAGTCGTATAGCGAGCGTTTCTAAGCACTTTAGTTTCCATACCTGATCTTTAACAGTTCTAAGTGAAATTAATTAAAATTTATTTATTTAGATGGCGTCTGGTAAGATCCCCAGCCTTACAACATGGACACCAACATGGCAATGGCCTGTTAAAAGCCCCAAAAAAGAAAAAAACTAGCCTCACTGAGAACAAATAGATCATGTCTCTTGCGTTTGACCTTGCGCCAAAAGGCTTTTGCGACAGCGCATATACCGATGGTGAACCAGGCTTGGCTAAGCTCCAAGTCCAGCTAACTAGTAGTAGAACACAAGAGGATACGGAGGGAACCGACTCGCTCACGATAGTTCTTGCTACCTCATCAGCTTTACAATTACCTGCGATTCCGCTGTGGCCTGGCACCCATACCAGTCTTATCAAAAAGACAATCGATGCTATTGACAACGTGGTTGGGCATTCCTTAACCGACCCTGAACACACTGTTAATGGGTTCAAGGATAGTATCACCGCTCTGCTATCTGAGTGGAGAGTCACTTTTCTGAAGGAGGCTGCACACCGGAGCAGTAAATCTACAGGAAGTCTAAAGCTGGAGTTGATCAAGAGCTCATGACAGTGAACTCCTCCACCAACCAATCCCCCAAAGCTTTGACCCATTCGCTTAGAAGCTCACTGGCTCTCATTTCTAATAGCTTCTTCTCAGCCACAACTCCCTTGTCGGTGTATGGGCAGAGAAGAAGTCACCAGAGTTCTGTTTGGCGACTCTTTGATCCATGTGAACCAGTATGAACTCAAAGGTTGTGAGGATTTCTGAGTGTTTAGACACGTGTTCTTTTAAAAACCCATATTATCTGGACCTTATAGCAGTTTTCGCAGCCCTACACCTCCCGACGATGTCTACAGACACTATGTGCAAACTGGCGTTAAGTTGCAAGGTTGGAATGGACATTAGTGCACCACTAATGCTGGGGAGCGCCGCTCGTTGAACGCTCTCGAGTTTCTTTGCAAATTTAATCTTCTCTAGAGCCCTCTACCGAATGAAGACTGCATGGAACATAATGAACTTGACTTAAGTGTCGTAGAGCCAGAAGACCACTTTCGGTGAGAGACCCCACTTTTGCCGGTTGCAGCATAAAAAGAGGTGATTAGAGTTATCCGGGGATTCATTGCAAACATAACACATATTTGGTATGACAGGATAAATTTTGGATAAGTGAGAGTTTACCAGCTACAATATCCAGAACGGAGTTGCGCAAGGGTCAGATTACCGGAGCAACTCGAGCTCTTCGTCTGCTATGGATGGTGGTTTAACTTTAAGTTCGCCATTCACTGGAAGGGAGTCGTTGAAGGTGTTGATGGCTCCGCTGAGAATGGCGGTTATTGTGTGTCTGAAGTGCATTGCGTCCGTAGTTAGTTTAACATCGTCGACGGAATTAAGGTATTGACTTCCAAAGCCTTGGTGGCCGATAATCGCTTTCTAAGTGTAAACATTCTCATAGTTTTGTCGCCAAATAAAATTTTCGACAAAGTCAGGTGTCGGGCAACACCTCTGCACCCATAAAATTGCACACGTCCAGCGGGCAAATTATGCCCCCTCCTTTGCGCTTTGACTACTCAACTGATATGTGTTGCATGTTAACCCATCATACATCGCATTTAATGCGTAATTAACTGATTTTTGTTGCTGCCACTGCAGTTAACATACAACCATTTATCACCTCAGCTGCAACGTGGCCAACAACAAGCTTCAACACGGTCATATCATATTTCAATTTATTAACATATTTCTGCGTATGCAGAGCCACCGCGCCAGGGCTGAAGAGACCGGATCCGAGGGAGTCGAGCTGCAAAAGTTATTTGCCGTAAAATTCGCGCAACCGACAAAAGAATAGGCATTAATTGGTGTAATCGCATTAAATGGGTGAGAGTGCGAGCGAGTGCACATGAAATTATGTAAGACACGACTTACGCAATTGCAAACAATTCAATTAATTATGGAAAAATTGCGCGTTGTTAAGAATGCATTTATGCCGCGGTCGGTAATAAAGGCAGAGGAAGGTGCTAGCGAGCCTATTCAGTGTGTCTGCTTAAGGAAATGGGAGTTTGTATGGGTGTACGGGATTCATAATATCGGTGTCAGTGTCGGAGAATAGAAAATGGGTAACAAAAACCACGATCCCGAAAACGTAATCCCGAATTTCGGTATTCGTATTTTTAATTATACCGTAAATATGGCCGCATAAACTAATTTATATTAACAAAATAGTAATTTCTATATATTAGATATTCTGAAAAATTTCGGGATCCCGAAAATTTTAGTTTTTTAATTATGAAATCCCGAAATAAAAAACTTTATAAAACAGTTTTGGGAAAATTCAAGTTTTTATTAATCGCACACGTTTAAACTGTTTATAGAAAAAGTCAAAGAACGGATGTAATACTTTCCCAATTATGAAAATCTTGTATTTCGGAATTTTTTTTAAATCTACCCAAAATAATTACTAAAAATAAAATTTTAACTGCGTTCCAGCAATCACGCTGAATTAGTCACAGAAAACATTGTCGGGATCCCGAATTTGGTATTTTCAAATCCCGAAATTTCGGTGATCATAAAATACTACCTGTTTCTATTCCACTAAATTTTCATACTGCTTAGGATATAAGTTTCTCACACAAATCAGTAAAGTGGGTTACTTAGTTGGAAGTCAAAAACTAAGTTTTCGAGGTTAATAGCAGTTGCCACTATAACTTTCGGGAACCCGAAACTCGTATTTCATTTATAAATTATTTGCCGACAGAGCAACCAAGAACGAAGGAAAAAAACATCGAGATCCCGAAATTGATATTTTTAAATGCCGTCATAATAATAATATCAACATATTTTACAGTTTACATATACGTAAAGATTAGGAACTGTCGATATCTAAAAATTCGTATCTCTAAATCAAAAAATTCCGAAATCAAAAAAACCCGAAATCTCAAAACCGTATAACTTTCGAAATCCCGAAACTCGTATTTCATATAAATATTTCTGGATTGAAATGATAAATGAAAAATATTTCGGGATCCCGAATTTGGTATTTTCGAATCCCGAAATCCCGAAGATTACGAATTTCCGGTACAGCTAAGAATTTATGGACATCTTATAATGGACTTGGACTATAACCGGACACGGTACTTGCGGACACATATAATTTGTTGTGGCACAAATGAGGTGCGGCTACGCGACGCGGGTTGTTTGTAAGCACAAACATAAACATATTTGCATGGCTACCACTGGTCACCGCTGATGCCCGTACGCGCCCACCATGCGTCAAAATGTCGAACAATTTGCGTACATCATGCGCGCCACTGCCACACACACACACATCGCACACATTTACGCGTTGCCGCGCTCAGCTGACTTCTTGCAGCAGCGTGAGCGCACACAACTCCACATAGATATATGCAAGTTTGTGTGTGTGTGTCTGTCTTCGTTCGCATAGGTGTATTTCGCTCATTAGCATATTTAATTTTATTTAATTAGCGAATGCGCAGGCAGTTTATTATGATTGAACGAGCGCACGCACATCAGTGTAAGGATGCATGCAACTAGCATTTGCAGCGACGGTTAAATGCGCCGCGCATGCGCTTAAACGCGTAATATCCGCTACGCGCTCACCTATCAGCGCATGATGTATTGCATCTGTCAGATTATTAGCTAAATTCAGATATTGCATTTCATGGGTGCGCTTGGGGTTGGGGCAACAGCTGCTGCTGCGCACCACATGCAACACTTGCACCACTTTGTTCGCTAATTCAGTAGTCAACGCCGTTTTACAGTTAATCGCTTGCATATTTGCAATTGCTTGACAGAAAAAGTGGTATGCTTTTATGCTCGTTGGCTGGCAAATTGATTGCGTCCGCAGAGCGTTTAAGTCAACACGCTGGTAAACAAGTTCGGTGCGTTGCCCGTTGCACATTGCAACGCTGCGCGCTGCCACGCAGTAATGCCTCAATTATTGTGCGCGACACAGAGAAATTTGCAGCCGGTCATGGTCAGGCCACCATTAATCGGAAATGCGTGCTGGCGTAGATGAAGGCTGATTCGAGGGGTTGACAGGCAATTTGTCATGTGGCAAATTGACCAATTCATTGAGTGATTGCTAAATTGAAGCCAACTAGTTGACACACAACAGAGCGTGGGGTATTATGCAGCGGTTTGCTGGAGCCAGTTATGAGTCACCGGCTGCCCTTGCCAGTTTGTGTCTTAACGAGTAACGGAAGTTTCCGTTTTGACGTTATTTTTAGATCCAATAATATATCGAAGTGGCTTAAGAGGCGGCTTGTAATGACCATCAACAGCCTTAGAAAAGCAGAACTCCTGTGTTCGAACTATAAATTAGCAAAGCACTTAGTAGCCAATACAAATTTGCAAAGGTGTTTAATTTCCATTCCCGTCAGTTGGGTGGGATGTCCAGGTATGCGCGCTTAAGTTTTTAAGTCTTGACCTCCCAAGCGCGGGACAGTCAAGAAGAAAGTGTTGAGTTGATTCTACCTCATCTTCTTCCATACAGCTACTGCAGATGGCGTTTGGTAGGATCCCCAGCATTACTGCCTGGATGTCAATAAGATAATAACCCGTTAAAAGCCCCACAACTAGGGAGAGGCTAGATTTACTACCAACCTTACGCGAAGCCCAGTTATTTACTAGTAGAATTCAACAGGATACGGAAGCACCGTTCCGCTCCCATTCTACCGTTAACGGTTCTAGGGTGTCTTTCATTGCTAGGTCATCAGCTTCAAAGTTTCTAAGATCAACGGGTAATAGTTTCGGCTCGAAATCTGACCAAAGACTTGATTCGAGTACCACGGAGATCAGTAGTCCTTGAAGTTCACTTCACCCTGCTCTTGCGAACTAGTTCCTCGCGGAATATCGGGGTAGTTGTGATTTAATACCAGAATACGGGTTTTGATTACTCGATGTGGAGTTGCATCTGGGTGCCGGACCCAAGCACGGCAGAGGCTTTAGATCAATCTCGAAATGGCAATGAAATGTTTTAATTTGATCCGCTGTGCTTTTGAGCTCCGTGGAGTAAGGACCCCGAAGGCAGGTACTCATTTGACACTGGATGTTGTTATTGTTGCTAATTCAGATCGACATAAATTCTTAAAATAATAGTTAATCAAACCTTTTATTTAATGGATCGACTGAGAATTGAGAGAATTTCAAGGTCGTGAAGTCAACGAAAACTTATCTCATGCGTGTCATCTGTCGATCTCTGTTAATGACGATAACATCGAAAAAGTTGTTGACACCAAAGGAATAGTAGAGGATCTCAAAACCTACCAGTCATTGATTCAAGACATTTTGGTTAATATTTTGGGTATGAAACGTGTTAATGGTAGAGTCGTACCAAAAGACCTGAATCTTTGGCAAAAGTGGACTCGAGGAGAGGTGCTTGACAACATAGCCCAAAGGTGAGTTAATGAATATAACCTTTTAACTGTCCAACAATCTAGCAAATAGCTCTCTAAAAATGTACCCAAAAGAAAAAAAAACAAAATTCGCTGAAGGCACTGATGATCATCGCTGCCGAGACTTTGTGTATGGAAAATTGGATTAAGCGTTGACATGTTTGTACTTACTCAATAGTCTATTTTGAAGGCGTTAATAAAAATTTGTGTGAAAATACGTGAGTGTTGTTTTTTGTTAGTCCGAGTCAAGGTTGATAATGTAGTAGATTGCAGTCGACGCAGAGAGAGACCGATCTACAGAGCAGCAGATATCCTAAGCCAATTGTGAAACTCACATTAAAGCCATAAGCCCTCGAAACAAAGACATCACTATTATAAATGCGCCTAGTCCTATCAGTAATGCTCGAAGTGTTTCCACCACAAAATTCGCTTATCAACTTCAAAGGCGCGTAAATTCAGGCGCCACAGCATAATATGCCTCCAAATGCCAACACAAATTAGACGCTACATAATTTGTTGCACCTCACTGATGCAAGTGAGAATTAGTGCAACATACAGGCTGCTTAAGAACTTGCCACCACACACAAACGCATGTGCTGAGCGCTCGTGTCTTTGCGCGGCAGACATGCCGGTTCTGCGACGCCACACGCTTTACACCTCTCAATTTTTCATTTACGACGTAATCACATTAAATACTTACGGAGTAAATAAATTCCAGCATAATACACATATCCGCATGTGCGGCTTAGCAACCTAGAAGCGTGTAACCGCAACTTTACACTTGAGTTGCATGTCAAAATTATCAACGCATTCAAGTTTGTCAGACGCAGTCGCGCTTTCTGCGCCTGAAGACGGTAGCGGTTGGGGTAAGGCTGGAGCGTTGCGCGGCGGCTTGTACGGAGAGTTGGTAAGATGGAAAGTGCTGCTCGTAGTAATCACGTTTAATTGTAGGCAGTTATAGTTATGCGGCTAATGTAGCAACTTAGTTGGGAAAGATTTATGTTTAGATGAGTGAAGCCGTGCGAAGTTGTGACAAGGCAAACTTAAGCGGAAGAAAATAAAGTTGTGATGTTTGATCACAGTCTACATGGATATAAGACATCATTTCAGACAGATCTCAAGTGTAGCCAGGGTTTTCTACGCCTGGTTTTCCAAAGATCTTCTGCTTTCTCCGGTGGGTACTGCGTCGAAAATTTTCAGAGCTGCAGTGTTTTCACCCATTCATACAACATGACCTAGCCAGCGTAGCCGTTGTCTCTTGATTTGCTGAACTATGTCAATGTCGACGTATATCTCATACAGCTCATCGTTCTATCGACTGCAGTATTTGCCATAAATCTTCCATAGAAACTATCTCTGGAAAGCTCGTAACACCGACTCATGAGATGTTGTCATCGTCCATGCCTCTGCACTATACGAGATATAGCGGGACGAGGATGTTTAATTCTAGAATTTTGGGTCAAGAGAGGACTTACTTCTGTCATATTTATTGAAACCAAGATACCCCAAAAGACGATTTTGCATGTTAGAAATGAAGGTCGAACTCTACATAAAGAAGTTGGTCTTGCATGAGATTGTGACATATGACCATATTATCAAAAATGGATCCACCACGACTGGCCTGTGTCCAAAAAATCATATGTGAAACTTTGTAATCCAGCCTAATCAATGGTGAAGACGAATATATAAGTCAACTTATAATACAATTAGAGCGTTACAAAAGTGGTTTGGGATATCAATGAAATTCCTTATTCCTGTGAACTCAATGGAATTATTTTTGGAACTCGATTTCTTTGGTATAGCCACCATTGAAACGCTTGCATAAGTACAGACGCAATACCTAATTTTCGACGGTTTTCAAACATAAATCGGACGGAACTGACATTCGCTGTGTGGCTTGTGACGCCATACTGTTGGAACCACGTATTTTCTAAGTCCATATCATCCAATTCGGACCAAAAATATTCGGTTATCATTGAGCGGTAGCGTTTTCCATTCACAATAACGTGCCGGTATTGATCATCACGGAAGAAGTACGGCCCAATGACGCCGCCGGCCCATAAACCGCACCAAACCGTAATTTTTTCGGGATGCAGTGGTGGCTCATGGAGTACGTGTGAATTGCTGACTGATCAATAACGTATACTTTGCTTATTGATGAAGCCTTTCAGCCAGAAATGAGCATCATCGCTGAAGATGATTTTGCAATGAAAATCGGATCATTTTCGAATTGTTGCTCAGCCCAATTCACGAATATACGAAAATTCTGATGGTCAAGCGGCTTCAGCTCTTGCGTGAATTTGATCTTGTAAGGATGTAGACCAAGATCTTATTGAAAAATTCGCCATAACGACGTCACAGAGTTAACCAACGCTTGACAGGACGACTCCGACGACCATAAGTTGGACGCAGCGCTCTTAAAGTTGAGGCCACTGACTCCGAATTTCGGTAATAAATTTTAATAATTTCGACTCGTATTCTGAATATTATAGTCTACACCCTGCCCCTTCTTACTATCATTGGCTCCAGTCGATGCAGAATGCTCTCACTGGAATACGGTTCATACCATAACAGAATATCAAGCCGGCGCAGTTCATTGTTAGAAAGATGGGAAAATGTTATAGCTTCAGATGGGTCCGAGTACAATTTTGGAATTTTGATTGATGAGGCTTAATTCAGACATACGAGCATAACAATTATTTGAAGGCGACGAGTGACATTAAAGACTCCAACCTCCTTCTTCAAAATCCTCATCTCTTCCCTTCGAACCAAAGGAGATGTCTGCAAGCTCTACAAGTCTTAAAAGGTCTTTAGCACACCTTCAAAGTTTAGTGAACTGAAACATCCATGTAAGCAGTTCAATACATTCCGTTACTTCGTGGAAACCCCATAAAAGTGCACATTCAGCACTCGAACAGCTGACTTCTTGGCGCTTAAAGCATGTTGCATGCCACAAACAACGTGTGTAGTTACGAAAAGGTAATCGTTTTTAATGCATCACAACATTAACTACAATGATCCGAATAACAAGTGCAACAAGTACTTGTTGCCACATGCCACATTCAAATTAAATGTATTTAAAGCGTGTACAAATGTGATGTTGCACAAATAACAATAGCAACGAGCAACGAGCAGCAGCAACTAAGCAACTAAAGCATGCAACGTGAGCAATCAAGTGTCAACATTAAATGCAACGCACATTGCCACAGTGCCACAATGTGAGTGCTGCAACATGAAGGTGTCCGTTTTGTATTATGTCACACACCAAATAGGCGAACAACAACAACTAGCAATTGCCGGTGCAATGGCACTGTGAGAACCGGAATGTTAACAATAATTGCTGAAGCTGCAGCATTCTAATGCGTAAAGCGGTGTGAGTGTGTTGGCTTAATGCAACAAGCGCTAATAGTGGTGCTCATTTGTGCAACATACGACACGCATTCGTAGTACTGCACTTGCAACAACTTCACGTGGCACTCACTTGTTCACACCGAGGGCTGATATACAAACACACCTTACCTCCCCTTCAACGCATGTGCCACCATGTTGCACGAAAAAGTAATTTAGTTTTAAATGCCGCATGCACGACGCAAGTAACTACACGGCATTCAAACCATTTTAGGCAGCAATTCCATGTTACGCTGCTGTCACAGTGGTTGTTGTTGCTATTATTTGAAATTTCTTTCTAATAATTTATATTTTTTCATTAATTGACTTTTTTTGTTTTAGACATTAAAGAAAGAATTAATATAATATACTACTTGGGCAAAAAATAGTAAGACTTTATTCATAATTTTAAAATCCTTAATTTGTTATTTTAAATCTTTGTCGGCGTCCCCAAAGTAATTTCCCATCTTTAAGCGTTTTTGGTCGTACAGGATGTTCTACCTCTTCCAAGCCAAAATCTCTACTTTTAAATCGCCATTCTCTCCCTCTCTCTTGCACTGGTGCTACACAGCTATTATTAGACTAGTTCTGCTCTACGGTGGAGTAGTTGATGAATAGGCAACGGAAATCTACTTACCGGAAATGATTCAGAGGTTCGCTGCACTGTGAATGAGGGGAGCTTTAAGAACAACTCCAACGGCAGCTCTTGAATTGACCTCTTCGCTGAAGGAGGGCGACTACTACCTGCAACAGAATCTACATATAAAACCTTCGGGCATAGCTCGGTGGGTAATGAAAGAAGGTTTAAAGTAAACATAGAAAAAGATGGCTAGCGGAAAGGTTTGTTAGCTAAGCGCAACATTCCAAACATCTATACTGGTGGCTAAGTTGACAGACCAATAAAGTATATTTAAAGCTGAAGTCTTTGCAAGTGCGAAAGCCACGTTGCTGGCCTCTATTCCACATGCAGGAATTTCAGAGTCAACATCGTATCGCACATCGGCCAGAAGTGTCTTGTGAAGCAGACCAGCAGCGCAAAGTGCTGTTAGGGGCAAGGAACTTCAATTCTACTGGATGCCAGGCCACTAAGGCATCAAGGCTAACGAAATAATGGACGAAATTGCCAGTCCTCACAGTTTGACTCACTGGAAGAAGTATCGATAGTGAGAGCACAATGTCTGTTAAATTTTGCGTCAAGCGAAGACATGCTAAAGGATGACTTCTCTTCATGGACCTACTAACTGAACTCAATCTGGTATCGCAAAGGATCAAAACTGCGTGGCTCATTTGCCTACCAGACTACCCTAACTTAAATCGCCACCTTTGCACGTTGGCTATACTTCGAAGCGTGTGCTAGATTCGGTAGAAGGCGTTCCTAGCTAACAAACGAGCGGTTGGTCAGTTGTCTCCGAGCACCTGGAGAGTCAGGTATGCGATTAAATTCTGTTTAGTATGATCACGCAGACTTGCCCATATGTTGCTTTAGCAAAAAGTGCGTATATTAAATATGTCTTTAACGGATTTCGTATTCGTATAAAATCACTTTGAAGTCACTTGGGAAGACGTTAAATATAAAAATATTCCTAAGAAACATAACCACACACCATAATACCAAACCAATATGGTATATGGATGTATGGACCATGCTATAGTGGGAAATCGTTTGGTTTACTCCTTTGAATAACCTGAAGTTCAAAACTAACTTTACTTGGAATATTTGAACAGGTTCAGATCCTACTTATCTAAACTTGAATTAGACTTCAAATAGTCTCAACATTTTTCTGGGCGCCCTTTAATTCAATCTTATCGAAATATGACATTATTGAAGCTAACTTTAAAATATCCCATTAGAAAAAAACAGCTAAGACACACACCCGTAAGCAAGGTGCAGATACGAGTATGTCTATATACATCTGTCAACTGCAAAGTGCATCCACCCCAGCATCGTATAAACCCATGCCGAAATCTTGCATTGCAATTAGTATACCTTCTTTCTTTAAAACATAAAAAGTCTATCGCCTTTACTAATTCGCTCTTCATGCATAACCACACATGCACTTATTCGCGAACTTTGTTGCCAATTGTTTCCACTTCCCATGCTACTTAGACCCTTCGTAGTGTCACCATTATAGGCAACAGTAAGTAGGTACATGGGAAATTTGTTGCTCAGACGCTCACAAAAGTTATTGCCACTTTCCGCTTTGTTAAATGCACCTACAGCACATAAGCATTGCACTTGCGGCATGTGACGCGCATGGAGTGTGGCGCGTCGATGACACCTAGGTGGAATTCCAATCGCACACCGCCCAGCGCAGACACTTGTCACCTGCAAGCTGTAAGCATTTTCATTAGCCAATAGTCGTGTTGAGGCGCAACGCGTCCCATACCCGCGCCTGGCAGCCAACTCACTTGTCTGTGGCAAGCACTTGATGCGCTTGTCGCGCGAAGAAGTAACAAATCCATTTCATGCCAACTGCCAACTGGTCAGCAAACGAACGAAGCGGCAGTGGTGGCACTTGGTGCTGCTGTTACTGCTGTTGGTGGTGGTGATGGCTTGGCCACCGCCAACCATATTCCACGCTACTCAAACCAAATTGTGAGCGGCTGTATTTGTTTGCGGCGCAGCGCGGCGCGGCATGACGCGAGCTGTTTGGTTCAGCGCCCTTGTGCGCAGCTGACCTCTTTAGCTTCTTTGTGGAGCCCTACCTGCGAAATAAAATTATGTGATAACAGGCACCAATTCATGGTTAACACGCTCGAATGAACATGCAACAGGCGACGCGACGCGATGCAATGCGACGAGACGCGGCGCGACTTGACGGCGTACATTTCGAAGATTCGAACGAATGGTGGCTGCTGGACGGTGGTCGGTGGCGCTGTATCGTCAACAGCATTGTTAACATGTTGCGCGTGGACTAAGCTGAAAGCAGCGCGCCACCACGCCTATGGTAGCAACAACTCTAAAGTACGGCAAGTTAGTAGTAGTCAAGTGCGCGCACGAAGGGTATTGCTACCACAGCTGCAGTTGCGGTATACTACGCTTCATCCTGGTCCCTATATACGGGAATCAGCCATATATGTTCCTTTTTTCGACCAGCTTCATCCGTCCGTCCGTCGGCCAGCCGATCAGCTTTTATGTGCGCTTCGTTGCCTACAAAAAAAAAGCGCGCGCAAGTAATTTAGTGTAACTGCAACCAAGGCGTAAAGCGTTCGTGTCAAAAAGTTCATGCCGCGCGCAAAGTACAACCTGCCACAATACGCTGCAACTACTACTATTACAACAATGTACTATTTGTGTGATTACAGCGCTTTGTTGTGTCGTTCACCAGCTTCTAGCTGTACTTTTTCTCCATAAGCTACCGTGTTCTCTGCCTGCGTTGTTGTTGCTGCTGCAGCAACTTTTATTGTCCTGTCTAATTGTTGTCAACTCTTAAGCTTAAATGTTTGTCAAGCCGAGGAAGACGTGTCACAAGCGCTGTAGCGGCACACACACAAACACCTTAACACTAGCCGTCCACACATTCAGTTGTGGCAAGTTGCTGGGTAGGAGGAGCCACCAGTTTGTGGCATTGCGCCATTAGCAGCAAATACCAGCGTCCAACATGTTGACATTGTCTAATTTTGCTACTCGCGCTCGCCTCAAACGCCGGTCAGCGGGGTCACCATGAGCTTAATACGGTTTCTTCTATTTTTCTTGCAACAATCTCTTTTTGTTTTCTTTTGAAATGACGCCCTTTTGTAAAATTGTTCAAAGAATGGATGTGTCGAAAAAAATTTGAGTGTTGAGCAACGCAATGGGTGGAGTGAGCAGCTAATGTGACAATACCTACCTGGTAACCATGTGGCAGGTGTTGTTTCTACCTCAACTCCAAAGATTAAAATACAATAAAAATAATTTGAAAAAATCTGGTAATTTCCTCCATCATTTTGTCATATTCGTTTTGAGTGTTCAAAGTAAAACTTCCTCAAGTGGAAAGTAGCCTTTCATGTTCATACAACTCTTACCGCTCGCCACCACTAGCTTTGGTATATTGTTGCAAGTACTAGCTTATTGGTTTTTGTAAGTATTTGTAGAGCAAAAAACCATTGTTTCAACTATTAAGCGAAGTATTAGCTTTTTTTCATTCCAAAATATACAAAATTTTAACTTAAATTCAACGTAACCTCAAAATTTCATGGAAAAATTGTAATCCACATTCCTCTTGCTCGACACTTTATTCGGTTCTGATCAGGAGCGAGAGATTCACATTCCACACACCTTTCCTTTGTTTCTTTTCGTCTTACTTTACTTCAGCATAAAGTTCCTCTGCAGGAACTTCTTGCAACTCTCTATTCCTGCAAACCGATTTGAATCTGACTGTTATAAGACCGGATCTAAATATGTGAATGTAGTCTTTTGGTCAAACCTCTTTTCTTGTTTAACATATTCGCATATTTCTGTATTTAACTTATCTTTTAGGTTAACGAAACGTTTTACTACTTCAAAATTATCTTTACATTCTACAGGCTCTTTTTAACATTGCTATAGTACTCTGTATTTTTTGAGAATCTTGGATATTTTGTAAAAATTTTTGGTATCTTTAAAAATTACTCTGCTTGGCACGTTTGTATATCAAGCACTTCTGGTTCATACTGTCAATGAAACCATGACAAGTAGGATATAGCTGGTTTCGAACTCGATTACAAAGACCAAGACATCTCTTAAGCTAAGAAGGAGACCAGATAAGTATCTTCAAACTGTCGAACTTGATTGTTTTATGATGAAATTATGATAAAAAAATACTTCGAGTCATCGAAAAATTCTTGATCTCCGAGTATTTGATGGTACCTTAGTAGGTAGTCTCTTACCTTTTCTATGAATACCAGCGCCATTTTCTCTATAGCCAGGCGGCAAATTAAGCAAAACTCTCACATCGGATTACGTTAGATAATGTCCTACAAGTAGGAAGCATAGAAACAGTAGGTGTAGTAGCTGCCGGAAAGCGTTTCCATATACATATATAGGGTTTCAGGCCACAAAAGAACAAAAATAGCTGATGAGATTGCCAAAAATGCCATGCGTCTGGTTACAGAACCAGTACCAAAAATGATATATGATGAAATTTTCAAAAAGCCTGACAGTTGGATGAGGGTGAGATTGGTGCCTCAAGGGCTTACATGGTCGTCAAAAACGAGTGTAAGAGCCTCGACACGCATATCTTGAGTGGACGGCGGGTTGATTGTTGGACTGATGACAGGTCTCAACTTATTGGCATCATATGCGAGCTAGATGGGCTTAAGTAACGATGAAACATGCAGAAATTGCTGGGAAGTAGGCATGAGGACTCGCTGAAATACCTTCCAAGCTTCTGACTAGTCTTATCTAGAACTCTTATTAGATATCTATGAAGTTCAAATCTTATCTAAAAGTTGAACCTCTCTTAGAGCTTTGCGCAGTGCAAGGCACGAGATGAAGCATGAAAATTTGAAATCGAATACTTCAGCTTAAATTAAATTTAACCTTCAATACTAAGGAGCAGTAGGTCTATCTATGGTAAGACAGCCGGTTAGTACAATCTAAACTAACCTTCTTGAGAGCTATGATTAAAAGGATGTCCCTAAATACGGGGCTCCACCGGCAATGGAATGTCTCATTCATGGAAAGTTGGTTAAATTACTATGCTTTATGAAGTATGTCCTTATAGCTGGAGCTGAGATAAACTAAAACTCTCTTGAGATCTTAGCCTTGACAATTTTTATAACGGCCGATATTTATTTCGGACAATATAGATAGATACATCTATAGCTTTGGCAAACGATAGTGGTAAATAAGTGGGTATTAGTCGTCAAGCACTATTACGGATCGAAAGTTCAGATTGAACATACTATGTGGAAGCTCAATCATCATGAACTATACAGAATCTTATAAGTAGTCAGATTAAGAAGAAGTTGAGTTTGAAATTATTATATGGTATAGTTTCTATGAAATATGAATGACTTTCTCAGGTCATTAAGTTCAGAGCTGCTTAATAAATTTGATAAAATTCATGTGAAAGTTGTGGAACTTTAACCGTAAAGTCAATGAGCTAGCCAGAAGGGGCACTCTTGCTTCGGAAGGAGGCAAGAAATGGGACAGTGTTGGACTTCCAGTGGCATCTTGCGTTCCAACACTGAATGAATGAACCTCGCGTGTGTTCGGCAGGCGCTGTTCGACGACTAAAAGATCCTTTGATTTAGAACAGATCTGCTCAACTACTTGCCCTTACCAAGTTCACTGTACCGCAAGTTCTTATTGAACATTATCCAATAGGCATTCATGAGGTAAGGTTTGAAATCTTGACGGATAAAGGTCTTACCTTTAAAGAACCAGGAGACTTAGCCGAAACTTGGACTAGCCGTCTCAACAAATCTGCGATAGGTTTCAAGCGCTTTTCTGTCTTTTTAGGTAAGACCACGCACCGACGTTCTAAGCAGTCCAAGAGAGATCCTTGTTAGGCCCGACCTCTTAACCTAACCTAACCTCTGGGCTTCGAGTTTAATTCTTAGTTCAACGAAGGGTCTACCAGACCTGCAGTAGAAACCTTCGAAACTGTATCCAGCAATTATACAAAAATGTTAATGACTTCACCGTCGTGTTTCGCGCTCCGTTCCCTCAACCAATTATAGTTTGTAACCGCGCTTTTTTATTATTTTCAAATTTCCATTACAAATCAACTGGCTATTTACTCGCTTGTGCAAATTTATTTAATTTTACAGCCATATTGATACGTCCCAAACTTTGTTGCTGGTATTGTCATTGTAATCACTTAACTCAATATTTTCCCACACATTCTTCAAAAACTGTCGAAAAGCGCATTCGAGCGTTAACTGCTTGTCAACAGCGTGACGAATCTTGCACTCGCCCAACCAATTAGGCATTTTTCGCCAGCCGTTAGAGCGCATACGGGCAGGTAAATCTTTGCTGAGTGGCAACACAAAAACAATTACAACAAAGAACGCTCAAATGAAAAGTAAAAAATGTCGCTGGAAAAAGTTTAAATAAAAAAGCGAAAGGAAGTATGAGGCAGGTATGTTTATGAGCCTCGCCACTTGTGACAGTGAAACAATCAATTTACTCGTAACGCCTCATACGACGCTAACCCATTGCAGATGCTTACAGTGACACCACAACAACAGCAGCAACAATAACTGGTGGAATTGGTTGAGGTCTGCTGTCACTTTGGCGTTGGAGAAGGCAGTTAGTGGGTAGTAAACTGCAGGAGCGTCTCATTTTGTTTGCCGATCGACAGCTATGACGAAGCAGTCAGTTGAAGTATGAGGATGCGGTGGCCGAGGGGAACGCTGTTACTTGACCTGTCCCACGACGTGGAGCGGCCGCGTCGGCTGCGCATTGGCGGCGCATAAAAATTAAGTGTCTGAAAGGGAATGCCGCCAAGGCAGCGACTTGCGGCGCAAACAAAGAAACTGACGACGCGAGTGGAGCAGACGAGTTGAGAGGGCGCGGAGGCGCAAACAGACAAACAGGATAATAAAGACGGCAAATACGTGCTGAAAGTTTGACATTCGAAAATTTTCGGCTGTTTTGCTGATATCATGGATTACACACAACAACAACACACACACACATATGTGGAGGAGAATGCATGAATATTTCAAGGCAGTGCATTGTGGCATGTCATGTGGGGCTCGTGGCGCGCTAGGCAAACTTTTGCATTTTTCATGGCATTGCAAGTCAGCCAGCGAAGTAAGGTGGGTGGTGGAGGCGTTTAGGCGCTTTTTGCAATGCCATGCCGCCCACACTTGCCACGTTGCAACAGCAAAGGCGCATAACATCAAATATGTGTGTATTTTTATTTTGCCTCCTCCCCTGTTGAAGCCAACTCAGCTAACGGAAACATTCATGTCCTGGCAAATTTCCCGTGCCGCTCGTTTATTGCGATGCATTTGCATTTATGACAACTGCACTGCCAAAAGTGCCAACAAAAACTACGCTTACGCTACAGTTATTGTTTTTGTTGTTGTGACAGCTATGTTATGCCGTTAAAGCTGCACGCAGCGCCGCGCAATCGCGTCCACATGTGATTTTATTGTTGTAGACATCGTAATGTGTAGCGCTGGTTGTTGTTGGTGTTGTTGTTGCGCAGTAAAGGAAATTCTCGTTTTATTGCATGTTGCATGTGGCAACAATAACAACCATAACGACAGCAAAGGAAATGCCATAGTCAAATTGTTGATGAAGACCGAATTTTAGTTATGATTTTCCTTTGGCGAATTGACGGCATGACTGTGCGGCGCAGTGACGGTGCGACTCTCCGACGGCCTATTGGTTGTTTGTCTGGAATATCAACATATTATTTGGAATATTTAGGCTGCTAAGACTTTAAGGTTATGTGTGTGCTTGGAACTTTAAATTTCTTTGATAGGTAAAATGTTTACATAGGAGCAAGAATTAAACAGTATCCCGGGGCAAGTGACAGAAAAGAACTGGAAAATTTGACTTTCACAAGCACAAGTATCTCCCAACAAAGTTCGCGGAGCTTCTGACTCAATAAGTCGATATGTGTGATCTGGGGTTGTACTGAATGACACACAATTCATTTTCTGGTCAATTCCGAGCGATTACTTACTTCAGACGTTCCAGTTGTTCCAAAAGAATATCACTCTAGCAGCCCATAGCAGATGACTCCTAGCCAATTCCATTAAACACATGCCACAACTTTCCTAACCGTCAATCCCGGCTCACCATCGTTTGTGCCGGTTTGACCAAGACTGATTTCGCTTGACCGTTGCCATAACTGAGGTACTTCAGTTGCAATAACTGCGGAATAGGAACGGGTAGGAGGTTCTTGTGGTTTAACTTTTTTTTACTGTTGGGGCTCAGCAAGCGTTGGTCAACTACCCGCAGCTATGCACTTCAAGATCCTTCAGGCCCGGCGTAAATCGTACGAACTGTTCGCTCTCAGTGAAGTCTACCATTTTATATTTGTAGCGGTTCTCATTGACAAGTCCTTCTCGAGTGTCTAGCTTTTGCCAAATATAATAGCAAGAGAGAAGTTGAATTAAGATTCTTTAAAATAAGGCAACGCAGAACAACTCTTGCTACCAGAATCTACTTTGGACTGAATAGGCAATTGAAAAGCAAAGTCCTTTCTCGTCGAACAATGACCACACTCTACATGTCCCTCATCATTCCCGTCCTGTTATAAGGTGCGGAGTCGTAGACAATGACATCACCTGGTGGGTCGGCCTTAGGAGTGTTCTAGAGAAAAGTTTTGTGGAAGATCTATGATTCTTTAGCTGAGAGAAAGTGGCTGTTCTGGCTAGGACATGTTGTCCGGACTCCAGCGTTAAAGGTTTTCGAATCAGTATCCGCCGGTGGTAGAAGCTGAACACCCCTTTTCCGTTAAAACTCTGGATCAGGTGGAGACTTGGCTACACTTGATATCTCGAATTGGCGTCAAATAGTGAAAAAAGAAAGGACTGACGCGCTGTTGTTAATTCGGCTATAAACGTGTAAGCGGTGCCTACGCCAGTAAAGAAAAAAAGTATGATGTATCGAAATTATTACAGATCCGCCGACGAAGACAGCGTTACGTTGAGCGCTATAAGTAAACGATCCACTAACTCTAAAATAAGTTCCTTACAACAATATTAAATGTTTTTATTATAAATTGTCCCGACAAGACTGTGCCTTGCAGCTAGTGGAGCCATCATCATTGCTTCGAGTTACCTATGATTCTAAGATACGGATCCCACAGTTGGCCGCCTGGATTATATGTTTTGACTACTTTCGACTACATTTTACTACTAACATTAAGTGTGTCATTCGTGAACTCTGACCAGTACAGACTTCTTGGAATACTAACAAACTCAAACTAAGCCAACGAAATCAAGCATCGCTCGTAGCTACCATATAAGGCTGTGCGTTTTGGAAGCCGAGCAACTTTAGATCTTTCCGTCGTTAACCACTGAGAGACTGACTTGATGAACTTTTAAGCCTGCATAATGTCTTACGGTCGAAGCTCTATGTGTCTTAACGAATTTATATTTTAAATTATTACCACTTGTACACTTCTTTGGAACAATTCTATTAGCTCACAGCAAGCACTTCCCCCACTGATTGGCTAAAGCATAACTTTTCTGAAAATTGTCAATGCATTGCTGCAAAAACATATTAAAATTGCATGCGGGCAAGCGTTAGCCAAGCGATATAATACCAAAGTGAAGCCATAATGAATTAAAAATAAAAAATTTAAACCGAAAAAGTAGAAAAATAAAAACAGCAAATGAACGAAAAACTAATTTCGGCGCTAATCGAGTAAACTGCATTGGCATTTTGCGCCTCAAACTGTGACACACACACGCGCACCCACACAAGTACGGAGACAACACAAAGCAAAGCAGTGCGCGATGGCGTACCTCGGCGATCCCCTGGTAAACATTCCGGCAGAAAGTGTAATTTTAGGAAAAACCGTTAACAAAATGCCAACACACGAAATCCCAAACTCCCACATGTTGAGCGAAAATGAAATGAACGCCTGGCGCGCCAAGCGAAGCTAAGCAACGGAACAGCCGAGAGTGGAGCGAGTACGCGCAGCAGCATGTAAAGGCAATGAGGGCGGCAGTTGCCGCCTGCGAAGCAATGTGCGAAATGCCGTTGAAAGATGTAAGCGAACGGCCGCCGCCGCCGCGTAGGAGTTGGCTGAACTACTAAAAACTAAAAACATTTGAAACTCAATCGGCAAAAGGACAACGGTGCTGCGAGAGTTGCGACGCTAAAATGCAGGGGGCGCAGCTGCTGGGGCGTTGAAAAAGACGCAACACAGCGACGACCAACGGCATTGCATGAGGTCATCAATTCCAACTGGCACGTCATCTATCTTGGCCGAGGCGAGGGTCCTTTAAACGACCTCTGGACATACTGGTCGTCCGACGAAAAGTACAATACCGAACAACAGACACGCACACACCAACGCTTCACTATATATGTGTGGCCCCCAACAGCCAAAGGCACAAGACTACAATAGCTCCGAAGCAAATGTCAGCACAGCATTAAAGAATGTCGAGCTCCAGAGCTGGCGAAGGGCAGCGAGCTGCGACGGACGACGACCGAAAGCACTAAACCGTTAGCTGGTACTTGCCGGCGACGAAGCTGGGAATTGCGCATAACATTTGCACAAGCAGCACACAGTAGCAATAAAAGCTGGCACAACTGGCGTGAATGCATGTTGGGCATTTTTGCATTTTTGGTGCAACAACAACAAAAAGCACAGAACACGAACGAAGTAAGCATCAGAAGCTCTAGCCCCAACTGTAGAAGCTGGAGCAACGAACAAGTCAAAGTGTGTGTGTGGTGCGTCCGAGAGGCAGGGTGCGGGAGCTGCGTAGCGCCCAACGAGCCTGCAACAAGAGCAACAGCTATCAAAGAAGCTCCGCAAATGCAGCTTACTCCCAGCGGTGGCGCACCCCCATGCACACGTTTTCAAGAAAGATGACAACGCCAACGAACCGCCATGTCTTAGCTACAAATAGATACAGATATATTTGCTGTTGTTGGCTGGGGCAGAAATGCGGCTCTTGCTGCCGTACGCAAGGACATTTGAAGGATAAATTTGTTAGAATGCAATACAGGCAGCAGCAGCAGGAAATGTGTGTGTGTGTGTGGCAACAACAGCTTTCGTGGCATGCAATATATTTAATGCCGCAGCAACAACAACAGTGCCAGTAAGGGCTCCGTAACATTTACGGCTCACAAGCGTTGAAAATATTGAGAACTAAATAAATAATAACAACGAAAATGAAATGTGAAATGAGTTTGAGGGGATTATGTAGGTGTAGCTATCTTTAATGTGTGATTGCATGAACCTGTTTGTTGTCAGGAGGCATAACTAAATATTTTCTGCGATTTGAGATTTGACTGTAAGACCAAAACGCAAACCCCTTCTTAAGAGCAGATATCGTTTCAACAGGGTAGACAATTGGAATCTGAGGAAATAAGATAATATTATAGTAGGATATTTACATAGAAAGATAGATAATCTCAAAACATACTTTCAAAAAGGGAGATCCCTATTGTGAATTCCAATTTTTTTAAAGAAAAAACACAGAAACTCCAAATTTAATAGGGAATGTTTATTATCACACGAAAGAACATTGTTTGCCATTTATTTTTTGAAGATTAGTCTCAGATAGTACATCCATTCAGTTGTTCATTTCTCGAGGACTCAGTCGAGCATTTCAACTGATTACTGATAGACTTTACATATCCCCTCAGCATCGTGATATCACATGATCTACCGGCCCAAATCGTCCATTGCGATGGATAGGAAGTAGTGCCGTCTTGTTGAAACCATATGTTACTGAGATCACAAGCTTCAATTTCAGGCATCAAATAGTCTCTCTGTTATTCTTCGTCCCAAATGTGGCCATTTTGGGTTGTTTATATATTCATTGAGATAGAAATAGGCCTCATCATTGAACAAAATTTGGCTGACGTCGGATCTTTTGAAACTTTTCGAGATTGGGAAGATCGAGCGGCCTCTGTTCTTGCACAAGCTGAATTTCGTCTCAATGTAAAATGCGCCAAGTCATTCCATACGTCAGCCCCAGTTGCTACGAATGACGCCGAGTCGACTCTCCATGGTTTTCGTGTACCCTCTAAACTACGGCCGCTGATACTGAAAAAAATATTAAAGTGACAGCTTAAAACGAGTTACGCGTGATCTGTCTACAAAGACTATAAAAAAGGAAGCTCTACTTGGATCACCCGTTATTAAGTGTGCCGTAAGACGGTGTTGGGACCAGGTTGTATATGACAAAAACTCTGTCTGTACTCCTCTAAACCCACCTCCTTTTCATCAATGATCACTGAAACAAAAACAAGAAAAACTTTAACATTGGTTGTATCGAATCAGAACACCCTACACAAATAAAATAGTTTGTAAATAAGATCTTTAATTTGATCGGTCTAAATAATTTCTTCGGAGATTGTACCGTTGTCTAGGATAAAAGGTCATGCAAAATTTCGAAAAATGTATGCTATAGTGGCTCGAAATCGGTTATCGAGACAAAACAGGTGTTTCTTGGGAAGAGACGGACGTGTGCGAGTTTTCAGTTCGTTATCTTAAAAGTAAGAAACTAGTTGACGTATATAGTATATAGATGGATAAACAGACGGTTATGGCTAAATCACGACTCAGCTCGTCGATATAGTATGTATTGAATAGAGCCTCCGACGTTTGCTTACAAACTTTGTGTAAACTTAAGAGATCCTGTACAGGGTAAAGAAAAAAGAAGGAGGTGAGTTGTATCGATAAATAAGGAATCAAATCTAGATTGAGACCATTCGGAATGATATGTTCCAATACCATAGAATGCCAGATTGAAAATTAAAAACAGCCGAGACAAATAAGCTAGTAACATTAAATAAGCGAAGGATAAAGAGCTGGGTTCTTGAACATATCATATTAGATATTATTACATATTCAATGGCTTTCAGATCAGCAAACTCACGCACGATTTGTTCATAGTATTATCTACTAAGACCAAAATTATAAATTATTCCAACTATTAAAGAAGTCCGCATGGGTTCGCCCCGGAAGACCAGTGGATTTACTGATGAATTTTCAGCTGTGTGAGGAACAGACGTTCGAGTTTTCATAACCTCACGTGTTAAGTAAGAAAATTTCGGCCGTTCCATATTCCAATTTTTTCTTTGAACTCTTTAGAGGGAACTCGCGCTCAATGTGGTGTTCATGCTAGCTTATGCTCTTTCTGAATACCTCGATCCTACACAACAAATCCTTAAAGCATCAAAAGCAGCCAAAAAATCAAACCAACAAATTCTGAGCCTACAAAACACTAACAAACGAGCAATTTGTTACTATTTTCGTTTGACTTCTTTATGTTACTCGCTTAGCATGCTTATTTATTTCCTCTACTTTCAATTTCTTGCCTAAACGGATTGATCTATGCGCGGTGCAGCTGCTGCGACTAGCCGAGCTACAGCAATCTATCTCCGCGTCGGCTGGGACAAGTGCGACATGATGTTATGTGTCAACGGCTTAATTCCGGCCGAAGGCAGTACAGGGTGTGGCGGGCAACCAGATGTGGCGCAGGCACTGGTCGTGTTCGCGCGTTTCAGATCGGTATCTGACAAACGCAAGCTGCGCATGCGCACAACCAAAAAAGCAAAAACCCAAACGAATTCAAGCTTATGTACCTGAACAGCCGAAATAATAGAGGGCCACGCGGTGCTGGTGGTGGCAGACGGCGTTGTATTTTGTTTATTGTGGCATTTAAGACGCATGTGCGCCCCTTACACATGCTGCCCCAAAACAAATGTTTGTAATTCATTTGCCACAGTTGGGGTCAAGCATTGTTTGGAGATCTTGTTGTTGTTGTTGCTGATTGACCGTTTACTCCAATAGCTCACTCCGGCCGCCCGTCCGTCCGTCGGAAAATGTCAGCCAGGCAAAGTTTTCGGCACAAGATTTATTGCAGCCCAACAATTTGGTGACTTTACGTGCCGTTAGCTAACAATTTGAAATGTTTAGTAGACTCGGCTGATTTTCGGCGAAATTAATGTTCGCTTCGTTGGCATTTTGTTGTTTTGCATTGCGTCGTTTGTTGCGCGTTGCATTGACGGCTGACGTCTGACATGATTGTGGCTGTGCTTTAGCCGTCTTATGTGTCTTGTGTTGTAGTTGTAACCGAAAGTCAGTGTGTCACATCGCTGTTGGGACTTTGTCGATATTGTCAACACGAATTAACATTTCCGTGACCAAAGAAATTCCAAGCAATGTGTACGCGAGGTATACAAGGCGACCTTCAGCTTAGCGGTTGTTCAAATTACTTGTTTTTTATCAGAAAGTAAATCAGCGAAAATATAAAGAGGTTATTGTAGTCAACTTTATTAAAAAAGTTCAAAGATAGAGACCGAAGGACAGATTTAGATGTTAGGCTAGTTCCACAGACGCCTCTTTTGTCATATAATGGGAAGGACTGCTTTACATTTGAAAAACCAAAACAGTGCCTTGATATTTCTATCGCCTATCGAGACATGAATAACAATGTACTCGTACTGGACACCAGATCCAAAGTTATATGGCGATAGATAACTCTTCCTTAATAGACGAGTACTTTTTCAAAATTTTGTGAATTAGTTCACATATAGATACGTGGAATGGATCTCATTCAAGTTGGTTTATCTTGGGTAACACTATGTGAGCTGTGGCCTTCACGGCTTTCACTAAACTCTGTATTGGAATCAGCCACTGATTAGGATATTTTTGAATCCTGGAGCAAAATAAATTAATCGAGAGCCGTACAAAGGAGTCAAGGAAACTATCTTTGGGACTTTTAGGGCCGCCTGAGAGCGAAAAGTCGCGGGAACTGGCAGGAATGTGCCGCCAAATAAAATGAGTATGACCATCTTACATAGTGGGATCGCTGGCAATAGCAGCAAAAAAATAGCCCTGTCTAAAGTCAAATATCAGTGCGCTGGCTGAATATTATTGTCCAGAGACAGCTTCACTTCGAAGATATCGAAATCTATGATGTGAACTTGAAATGTTTTTGCTCAGCTTTGGCTTGTTGAAGGCTCAATGTTTTCGGATATACTACAAAAATTTACGAGGTTTTTCCCGAACTATATACCAATAAAATTTATTGATTATCTGATATCTTTTGACATACATATGTATATAGTGCTTCAAAAATTTGAATGAAAAGAACAGCTTTCGGATTAGAGATGCCTATTAAAGCGGCAGAAAAATGTTTCGAGCTCCGTAAAATACAAAGTTCAAAAGCGTTTCAGTCTAGGTCTAGCGAACCTTTACTGTCTAAACAGATAATACTGCAAAGATATCAACCCTTCTTCCTTCTAGTTGTCTCTAAAAAAAGTGTATTGATTTATTTCTACCTCTAAAAATTAGGCAACGGACAGTTTCGAATTGAAAATAATTGGTACTATAATTTTGTAAGCAATTATATGTTCTGGCGAGAGTTCAACGCTGAAGTGGTCAGGCCTCTGAGGTTCGCGTGTGGTTATTAGATTATTATGAAGCCATGGACTGGAAGGTTTTACCCTCACACTCCTTACGTCGCAGTTTTTTTTGCCCTTCAGCATGACTCTGCACTCTGTCCAATTCGCCAGTTTTCACTATATGTACGAGTATAACACATCTGCCAAAATTTCTGCTCCATATAGTAACACGCTGATGGTATCTAGAAACTTAATCTGAGGTCCAGTCTTACGGCTGCGTAATTCACAACTTTTTGTGTCCTTAGAATATCATTAGTCGTTTGCATATTTGTTACGAGAGGAATGTGATTGTTCGTCAGTAGTAGTAGCTCTGTTTTTTTCTGTAGCTGAAGGTTATGTGAGTCAAGCCATGTTTGCGTCCGAATCATGACCTGATTCAGCTTTCTTCGGGCTTCCTCTGTGTCTCGGGCTGTGATTACTGCTTCTGTGTCGTGCGGTAGCCGATTAAATATGATTCATCTGTCATTTAAAGTTTTAGTATTCCGTCGTAATTAATGTTCTACAGGTCCAGTGGTCCTCTTGACGTAACTTGTATTTGTCGTGGTTACTCTCCAGTTTGGTACAGCGTTTTTCTGAGCGTTTACTAAGAAAGCTCCGGACCACAGCATTGAGGTAATAGGGAATTTTAAAATTTTTTTCTTAAGCGTCGATTATGTTCACTCATCTCGCGCTATTGTAAGCGTTTCAAACCAAAGTCGCCAACAGAACTATTCGCTTGTATTTGGAGCATCTACGCTGTGCGACTTCTACACTCTCAATAACACTTCGGTTAGCGCATAAAGTTGACCTACCGAGGCTAAAACAGTTCTGTCTAAGAGAGAGTAGGCCAACTTCATTTATAACCACTGCCAATCTAGGTTTAATCAGTCTTTCATAGAGCTTTCCCCAATGTGTCGAGCATGCATAGTGGGTGGTATGCTGATGGATTCCCTTTTACCTTGCTGATTAGGACAAGTCTTTGTTTCTTCCAATTTTTTTTTTTGCAGGAAATATTCCAACATCAAGGCAGGCGTTGTACATACTATATTTAAGAGTACTGCGGGTCATTCTGCGGCGATTGTTTTGAGTATTTCTGCTGCCATCCCGTCGGGCCCATGCAATTTGTTAGTTTTGAGCTTGCTAGCAGCCAGTTGCAGTTCCTCGAGGGTGAACTGGGGGATTTCCGAAAGTCTTATAGCTTTTTCTGGTTTACTGACTCTATTTTTTCTATGTATTGTATTCAGAATTGTGGGTTCTCCCTTAAGGTTTTTTGCGCAAAAAAAAAACGTTTGTTTCACCACCTATAATAGATTTAGTATATACTAAAATTTACTAAACCTTTTTGTAATCCAAAATATTTCTCGAAAAATTCAAATTTTTGTCCACACTTCAGCTTACCACTTGCTGCACGCGTTGTCAACACAAGAAAGTCGAGCAAACAATGGTTATGGGTTGAAAAAATGGGTCCATAATAAAACTCATAAATCAAAAGAGACAAAACATTTGAAAGACACAGGACACACGAATGCGTCGCCGAGAGTAAACCTCAACAGTGGACTAAGTCGCATTGGTTGGGTGGAGTAAGTTAAACAATCGCGCATGCGCGCCAGCAGCACGTACAACAACTTCGAATGCGATCAACGCGAAAGGTGCAGCTGCACTAAAAAGAAATAAACTCCCCAACAAAATAGCAAAAGAAAAGAAAAATATTTGAATTAAGGCAGGAATAGATGGCTGCGCGCCAGCGCCGAACAACGAGAGCAAATAACTGCAAGGCAAAAGACAATTGAACACCATGCAACGTCCGCGAACGCGCACGGCAACACAGGAGCCAGTGCAATTGTACGGTTCACTGATTCGGCGACTACTCACGCGCACAGATTTTCAAGGTAAGACAAAGCAACTGACTAAGGAAAAGAACCAAAAAAGCCCAAAAACAACAGCAAAATAAATCGATAGAAAATGTGAAAATTCTCACAATGCGACTGCGCGTGCGCATGGAGACACTTGTTGGCGTTGAGGCCGAAAGCACATGCTCTGCGCTGCGTATAGTGTTGGTGCGCATGCGCGGCGGAGCGCGTTGGGCGTGCGCAAACGTGCGCTGAACGCCGCCACCATAGCCGCCAAGTGATGAGGCAAGATGGATTTCCTTTTCCTGGTGCGACGTTTTTGGGCGACAAAGTAAACAATAACAGCAACAATGTATGCATACCAACAGCGCGCAACAAAACAAGCATTATCTGTGGCAAATGCAACTGCGCGTGCAACAAATACTGGCGGACGACGCTGAGTGAGTAAATGAGTGATTGTGTGTAGCGCTTTGGACGTAAGTGCGCATGCGCGTGTGTAACTTTTCGATCAGGCCAATTGTGCCACAAAATATGCCAGTGCGGAGTGCGCGCGCCCGCGTTGTTGCATCAATATCTTAAGTCAGCGCCGCTTGTTGTTGTCACCCAAGTAATTTTGTTCTATTTCACATTTTCGATGCTGTTGTTGTTGTTTTTGTTGTGTTACTACTTTCATTGTTGTTGCGATTCCTTTGGCTGTTTAGTTTTGGTTACCCCCAAAATCACGAACTAAATCGTGCACGACTATTCTGCGTGAGCGCACGATCGTACACAGCCGACTCTACACCCCGACATCACCGACGTCCATTGCGCTGCCACCAAATGACTCCACAACTGCATACAGCTCGAGTTGGGTGCGGGCGCCGGCAGTGGTGCATGCTGAGCGCACACAAACGCAGCTTACACCTGAACAACAAAAGCAATAAGAACAAATATCGAGATGGTAACAGCGCTTCGGCAAACGTGTAACGACCAAATTCAATTTTAAGCGACACTTGCCGCTCAAAAAGCGATCAGTCCGCAGCTTCAGTCATGCGTCTGTCGCGCAGCGCGCTGACGCCGTCGGCAAGCGTTGTAGCGGTATCAGCCGTGAGGCAACGCAAATGCAATTCGCTGCGAGTACACGATGTTTCATTGCAAGAACAACAAAAGCCAGGCAATCACAGCAAGCGATGCCACATTCGCTGATGACAACGACCAACTGCGCTTTCAGTGGCCTATGATGCAACACGCTGGCGACCTGCCGCCAACTCGTTATGTCATCAAATGTTCCCCTTCTAAGCAGATCAAGGTTAAAATGCGAGACTAGAATGCGATGTAGGCGCATTGGTTGATTGCTGTAGCTGCGTTTGTAGGAGACTTGGTGGAGGTATAGAAGGGCTTGAGCTCTTTGTGATTCTTAGAAATTTGGAGAATCTTAAAATGCTGCTGCTAGCATATCGAATGGTTCAAGTGAGGCAATTAGTTAATGCACTTTGAATTAATTAAAGTTTTCTTTGTTTTTTTTTTTTTTTTTTTTTTTGTTTTTGTGAAGCGCAATTGGCCGCGAGAAGCTTTCCAAGATTAAGTATTGTATTTTATCTGTTCAAATAATCGAGAACTGCGTAGCCATTGACTTACTCTTAAGCTATATATAATATATAGTAAATAATCTGAGATTGATCAGACGGACCATAAAGTGGAGACTAGAGCGAAAGCGTCAATCGTAATTCTCTTCCAAGAGTATCGAGGAAAGATTTGCATGAAGCTGAACTGAAGATACTCAAAGGGATTCAAAAGATAATAACTCTTTCGCCGAATATTTTTCTGGAAAGCTCCATGCCTTTGCACCGTATAGCAGGACAGAGATGAGGAGTGACCTGTAGACTTTGATTTTTGTTCGACGAGAGAGGACTTTACTTCTCAATTACCTACAAAGTCCCTAATAGCATTTAGTTGGAACAGTTATTCTGTGTTGGATTTCGAGCTGACGTTGTTGTTAATACTGGTTCCAAGATAAGCGAAAGCATCTACGACTTCGAAGTTATGACTGTCAATAGTGACGTGAGAGCGACGACTGTTTGTTTGACGACAGAAGATATTTCGTTTTGCCCACGTTCACTACCAGGCGCATTTGCTTTTCTTCCTTATCCAGTCTGGGGAAAGCAGAACTAAAGGCGGGGTGGTTGAGACCAATTATATCAATACCCTCGGCGTACGCTAGCAGCTAATAGAGAAGATTGTACCTCTAGCTCTGCAGCTCGAGTTATTTCCTTCAGGAGTAGATTGAAGAATTCGCGTGATAAGTAGTCGGCTTGTCCGAAACCTCGTTTGATGGAGCTTTTAGTATTGTTTAACGTCATTTTGTGCAGCCATATTACTTTTGCGGGAATACCAAATTAGGACATAGCGGCATAAAGGCAGCTCCTCTATGTGTGTTGAGCCTCTTTTCACAGGTCTTTTCCAAGATTTGGCAAATGGTGAATGTCTGGCCAGCTGTTTTCTTACAAGTCTTAAGCTGTTATGCTTTCACTGCATTTCAGCTAGTTGAAGAAGTGTTTCCTCCATCATTTCAGTATGGTCTGGGCAGGGGTTTCACTAGATCACCTCTGGGGGTTGCAAAAAGGAAGGTTTCTTGAAACTTTCTGTTAGTCGCCGTATCTTTTCGTAGAACTTACCCCTGTTGGCCAGTTTAACAAGTTCTTCGTACTCACGCATTTCAGCCTCTCTGTTTTTGTTCGTCAAATGCGTCTTGGTTCCCTCTTCAACTCTCCGTATCTATCCCATCCTGCACGTTTTGTGGTCGATTGTAACGTTTCTAGGTAGGCAGTCTGTTTTCTCTCCGCTGCCCTTTCCGTAAACCAAGGGTCTCGCTTGCAGCTGTACGTTAGGGGCGTGAAATGCCGTCCCACAGTTCCTTATCCCGAGTTGTTGATGAGTGCTCTCATGCAAGTTGCGTTACGGGTGCGTATCTGCGCTGCAATGAGGTAATGGTCCGAGTCAGTGCTGAGACCGTGGCGTGCGGTCTAAACCACTGGAGACGTGACTTTCGTCTATTAAAGGTCACCATACTACGAAGTCCACAAAATTCACCAGGATGAGTTATAGGGACAACGGTTTCGATATGTACTGCGAAAATTCTTTCAATACGGTAGCTGTTGTCTATTAAAGAAATGAAGCACCTTTACTTCGATGATCAGAATGCCAAAAGTAAAAGGAGCATCTTGGAAAGGACTTGGAAAAATTTTGAAGTTATAAGATTCCTTTCGCAGTAAACCAGTTCTTTCCTCTAACTTTGTTGCTGCTGTTGCGGCGGCAAAATTCTGCCTATTGGACAACACGTAGACCCGACTGTCGTGGGAACGACTCCCGTAACTTTCGTTCAATACGTTCTCATAAGAGCATAAAGAGATTCTTTACGAGAGAATTAGTATTACAATACCTTTCTCTTACACAGTAACGTATATTATAATTTCTTAAATAATTGTGTTTGCAATTTCATTCAGAGCCTTAATTTTATTCACCAATTTTCTATACAATTTTTTTATTTAATTTTTTATAAGAATTTGTAGGCTTTCGTGAACGTCGGTAAATTGTAACTTGATTGCTGTTGTCTAGAGAGAAGGTGAAAAAATTGATGCAAATTTCAGCAAAACAAAAAATATGTATGCAAATTTGTTGCAAGTGCCGTAATAGCTGCAAACGCATTGTGGCGCCATCCTGCGGCAAGGTGAGCCAGCCAGCTTTGCCTCAGGCCTAAAGACTGCACTCAAACAAATTAGACGGCCTAGTGTGCGACTTAGTGGTAGTTTAGATGCTCATAAAACAGCTAAGTTTTTGTTGCAAGTCGCTTGCACTTGCGCCGCGTTGCATGTGCGGCATTATTAGTTACGCCGCTTGAACGCATTTTGTTCACATTGCGCAGCGGCAGCGTGTTTTAATTGAGTTTTTCTGGTGTGAGTGCGCATATATATGCAATTATGCGAACGCTACGTGCGACGCCTCTGCCACTTCCTCTTCGTTCAGTTAATCGCGCTGGCGAATTGACTTTTGTATGCGCAATGCGCGCGACGACTGACATTATAGAATGGAGCATGCGACCGGCCACGCCCACCTCAATGCACTGCACTCCATCCATTCATCGACAGCTTTGTAGCACATACAATGTAGCTATTTGCTTTTACGTCTGCCGCGCGTTGGAATTTCATCTAGGTACAGCGTGTTGCATGGTCATCGCTGCTGCCAACGCGGCCTGGCCTGTTTGCTGTGCGGTGTGCAATAATTGCCACAATTACCGCATGTTCAGATAATTAAATTGCGCAATTCGCTGTATTATTACTTTTTTTCTTGCAACATCAAACTTGCCACATTTTTAATTCATATGCAATGAACGCCTCAACCTTGTCCTCACACGTTAAGGTTGTGCAACAAACACGGTGCTTTTAAAATATGCTAAGGCAAGCATAACTAATCCATTCTAATCCACTGAACTGTTTACCAACTCACAGGCATTACCCAGTGTCTAACCTCAAATAACGCATATCAGTGAGTTGTCCAGTACCAACCCAGTAGGAAAGCGATAAGCTGGGAATACTGAATAATCAGATCTTAAAAGAATTACTACTAAAAATTATTGCTCAGACCCGTTTCTAAGTCAATACACTTTAGATAACCGGACCGACGCAAATTTCTAGCCAGCGGCGGATATTTATTCCTATATGAATGCTAAGCTTCAACATATGTACATATGTATGTAGGTTGCTTGGAGAGCAACTTGTATTCAATAAATTCAACCTGAGCGCCTTCAAAAGCTCTGAGAACCATTGTCAAACTTGTCTGGACTAACCGAAGTCCTCATATTCGCTGTTTACAAAAATTTCCGTGAGACTAAACGCGCAGCGGTACTTGCTTCCGATATTTATAAATCATTTTTAACGAGCAAGATCTGTCAAGTTGTTCCAGGTATTTGGGAATAATTAGACAAGCAGGGAATTTAGAATTTCTGCCAAGGCAGAATGGAAAGCGTCAAAAGTATTTACAATTCGTGAAAGAAAGCTCCACTCTGATACTACAAATTACTACGATTCAGTCTTCTAGGTTCCTGACCAACTCTTAAAACGGAACGAGTTTTTTTAATAAGTTTGGAATATCAATGAAATTCTTTATTTCTGTGAAATTCGTAATGTTGAATCCACTTTCCGACGGCTTTCAAACACAAATCGGCCGATACTGCTGCAATTTTACCTTCGATATTCGTACGAAGTTCATCAATTGTCGCTGGCTTGTTGTCATAGCCCGTAGACTTGACGTAGCCCTACAGGAAATAGTTTAACGGCGTCAAATCGCACGACCGAGGCGGCCAATTGACTGGACCATTTCGTGAGATAACCCGTTTACCACTTGGTTTTCAATAAATCGATTCTGACATTCGCTATGTGGCTTGTCGCGCCGTCCTGTTGGAATCACATATCGTCCATGTCCATATTATCAAATTCGGGCCAAAATATTCGGTTATCATTGAGCGGTAGAGATTACTATTCACAAAATGAGTTAACTATTAAGAGGAGTAACTAACGGGTATTCTTTCTAAGAGAAAGAACATATAGGTAAGGTGTTTGGCTCAGATCACATTTCTGTAACTATCTCTCCTCGCCTCTTTATTGAACTCATGAAACCCCAGATAAATTGTGGAATAAATAAATTGTGGTTTTAAAACTTTTAACATTACAATTTTTTTTGAAACCTTAACTCTTTTGGTCAGTTCACAAAAGGAGCTACTCGTATTACCGCGGCATTGGTACAGATTACCTTATTACATTCCTTAATTTGTGAAAAAAGTGTTGAATATAAATCTTTAGGTACTGAGCGATGTGTTTCAGTTGTCGAGGAATGTGGTAATGCCTTCATACAAATGTCGACTTTACATTTTTTTTAGGAATGAATCTGGCATTTTAGTGTTCAATTATCAAATTCAAATATATATATAGGTTTTGTGGGCTCTGAAATGTCCGTATTTGGTTAGCAAGCCTCTTCATAGTTTAGAGATTAGCTCATCTCAACTTAAGATCGGCGGATTTGCTCAGGAATCTCACAATAATAGAGATTGAGTCTTACTTGATTCTTTGAAACTATTGTGGCATTTAGAGAAATTGTACCAGAGGTTCTCGTAACCTCAAGAAGTACAAAATGTATATCCTTCATAAATTAATAGTCGTACCAGTTTTGCACTGGTTTCATTGCAAACTGAACTTGATTTACTGGAATATTGTTTTTTTTATTAAATAATTTGAAGTCTGTTTCCCCCGGCTGGTACTGCGGCGAATACTCTCAGAGCTCGAATGTTTTCATGACTTAGCCATCGTAGTCGCTGTCTCTTAATTCGCTGAACTATGTCAGTGTCGTCGTATATCTCATACAGCTCATCGTTTCATTGACTGCGGTATTCACTGTTGAATATTCGCAGAACCTTTCTCCCGAAAACTCAGAACGTCGACTCATCAGATCTTATCATCGTCCATGCCTCAGCACCATATAGCAGGGTGGCACTTTACTTGTGAATTGCCTACTCACTTCGAAGTGACACCTGTTGGCAAAAGTTATTTTGCGTTGGATTTCGTACGACTTCGAAGTTGTGATTGTCAATAGTGATTGGGATCCAAGTGCCGAGCGCGACGATTGTTTGTTTGATGAGAGGAGATATTTCGTCTTGTCTTCTTTCGCTGCCAGGCCTATTTGCTTCGGTTCCTTAACCAGTCTGGAGAAAGCTGCACTAATGGAGCGGTTGTGGAGGCCAATGATGTCAATAACATCAGTGTACGCCAGCATCTGTACACTCTTACAGAAGATTAAAGATTGTGTAGTAGATTGATGGAGTCGCCCGATGGGGAGTCTCCTTGTCTGAAACCGCGTTTGGTATCGAAAGGTTAGGCTCATAATCTTATTTGATAATGGTAATGGTAATTAAAAATAGTTTTTATTGGTGAAGCCTGTCCTAGTTTATAAGAAATCGAGCAAGCTTTCATTCACATGAATATTCTTGTTATGTGTATTCTAGCTGCCACATGTTGCACGTCCTATTTGTAATGCAATTAAAAACAATAAAAATTAATAAGTAATTGTAAAAGTAACTGAAGTTAAGCATTTGCGGTACTTATATATATATTCATAAACAATTAATACGGACAGGGGCATATATAGGTATGTGGAACGATTACCTGGTCTCTATAATTTGATCATTGAACTGTTCCTAATTGCAGGCTGTCAGCCTTCTTTTACATGCAACAACACATATCGAGGTGTGTATAAAACATATTTACATAACATACAGTACAGCTATGCAACAACCGTTCACAAGTAAATACATATATATGTATGTATGTTGCTTAATAATCCACTATACCTATAGATATTATGTAATTGCAACTGCCTACATGTGATTAAATTTAATATATGCTCGTTCGTTGCAATTCGCTTATTACTTTTTGCTCATTACTCACACTTCATCATCCATTCTCATCGACACTTTATATTCTCATTTGTAATTAATATGAAAACATGACACAAATTGCTGGATTAACATGTCGATTATCTGCCGGGGATCCGTCGCTTTAGGGACTGAACATGATTTTCTACTCGAGTGCTTTTTCGTGGACTTATTATTACGTTGCATTTGGGGGCATAATTTCACAATGCAATTTCATGGGGTGTTGAAAAAGTTAGGGCTTAAGTCAAATTGACTGGAAAATATATTACATTGTAATCCACATAAACATTTTAATTTCACACTATTTAAGTATTATAGTTATGAGTTATAAATAACCATAATGCAATGCTGTAGGGTTTATATCAAGTTCCTCACACAAATGATGGTGTGCGTCTTTGCTAAATGTAAAAAAAGGGTGGATTATGAAAAAGTAAGGCAGAAAATATTTTTCTTCAAAGATTTGTTCGGATAATCATAAGACTTTTAGTTGATCAAAGATTCGGACACTGGTTATGACAAGTCAAATGAACATGCTATTCGAAAAAAAGATAAATCTTTCATAATTTTTCAACCTCCATAAAAACCACTAATAGGAAATGTGACTCCTATGACACTTTTAGGTTTTTTTTTATTGTACTAATAGGTCTACTAATAGGTCTAGTAAAAATAAATCCATTATTTTTGCTTTGCATAGAATGATCTGATTTAGGTTCAAATATACAACGCTTTCTAAGATGATTTGATGCCATTTTAAAGGCAATTTCATATTGCCACACTCTTCTCATCTCTGTCTTATTCGCAAAAGCTAGAGCAATCGAATTTCACTAGCTTTTTTTGAGCTAAATTTTCCATCAGGAAAAATATTCGCTTTAGAAAGGAACACGTAGTTGGTGATGGGTCTGGACTATGACGTGGATTTGTAAGAACATCCCTACCAAGCTTCCGGAGTTTTTGACGAGTCACTATCGTTGTGTGGGTAGCATTATCTTTTTGAAACACAATTTATCTTCTGTTGATCAAAACTGGCCTTATTTCTTATAGACGGTTCAATTGCGGTCCCTACAGGTTCGAATAAAGTTTTGGCTGTAGCCGAGTAGCTAGTAGTAGTAGATGATTCCTAGTCTATTCCATCGAACATATAGCAAAACCTCTCTGATTCTGGCTTGTCAGTCGACCATACGGCATCAAATTTTTTCTTTAATATGGATGAATTCAAAAATTCCCATATATGTATAAGCGATCCTTTTTCCGGAAAAGCTACATTTTATACACAAAAATGAGGCTAAAGCTCCCTTGATATTACTAAAAATTAGTTCAGAGGCTTTGTAACCGCGCTTACTTCCAAAATATTGATATTTAATCCGGGTTACTTCATAATAGTTAGATAACTCAAATGTCTCCCAAACATATTTATAACGGGTGATTTTTTTGAGGTTAGGATTTTCATGCAGTAGTATTTGACAGATCACGTGGGATGTCAGACATGGTGTCAAAGAGAAAGATGCTCAGTATGCTTTGACATTTCATCATGAATAGACTTACTAACGAGCAACGCTTGCAAATCATTGAATTTTATTACCAAAATCAGTGTTCGGTTCGAAATGTGTTTCGCGTCCGTGTCCGATGAGCGATGAGGCTCATTTCTGGTTGAATGGCTACGTAAATAAGCAAAATTGCCGCATTTGGGGTGAAGAGCAACCAGAAGCCGTTCAAGAACTGCCCATGCATCCCGAAAAATGCACTGTTTGGTGTGGTTTTACGCTGGTGGAATCATTGGACCGTATTTTTTCAAAGATGCTGTTGGACGCAACGTTACGGTGAATGGCGATCGCTATCGTTCGATGCTAACAAACTTTTTGTTGCCAAAAATGGAAGAACTGAACTTGGTTGACATGTGGTTTCAACAAGATGGCGCTACATGCCACACAGCTCGCGATTCTATGGCCATTTTGAGGGAAAACTTCGGACAACAATTCATCTCAAGAAATGGACCCGTAAGTTGGCCACCAAGATCATGCGATTTAACGCCTTTAGACTATTTTTTGTGGGGCTACGTCAAGTCTAAAGTCTACAGAAATAAGCCAGCAACTATTCCAGCTTTGGAAGACAACATTTCCGAAGAAATTCGGGCTATTCCGGCCGAAATGCTCGAAAAAGTTGCCCAAAATTGGACTTTCCGAATGGACCACCTAAGACGCAGCCGCGGTCAACATTTAAATGAAATTATCTTCAAAAAGTAAATGTCATGAACCAATCTAACGTTTCAAATAAAGAACCGATGAGATTTTGCAAATTTTATGCGTTTTTTTTTTTTAAAAAGTTATCAAGCTCTTAAAAAATCACCCGTTATTTGTTTTTAACTCTTATAACTCTTCTAGAACCCTCAGAGGTGATCTAGTGACTGATGCCCAAAGCATACTGAAATTATGTATAGAGAGAACACTTCTCCAATCTCCTGAATGGCAGTAAAAGCATTATACCTGGAGATGGCGAACCTGATTCCACAATCGATGAAGATGTAGCAGACGTTCCATTGCCCGACCATGAAGAAGTTGGAATAGCAATTACTCATCTTACAAACAACAAAGCGGCGAGGGCTGATGGATTGCCGGCCGAACTATTCAAATATGGCTGCGTAGAACTGATCAGCTTTTTGGGAGAATATGGTCGGACGAAAGCATGCCCGACGATTGGAATTTAATTAATAATTTACCTTAATAACTGCTTCGAGAATTGGAAATAACGGTAACACAAATGTATTGGTGCTATGGGGGATTATTTTGAGGGGGCGATATATGTAGGTTTTGAAGCTTCTCATATGTCGAAACTGCCGATATTGTCATAGCTGTCATACAACAGACCGATCAAACTCTAGTCCTGTTTTTTGATTTGTCGGTCAGAAACAGTGCTAGAACCCTCGCATTTGTTAATCTCACTACTATATTATATAGTGGCCATACAAACTGACCGAGAAAAAAAAGCAAGGTTAAAATCTTTTAATACACTTTTATGCTATAGGAAAAACACCTGTAAAGGGTATTAAGCTTAATTCTTTTTTTTTTGTTTTTTTTTTATTTCTTTTTATTATTTATTAGGTTTTCGTTTAAGCTCGCTGCGCCTCGCATTGCTTCCATCAAAGTCGTGATGCGTTCGTCGAAGATGCCAAATTGATAACTAGCCAGCACCGGATTGAAAATAACAACAACAACTACCACCACAACAATAACAAGGCCTGTCCTTAACTGTGTAACCCATTGCCAGTGGCATTGCCGATGTTGCAACTTGAAACTTGAACTTGCGTCTGGTTTGTCACAAATTAAACACGTTTTTCCACAGAACTAATGAATAACCAAACACAGCAGCAGCAACAGCAGCCAAAGGTGCATGCAGACTAGCTTGCAACAAATGAACAACAACAACACCAAATGCTGCAGCATGCAGCAGCTCGCGTTGCAGCCGCGATTTCATACGAAATTAATACAATTAGCAACTTGTAAATTTTTAATATCTATCATCGTTGTTGCAACGCGTTGCACGGACTGCATTGGTGCAGCAGGAGGCAACAACAACGCCAACTACGGCCGAGCGTAATGTAAAAGTGTTAATTGAACGAGCGGCCATGTGCATTAAGCTTCGTTTATATACCGTAATTGCGCGCATATTTATCACTGTCTTTTATATACTTATATGCATATTTGTATGTGTGTGTGTGCAGCAAGGCATTTCACGCAATTACGCACAACTAATGTAATTTTAGTAATTGTAATGAAAATCAAAATGCGATTTTTTTAGTTCATAAAACTTGACAAGCCTCCACAGCACGACGTTCGCAGTTGCCACAGCTGCCGCTGGACGTTGCATGTGTGCGCAAATTGCTTTACATGCACATATTTGCCTACGTGCTGCCCCAAGTGGCGCATATAATTGCTTATGGACACTTACACCGACCGTTGTTTGGTTTAATTCAAAATGTGCAAAAGGCAAAACAAAATTTAATTACGAAGTGCGAACACATTTAATGCCGGCCGACCAATTAAGCCAACCAACCAACCAGCCGAACGGTCAATAATAGCAACAACAACGCAGTGATTACGCCGTGTTGTTAGGCCATCAGCGTCACCAACAAACAGGCTCGTCATCATCTCTATTAAGGTTTTGATTTAAGCAAAAAATATATTAGTGTTAGGGTGGTACTGTTTTTGGAGGTTAAAATTTTCATAAGTAATTTGTAAATGTAATATTCCAAAAATAATGTGATAAACTGTATTTTTTGTCAATAAAAAAACGATAAAAATTTAATAATGAAAAATTTCACACCAATAAGTACCACCCTAAAGTAAAGCATCTTACTGCAAAATTTCTGAATAAATTACAAAATAAATAAAAAACGAAAATTTTTAGTATTAGGGTTGTCCACTTTTTATAAGAAATTTAAAATAATATTTTTGATCTTGAACACGAAGACATTAACAATTATGAAAATGAAAATAAAATTAGAAAATTAAAAAAAAAATTATGAAAATGAAGCACCAAATTATTTTTTGGCATAAAATAAAATTTTTCTAAACTCGAAAAATTAAACAGGTTTGGACTTATTAAGGAAGTAAATTATAAAATTTCAATTTTTTTAGAATGAAATAAATTAAAAATCTGTTTTACAAATTTTTAAACTACAAAATTTGCAGTATGAGGGTGGTCCACATTTTTTAATAAAATATTTAAAATGGTATTTTCAAACTTGAACATAAAATATTAAAGTTGAATTTGAAAATAAGTGAATTACAAAATTTCAAAACTTTGAGAATAATAAAAAATCGCATAAAATTATGTACCAAAAGTTGGCTAAATATTCTAATTAAAGGTTGCCCATTTGTGAAACATTTTCGAAAAAAGTCAGTAGCATTTACTAGAGACAACAACAAAATGATTTGAAATTATTTTCTTAAAATATTTAAAAAATTTAATGCAGTTTAGTTCGCCCTAATAATAAATTAGAAAGATATCAATAGAAACTAATATACTATTTCAGCATTAGAGTTGCCCATTTTTGTGTTATTGAATTTTTGTAATAAACTTTTCGGTCTTAAGTAAAAAAAACGAAAAAATTCAATTAAATTTAGTAGAAGGACAATGATAAAAAAAATATGATTACAAACATTTTACAAATTTTCAAAAATTTCTTACTATTAAGTGCCACCCTATAGTGCATGCATAAATGCTTTACAACAACTATAAACCACAAAAATAGGAAAATAATTTTTTTAAAAACTCCACGTATTAAGTGCCACCCTAATGTGGACGCATAAATATCTTAAATTAACAACAATAAGCAACAACAAAAATAATAAGTAATATTTTTACAAATTTTCAAAAATTTCTCACTATTAAGTGCCACCCTAAAGTGCATGCATAAATTCCATCTTTGTTAATGTCACGGCACTTCAAGTTGTTGCTAGCCACTCAACGCATGTTGCACGAAAAATATGCATTGAAAGTGCTTGTTGTTGCTGTCCAAGTGTGGCTAAGTACTTGTCGTTGGTGATGAAATTTTACTTTCCACTTTAAACGACACGATCGGTAATTGAACGACTAGCAAATCGGTTTTTATTAATAAGTGATAGCTAATAATCATTAAAATGAGTTAAACTGTGTCGCAAGTCGGGCTAGGATTAGATTGGATCTAATTCTTGTTTGAAGTTGTTTTTACAATTTAACTGGATTCTCACGATTCGATATTATCACTGGAGAACCAAATGGGAAACAAAAGATTTTGAGATGACGGTTTTATGAGACATCATATACTTCTCAGATTTAATGATGAATTGAAAGTCATATGAATTGAAGCCAATAGACGTAGGAAGACGATTTTTCATGCGCTACAAAACAAAATCGTTTTTATATAGTGATTGGAGGTGAAAAATTGGATCCATTTACGAGGAACCTCAACTGAAAAATCGTATATGAAACCTGGCCACCCGGACAAATAAACGACAAAGTCGAATATCTATGATGATTGGTATTGCTATCCATTTGATGGGATTGGAAGTGCGTACTGTATTATGCGCTTCTACAACTGGATATATCCCATAATGGGGAACGTTACCGACAACAACTTGTCAAATTGAATAAAACTATTGCCGAAAAATGCCATTGGTTTATGGCTACACATGAGTCAATCATTGAAAACGCTCGGCTCCATGTTGCAAGACCGGTTAGAAACCATATGGAAAATAGCGGTATAAAATGCCCTCTTTGGCTTCCGTCAGACCAGGGTATCAAAAATTGGTTTGATTAATTCTTGGATACTCAGCCGGTGCAGTCTTTTTGAAATGGAATCCACAAATTGTCATTAAGATGGGAAAATATTCTATCTTCAGATGGGCAATACTTCGACGGTTTCTTAAAGAAACCCTCCCGCTTACGAGGATATAGCCGAATTAACAACAAAGAGGCAGTCGCTACTTCTTTTCGAAATGTGGGGCCAATTAGAGATTCCAAGCGAAGCAAGGTCCTTCCCCACCTGCTCCTTCCAACGGAGTGGAGGTCTTCCTCTTCCTCTGCTTCCCCCGGCGGATACTGTGTAAATGCGGTATTCGCCGTGGCTAATGCGCAAAGGATCATAAATCTTCCGCAGAACCTTGTACACCGACTGTTTGTCTATTGACAGTAGATATTGTATTTCGTCTTGCCTTCATTCACTACCAGACCCATATATCAATATCATCGGTGTACGCCAGCCGCTGTACACTCTTAATATTAAGATTGTGCCTTCTCAATTCAGCTCTGCAGCTCGAATTATCTTCTTCAAGAGTAGATTGAAGAAGTCGCACGAAAGGGAGTCGCCTTGTCTGAAACCTCGTTTGGTATCGAACGGCTCGACCGATCCTGACGGAACTTTTGGTATTGCTCAACGTCAGTTTACACAGTCGTATTAGTTTTGCGTTTCAGACATAGCGGCAAAAAGCCAGCTACTTTTCATGCTGTCAAAAGCAGCTTTGAAATCGACGAACAGGTGGTGTGTCGATTCTCCTTTCACGGGTCTTTTCCAAGATTTGGCGCATGGTGAATATCTGGTCAGTTGTTGATTTTTACAGGTCCAAAGCCACACTGACAAGGTCCAATCAGTTTGTTGAGGGTGGGCTTTAATCTTTCACACAATACGCTCGATAGAACCTTGTACGCGATGTTGAGGAAGCTTATCCTACCGTAGTTGGTGGAGATTGTGGGGTCTCCCTTTTTGTGGATTGTGCAGAACACACTTAAATTCCAATCGTTAGAGGTGCTTTCGTCCGACCATATTCTAGTAAGAAGACGATGCATGCTCCTTATCAGTTCTTCGCCGGCTTATTTTAATAGCTCGGCCGGCAATCCAGCGACCACCGCCGCATTGTTATTCTTCAGACGGGTAACTGCAATTCGAACATCTTCAAATGTTCCTTAATAATTTCAGTATGCTCTGGGCACTAGTCACTAGATCCCCTCTGGTGGTTCTACAAGAGTATGCTCCAGTCTGGAAACCTTCTGTTAGTCGCCGCATCTTTTCATAGGATATTTGAACATTACCCCTGTCGACCAGCTTATCACAATCTTCGTACTTACGCATTTCGGCCTCTCTCCTTTTTTATGTGCAAATGCATTGACTACAAATTTCAAAGTAATCATGATTAGAATGTCTAGTTCCTATTATCTGCAGAATAAAGCTAAACAGGTAAGGTTTTACCATATATTAGAGGTGGAAGTGAAGGGATCTCTTGAGTGGACGTTGAATAAACGAAACGGTTTCTTCGAGGCAATAGAGAAACATTCCGAGATTTGATGAACCACGGATATAGCCACAGACCGAACTTTCGAATTCGAAAAAAGGGGTAAGGAACTTGGCTAAATTTGGAGTTTCGAGTTGTCACTGAAACAATCAATGTGTAAGCTGGTCTCACACACTTAAAGCGGCAATCAAGAAGTAGAGTGATGCCGTAGTATTTAGTCCACCACTTGTGGCACTAACAGTTGCTACGCGAAACCTGAAAAAAAAAAATAACAACAAATGGGTGCAAAACATGTCTAAAACGAAATGTCAGCGCGTCGAAATAAGGCGCACGCGCAACCCGCTGGCAGCAAGTGATCGCATTTTGTGCAACATTTTAAGGTGAACGACGCATGTGGCATGCGCTTAGCGAAGATCACATACACACAAACACATTGCAACGCCGCATGGAGGTGAGCGGTGGGAGTGGGTCTGCTGACATTGCCGCTGCCGCGTTGACTGAAGTTTGGCGGCCGAGGCTTGCTACATTTCGCGGCTCGTATTACTGATTTTTGAAAGATTTAGCGATGCAACATGAAAATGTCACGTTTTTCATGGTCGTCAGCATCACAAAAACAAATGCAAAGAACAAAAAAATCATAAAATTACAAAAACAATCACACAAATGGCAGACACATGCCGTTGCAATGTTGCCGCTGCGTTGGTGCAACAAACGCAAATGTTGCTGACATTTGTGGTGCGCTGAAGGCAACATCAGTTAACCCCACTTTTTGTTTTTGTTGTTGATTTCGCTTGGTTAGGCTTTGTCATAACTGCATGTTGTTGTTGTAATGTCGTTTTGTTGCCACGCTTTATTTGTTAACTCGCTCGTTGGTCGCACTGCCAGTATGGCCTTACGGCTTCGTTGATATTGCAGTTGTTGTTGCTGTTGTTTTTGTTGTAGAGGTTGTCACTGATCTTCTAAAATGTTGCTACAATTTCATACGATTGCGCATGCGCCGCTCGTACGCGCACAACACGACATACATGTGCGCCTCGATTGTTGTTATTGCAGTTATTTTTGTTGCTGTTGCTTTTGTTGCATTGCTGGTGCATGTCATTTGACAATGTGTGTCGTGACATCTCCCGCCGTCTTATTAATTTGCCGAATGCAAACAAGTTGTTCGGCTGTACCGCCGCGCTGTTGCACCGTCTAACGGCCTTTCGAATGCTGACTGTGGCATGTGGCAAAATGTAATAATTTATATAATATTATTTCAGTGTACCATATTGTATATCCGTGCTTGTATTACGGTAATGTTACAGGTGTTTAAGTCGAATGCCCTCTCCAAATCTGTGAACTTTTTGTAGGGAGAACTGCAGCAGAAGACAGGTGTCTTAATTTTCACTCTTTACTTCCAGGTTCTTATGGTGTAGATCAGATTTGCCTCCGAAAGCTGCATACGACATACATGGTATTAAACTCCTACGGACTCTTCGATCCTTTGTTTGACACTGACCTTGCGTAGGACTCTTGGATTGCTAGGGTTGAATCGTGAACTGATAGTCGAAGTATTATGTCACCTGAGTAAGCATGGATGACACTCTGCATATTTGGTTAATAGGGTAACACTAAGGCTTTCTGCAGGCTTCAGTGTACGTTCCTGTCCCGTCATTATGTTCACTTTACTACTTCTTTGCGATGATCGACTCTGAATATATTATATTTCATCATAAGGGTGTGCGAAAATACTTGTTCTGACCCTCACAGGGAGATAACCTTAGGAGCTCTGAGTTAGAATCCTTAAAAATATGAAATCGATCCCCGTGAACTTGGACGGTCTCTCAGATGTGACTGCAATACCTACGCCGACGAAGTGTCGATTTAAAAATCAAGAGGGTATGGTTTTCCTTCGCATGGGACCATAAACTAGTAAGAAGCCCGCCCATAAATAGAGGTACGGAAACTCCAGTATGTGACGGTAGCTAAAAAGGTTAATTCCGACAGTCCGTTGGCAGTCAAGCCGGCTGAGCAGCCTGCTGGCACATTGTGGACGAAGGCTGAATAGAGCGAATCCAATTTTCATCCAAGCAGCAGAGGTAGAATTGAACCAAGCAAGAACCTACGGGTTGGAGTGGGGCTCCAACAGTAAAGCTAAATGACTTGGTTTGATGACGAGTTTTCGGAAACTGGTTAAGGAAATTCAACCATCAAGGTTTGGTATTCTAAATTTAGAGATGTTGAAATGAGCATCGAAGGCGGTGAACGCAGTGGATGGCCAAAAGAAGTTATTACCAACGAAAACATCAAAAAAACAACCATAAAATAATTTTGGGTGACCGTAAAGAGAAATTGTTCGAGATATCAGGCACTCTTAAGATGGCAACTGAATGCGTTCATCAAAACATTCACAAATATTTGAGTATGAGACAGATCTGTGCAAAGTCGGCGCTGCTCGAGCTCAATTTGACAAAAAGCAACGTCGAGTTGATGATTCGGAGCAAAGTTTGGAGAAGTTCAAGCGTAGTAAGTCCGAGTTTCTGTATAGATATGTGACAATGGATGAAATTTGGCTCTGATTCCAATCGTCAGTCTTCCAAGTAGACTGTACACGATGAACTCGCGCCAAAGCTTGGAAAAACGCAGCAGTCGGCTGGCAAGGTTATGGCATCTGTATTTTGGGATGCGCATGGAATAATTTGTTTAAATACATTGAAAAAAAGGACCATCAACAGCAACTCTATCATAGTCTTATTGGACCGTTTGATGGACGATATCGTAGAAAAATGGCTGCATTTGAAGAAGAAGAAAATGCTGTTTTACCAAAACAATGCATCGTGTCCCGAGCCAGTAAAAACGATGGAAAAAATCCTTGAATCAGACTTCGAAATGCTCCCGCATTCACCGTTTTCGCGAAATCTGGCCCACAGCCACTACTTCTTATTCTCAGATAATGAAGAGGAGATCGCTGAAACTGAGACATAAATGGTACTTTTGACCCATTTTAGTCTGATGACGAAATCTCAAAAAATTCTCCAACAAAAACTTTTAAATTTAATACTTTGAACGTCTTTGATGTCTAATCAGTTGTCATATTCAACTGATGGCCACTAATTAGCTCTAAGAAATATGATTACCTTATATTTTTAATTCTCAAGCTTCCATTCACAAATTAGACAAGCTTCTGCGCTGCTTTCATTTATCAATATTGTAGTTGTTGCTATAGTTGCTGCGAGGCAATTCGGTTTAATTAAAAAATCGTGCAATGACAAGAGCCCCAGGGCTTGAAGCATCATCCTATGAGCTTTTACACACACACCCACACACACACACACACATACATACTTACAGAACAAGAATATGAGCGCTTCTTTTTGGTGAACGAAAAATCAAATCAGCATACAGAGCAATATGGATTGAAGTATTTCGAGAAAATGAAGCTGATTGGTTTCTATGCAATTAAGAGACTTAGTGGAGGAGCGCAGATGGACAACACACCAACACATATATGCAAATACAACTCTGCTATATTCGAGTACACTCCAACAAGCTGGACTCAAAGCGTGTCTATAGGAAGGAGAGACAAGTCTGCCACCATCACATATGCTCCAACCCGCTTGACAACGCTTTACGTCGCGTTGGGGCGGGGTACACGAGCAAAGGAGCTGGTACTGTGCAACGTGAAATCAGAAAATAAAATCAGTCAATCAATGATGACAATACAACAATCAAAAATCATACTAATTTCAGAGATAATTGGAACGAATTGCACAGCGAATTGGATGCAATCGGCATGCCACACCTCCAGCTGGGGCGCCAGACAGCGGTGTGGCGCAGAGGGGCCACGCAAAGCGTTTTTATTGGTCGCTCAACACGGATGAAAAAATATTGTTGCAACAAAAACAAAGCGCAGCGCAGCAGATTTTTAAATGTTGACTAATCAAAAGAACAGTTATGAGGGAGGTGCAGCGCTTGCAACAAAAACGTGCGAAAAATGCTATAGAAGGGAGACACACACATTGGCCGAGGCACCAAAAGCAATACATCGAATGAGCTGAAAAAAAATTGTTTGTGCAACACCCAATACAATAATAAAAACAAAAATAAGAACAACAACAACAATGGACACAAAATTTACAGCGCACAAAGGATAAGCAAACAAATGGAGTGAATTCGCAGCAACCAACAAATGTGCAACAAACACTTGCCTGCCGATGATCGGGTGAATCTCGTGTGTTGGGGGGGTCGGGGGCGATATAAGCGCCCGCCTGTGTGTAAAAGCCAAAAGTGTAGGAAAAAATGCAAACGGCCAGCAAGCGACAGAGCGCTCGTCGATTCATCAAAAAGTGCAAATGAAAGGCCAAAAAAGAACAAACAAAAATAAAACAAAAACTGGCGAAGAATGCAAAGTAATGAAAGTGGAAAAGTGTGCAGTAAAGAAAAGCCGAACAACGAGCCGCATGACCGGCCAATGTTGCAGGCGCGCAAGCCATTAGAAAGCTGGTGGGAAATAGGGTGGCCAGGTGACCACTTAGTAGTGGACTGTAAAGTGAAGGGAGCACATCAAGCTCTCATATGCAAGTTGAGCAAACAAATTTTGGAACCCGTGAAATGCTTTTATACCCAACTCATGTTTTTATTCATGTTGTAAAGTTTTATACGGTTTTACTTGCATGGAGGCAACTCTATGACTGTTAAAATTTTCATGCCAAAGTGTCGATTTTTGAAAACTTCTTAAAGCTATAGTTACAGTTTTCTTATACCATGTGTAATATAAAAAAAATATGCTTGTTATGGCAACTCTGCTCAAAAAATAGGTAAAGACTTTTTTTCAATTTACGTAGAACATTTTATGATTCGAATTTAATTTTGGCAAACCTGTTATATTTAATTAATTTTATTTGAGCATACCATAAACATTTTTTTTTCATTTTTTAAAATTAATTTTAATTTTTCAGAGAGTAGGAAACCTTTTTCTAGAAATATTACTACTTTTCTTCATTGCAATAAAATAATATTCCATTAAGTTTCTATGTTTTTAGCTAATCTCTTTTTAGATTTCAATTCGCTAAATTTGCCAAACCTTCAATATAGAAATAAAATGTTACTTACCTCGCGACCTAATGTGCCACAACAAATCGCACAGTCCCAGCATACTGACAAATACCAATATCCTGCTGAGTGCAATTGAGATGATGTGATCCCTATTCGGGCACATGCATAGATTTAAGGGCCTTGATCCAGCGTCTACAGACTTCTATGTTGTCTAGAATCAGGTGCTCGGCAGTTTCCAGTCGCAAAACTCGCTGTTCTCACGAAAGCTACGAGTATACCCATGTTGAACGGGTGCTTCTTAAGCCTGCAGTGCCGATTTAAAAATACCACAAAAAGCTAGAATTTGGTTCTTGAGAGTTTGGTTACGATTTTAAACGTAATGAGGTAGTAACTACCCATTACCAACTTTGACTAGCGGATGCCTGCGTGTTATTACCGATACTTTTCCCTAACCACTCTCTCAGCCATGTGGAACAGCTCCTTTATGGTATTTGGACCAACCGAAATATAAGGTTTTAGTCCTATCATCCTGAAAGCAGCTGCAGAGCTGACACTTAGTTCATTACCGGCTACTCCTTTGTGACCTGGGTATCAGATAAGATGCACTTGATTGCGAACTGATAGGTTTTCCAGTCAGCAGACCTAACAACGAAAAATTCTGAAAGATATTGGTCTTATACTTTCATTTAATTAAAATTTCCGACCTTGAGGCATTCGCTCAAATCAATTCCCCTAACCATTGAAGGACATTATACAGAACTGCCAGGGGGTTTACCATCATTATCGTAAATTGAACGGATTTCTGGTATACCTACTACTCTTTTACTACACTACTGTGCCCAAAAAATAAGGTGACATTTGAATTTAAACTGCGCGCGTCAAAGGATTTGGAGAATTATTACTTTTTTTTAGATTGGTGGTACTGTCAGTCACATTTATGTAAAATTTCATGTAAAAATATTTATTAGTCTTTGAGATACGTGTCGCTTTGTGAGCTGCTAAAAGGAGGATGGTGCAGAAAGCCTTTGGTGATGAAGTTATGTCTAAAAGAAATGTTTACAAGCGGTATAGTGAATTCAAAGCCGGCCGTGAACGTGTCGAAGACGAAGAGCGTCCAGGGCGACCATCAACCTCAATCGACGAGGCTCACGTTCAACAAATCAAATATTTGGTGTTGAAAAACCATCGATTAACAATTAGAGACCTTGCTGATGAAGTTGGCATATCGAAAGGCTCAGCCAGTACCATTTTGAAGGATGTTTTGGGACTCAAGCGCGTCAAATCTCGACTGTTACCGAAAACATTGAATTTTTTGGAAAAAAGGCGTCGCGTTGAAGTGTGTGAAACGATGCTTTCCGACTACCAGGTTGTCATGAAATGCATTATAACTGGCGATGAGACTTGGATCTATGCTTACGACCCCGAAACAACCGATCAATCGAGCGAATATCGTGCCAAAAGAGAGCCGAGACCAAAAAAATCGCGCCAAAGTCTCTTAAAATCAAAGTCATGTTGACTGTTTTCTTCGATTATCGTAGTGTTGTGCATTATGAATTCCTTCCAACTGGTCAAACAGTCAATAAGGAATATTATTTGAACGTTATGCGTCGTTTGCGTAACGCTATCCGCCTAAAACGGCCGGAATTGTGGAAAGACAATTCTTGGTTTTTGCACCACGATAATGCACCATCCCATACTGCCCTCGTAATTCGTGATCATTTCGCCAAAAACTCAACCCATATCGTTCCGCAATCACCGTATTCACCTGATCTGGCGCCGTGCGACTTCTGGCTGTTCTCCAAGCTCAAAAGACCGCTCCAGGGACACCGTTTTTATATGATAGAGGAGATTCAAACCGCAGCGAAGACGGAACTGAAGGCCATCCCGGAAAGTGACTACAACAAGTGTTTCGAAGATTGGAAAATCCTTTGGCATAAGTGCATTGCATCGGGAGGGGATTACTTTGAAGGGGATGAAATTGACTTGGAAGAATAAATAAAGAATTTTCAAAATAAATACAATGTCACCTTATTTTTTGGGCACAACAGTTCGATTCTCTGTTAATATGTATATTAAAAACTTTTACTCGAGTCATTCTTTCTAATGGAAACCAAGCTGAAGAAGGTCTGATCCAATATTGGATCATATACTACAGATAAACCATACAAATTTAATATAAATATTTTATAAACAGCTATTATCTGTAGTACATGATTCAATATTGGATCAACCATCTATCTGCATAGCTTCACAAGCTATAGTCTTGAATACAAAAAAAATAATACGAAATCAAATAGTTTCTGCGGGTACTTTTGGCCTGGTCCCAGCAACTAGGCGAAAGTACGCAATGCCCAACCTTCATCGCAACCAAATAAAAAATAGGCTAATGGGCGTGGAAGGTACTGTATGTTTGCAGAGCAGTGCTGACATTGTGGCATGTATGAAATTTGCATCAGCTGCAAGAACAAATGAAAACTACTACCAATCAACAACAAAAAAGAGTCAACTCTATGCTGCATGAACACGGCAGCCGAGAGCTAGAACAGCATTGGAGGCACTGCGAATACGAAAAACATAAAAGCAACAACAACAACTGTCACACAACAAATGACAAGGCACTAAATCAACATTTCACTTTGATGAATGATGACCACCATACTGGTCTTCAGCGTTGCACCAAAACGCCAAGCAGCCACCAAAGAGCGATAGCAAACATGGGGGAGGAGGAGGCGAAGTGAGGAAGTGCAGAAAAAATTGGAATCGAGAAAAATCGGTAGTTATGCGAGTTTTTTGCAATGGTGCAAGTGGTTGCAAAGCAGCTGGAGGGAGGGGGAGACACCACGTTGAAGGGTGCACCACTTTGCATAGAGCAGAAGTGATAAAGCAATTGCAAAGGAAATAAGAAAACATAACGGTACTACCATGCACAGCCAATAATTGGCACGGATGCATATACGCCTACAAATACAATGCTTATCCAGTTGTGTGTGTGCATGTGTGTTGCATGGACATGCATGTGTGTACGGGAGCATGCTCGCCCAAAAGCTAAAACAACAGCCGTGCAACATAAATGTGTAAATGTGTGTGTGCGTGTTTGCAGCATTGATAACTCTGCAAAAAACAATGAGTGCATGCTGCAATAACAACAAAGCAAATATGTACCGTTACTTGGTGAAAAACTACGCAGAAGGATAATGCTGCAGGAGAGGAAGCGATGTTGCACGAATGCTTTGGACATTTTGAAAAACAAAAAAGTTATTCTTCCAATAAAATTGAAAATGGTGGATAGTAGGCGTGTACGAGGCTTGTTTACTGGAACAGTTTTCTGTTGCGATAAAAAATGGAGTAATTTCAGGTGGAGGAGGGAGGAACATATATGCCGAGATTGAAAGTATTGCCAATAAGTGCAGATATAAAAGAAGGAAGGTAGGAAAGGAATAAAAGCTTTTCCAGTCGGAGCAAAAGTGATGAACTGTTTCCAGCTCGTCTTACTTTAAATAGCTCTTCCAAAATACGAAAATAATCAAGATCCGTTGATTCTGTATATCTTTAAAATCGAGGAAAGGAAAATCGACAAATTAATTTGGTCAGTTCCTGTATTCGAATATATTCCATTTATGGAATCTCTATTGCCAGATCAAATCCGACGTTTTCACCATGCTGCTTACACTTTGATGTATCATCCTCATAACGGGTGATTTTTTTGAGGTTAGGATTTTCATGCATTAGTATTTGACAGATCACGTGGGATTTCAGACATGGTGTCAAAGAGAAAGATGCTCAGTATGCTGTGACATTTCATCATGAATAGACTTGCTAACGAGCAACGCTTGCAAATCATTGAATTTTATTACCAAAATCAGTGTTCGGTTCGAAATGTGTTTCGCGCTTTACGTCCGATGAGCGATGAGGCTCATTTCTGGTTGAATGGCTACGTAAATAAGCAAAATTGCCGCATTTGGGGTGAAGAGCAACCAGAAGCCGTTCAAGAACTGCCCATGCATCCCGAAAAATGCACTGTTTGGTGTGGTTTGTACGCTGGTGGAATCATTGGACCGTATTTTTTCAAAGATGCTGTTGGACGCAACGTTACGGTGAATGGCGATCGCTATCGTTCGATGCTAACAAACTTTTTGTTGCCAAAAATGGAAGAACTGAACTTGGTTGACATGTGGTTTCAACAAGATGGCGCTACATGCCACACAGCTCGCGATTCTATGGCCATTTTGAGGGAAAACTTCGGACAACAATTCATCTCAAGAAATGGACCCGTAAGTTGGCCACCAAGATCATGCGATTTAACGCCTTTAGACTATTTTTTGTGGGGCTACGTCAAGTCTAAAGTCTACAGAAATAAGCCAGCAACTATTCCAGCTTTGGAAGACAACATTTCCGAAGAAATTCGGGCTATTCCGGCCGAAATGCTCGAAAAAGTTGCCCAAAATTGGACTTTCCGAATGGACCACCTAAGTCGCAGCCGCGGTCAACATTTAAATGAAATTATCTTCAAAAAGTAAATGTCATGAACCAATCTAACGTTTCAAATAAAGAACCGATGAGATTTTGCAAATTTTATGCGTTTTTTTTAAAAAAAAAGTTATCAAGCTCTTAAAAAATCACCCTTTACATATGGTTAGGTTACGAAGTCGATCCATAACTAGTTGAGAATATCGGTTCATTGTGATGCCAAAATTCTACCACGTATTATTCGAAAATACCTTAAAAAATCGAGAAGGCGCCTTGGGTCTTAAATTTTTTTTCAATACCGACGATTTCGCTGAAAATATGACTGCCCAGATATTTCAACCACACTCTTGCAAAAGTTGGACAGTAGAGAAGAAAGTGACTGGTTGCTTTTATCTGGCAACTTTGCCTTCGCACGATCCGCTAGATCAGCTTTACTAAAGACAAGTAACATAGTTCAGTGAATCGCCTGCGTTTTACATTAGGCCCAAGAAATATCGCAGTCTCATTAAATCCAGATGTTGACCAACGCCGGCTAAGCTCACGCGTAGAGCCATATTTCAACCGCTACAACGCAAGTGAATACTGGAGACCCAACTCATTCCCAATCTGGTGTAAGGAGAACAAAGGTTCCTTCCTTTTCCTCATTCGATTCCGCTTTGATCAAACGAATTTAAAGACCCTGGGAGTAAAAGGCCTGAGTCGATTTAAAAAAATTTATTGAACCAATGCTTAGAATTCTTTAAAAACTTTCAAATCTCCAAGAATTTAAGTCGTCACGGAAGGCATTCTCCTGAATAGCTTTGAGAGCCTAGGTGCATGCTGCATAGATCCCCTTTCATTGGTCTTTTCAGTAAAGGAAACAAAATAAGTCTGGGGGCCACATCTGGGCTGTAGGGTGGCTGCGCTGGAATTCCAGCGTTGGTAGCTGTTCTCAAGTAAGGCGGTGCGGAACGGCGCTTTGTCGTGATGCAACTTCCAATCGGCTGCAATATTTTATCGAGCAAATTGACCCTTCGTTTGAGTCTCTTGAGGACTTCCATATAAAACTTGGCGTTGACGGTTTGTCCAGGAGGAAACAATTCATTGTGGATAATGCTTTTGATGTCAAAAAAGGCAATGAGCATGGTTTTCACTTTGGTTTTGCTCATTAATTAGCCACTACTTCCCGCCCGTCCAAAAAGGCCTGGTGCCACCGAAACACACCACTTCTTGCTAAAGCATCAACTCGATGAGCCTGCTTGATCATGTTAAACGTCTCTGTTGCAGATTTACCGAGTTTCACAATGAATTAAATCGTGCACCTCTGCTCTAACGAACTCTGCATTTCCGGCTTGCACCACTCACAGAAACATGTTATGCGAAAATGCTTGTCCTGACTCTCCAGGTGCTCGAAGACAACTGACCAGCCACTCGTTCGGTAACTAGGAACGCCCTCTACCAAATCCATTCGGTGCGCGCACGCTTCGAAATACAGTTGTGGCGGAAAATCAATCCTATTACTTCGCGGATAAACTCTACAGTGAAATATAAATGGTGATCCGTTTCGGGGCTCCCTACTTTTCCAAAAAAAATTAATGGGGTTTGTTCGAAAGAATATTCTTTGGCATTTATTTTTTGAAGATTATCTCTATCAAATGTTGGCCGCGGTTACGTCTTAGATGGTCCATGCGACTGGTAACTGGCGAATGACCAAGGCCTGAATCGATGCGGGATTGTTATCTTTATATATCCCCATCGGAATACTGGGGGCTCTGGGGGTTCGCAATGAGATAATTTTGCTTGTTTACATACCTTTTGAGCCAGAAATGGGCTGCATCGCTGAACAAAATTTGGCTCGAAAATGTCGGATCTTTTCAAGAGCTCGTAGAGCGAAGTGATGTCGCTTAAGAAGGTCGCGCGGCTTCAGATCTTGCACAAGTTGTATTTTGTATCTTTGTCGCCAAGTGGTTAGTCTGAATTGCTACGAATAGCGCCGAATCGACTATCCGCGGTCCCCACTGCGTGGTCTATTCGATCGAGCTCTTCCTAATAATTTCTATAGACTTTTCGTTAGACTCCCAAAGTGGATAATTATGGTATAAGCTAATATTGGTAAATTTGAGACCTTGGCAAGGATATTTCCTTTCTTTAAAGAATACTAGTTTATGGTCCAAATATAGAGTTTATTTCAGTCCCACAATGAGCCCCTGTGCTGTGCTCACTTTTTTCTTTTTCCGAAATGGAGCTCGAAAAAAATATTTTCGTAGAAAAACCAAGCCGGTAAAGGATTTTAATTTTATGTCGACATTTACAGTTACTTCAACAAAATGCGCACACATACACATATACACAAGTGTATGAGTAGATAAATGCATTAGAAGAAAATGTAGCATAAAAGCAAGGCTGGCAAATTAATCGAATTATTGCCGCTACACAGCCGGCCGGTCAAGCATTCGAATCACTCAAACTCACACACACACACATATACACACCAACACAGAAATTTCTAAAAATATAAAGCAAAGAATGCCAAGGCGCAGCATTCGTTCTTCTTTCTACATGTGTACGTGGTGCCCACATGGAGGTGCACTGCGAAAGCGCACACACACGCGCTGACATTCATGTGGCATGGTGGAAGATGCCACAGGCGTGACTTGCGAAGCGGCAAAAGCAGAAAAAAAGATGGTCGCTGGACACAGCCGTCAAGGAAATGCATAAATAGCAGCCACATAAAAAATCACAAGCAGAGGAGAATGTGAAAAAATGGAAGAAATGATGTTCAACTATGTGCAATTAATTTCTTTTGCATACCTACAGGCGCGCACACAAGGATCACAAATGTTTTTATTTTAAGGCAAAGTGTATGTGGTGTGTGAGGTTTGTGAGGTGTGGAAGAGGAAACTACTTCTGATAGCTAAGAGCATAGTGATGTTATATGCGATTGGGTTTTTTTCTTAGCATGCTTGTAGGCGCATTACCTGGTACATTTTACGTATACATACATATGTGTATATGGTGGTCTACTTAGGTGCTTTGACGCAGCATGTCTCTTCAGGACGACGATGTTAACTAGAAGAATTTTAGAGTTTGAAAAAAAGATTTCGGGTAGAGGGACTCTTTTTCCAATTTTTACTGAAAACAATATTTCTATGACAGGCTAACGCGAGTTATACAATATATGAGAAAGACCTTTTCAATCAAACTTCAATTTCGGCCTATTTCATATAGGATTTATAAACATAATGTCGAGCGTCACCACGAGCCCACAGGTGCTAGCAGGGGCTCAGAAGGTTAAAAAAGTTGTGCACTGTGTCTTGCGCTTCTTCTTCCTCTTCACTGGCGCAAACATCGCTTACGCGGTTTTAGCTGAGTTAACAACAGCGCGCCAGTATTTTGTTCTTTTCGCTAGTTGACGCCAATTGGAGATACCAAGTGCAGCCAGATCCTTCTCCACCTGATCTCTCCGACGGAGTGGAGATCTTCCTCTTCCATCCACAAAACCTTTCTCTAGAAAACTCCTAAGACCGACTCATAAGATGATGCCTCCGTACTATATAGCAGGACGAGAATATTGAGAGACTTATAGAGTTTGGTTTTTGCCGAAAGTGAACTTTACTTTTGAATTGCCTACTCAGTCCAAAGTCGCCCCTGTTGGTGAGAGTGATTCTGCGTTGGATTTCAAGGCTGATATTCAAGGCGAAATTATCCACGACTTCAAAGTTTTGACTAATGGTAGTGATGTTTGAGACAAGTCGCGAAAGGGATGACTGTTTGTTTGATGACCGGAGATATTCCTCTTGTCTTCATTCACAATCAAACGCATTTGTTTCGCTTCCTTATCCAGTATGAAGAAAGCAGAACTAAAAACGCGGTTGTTGGCGCTTAGCGGGGCATAATTTAAAGAAGTCATGTTTCTTTATAGAGTTTAGTCAATCAAGAGAGTCCTCGAAATTTAGAGGTACGAGTATGAGCCCAGAATCAAACACAATTTTAGACGCAATAACTTCCGTTGCAATGTGATAATAATTAATAATTGACAAGAAAAATATAAATCTGTTAAAATGACCAAATAGAATCCGAGCAAACTGCTGGCCATTATTTAGACTTTACTGAAATATTATATAAAATATATCCAGTGTAGTCCTGAATCATTAAGAAATGGAGCGATGTGAACTAATTTGTATTTTTCTATAGCCTCTGACGGTGAATTTACCTCGGACGCCCACGGTTTGGTAGCATTCTTCTTTGTCATCTACATAAGGCGTTCCAGCTAAGTTGTGAAAAGTATTGTGAAAATTTGGTAAAATTAGACTCTTTGTAGTCAAACAAATTTATTTCAATTTATTAAGGTCTGGTTCTGAAGAAGGCAGCCTCTGCTCATGTAATCTCAAACATGGCGGAACTATTTACTAGCTTTTCAACACATTTTACAAAAAGAATCTTTAAAGAAAACCTAAACTGAACTTCAAATTTCGACGATAAATTTTCAAAAAAGCTCAAGTTCCTTATGTATGCTGACTCTGCAGTAACTAAGTCAACAGAAGCTTTAAGAAATTTTTGGAAACTCGGAAATTTTAATCAAGCTAAGATACTGTCTGTTTTACGGATCACTGATCTCATAGCGCGATCCGAGAAGGAATAAGGTATGACGAATACATCCTGGCTGATAAAGTTGCATTCGAAATTTGTGGCCGAGGGCTTCACTTTTACGTACACTTTCAGTCCTGGTGATGTTGTTTGAAGTCTTTTTCAAAGTATAGCCTTTTCAGCACCATTTTCTGGGCTTTTTTCCGTACATCTTCCGATAACTCCATAGCGCCTGATTCTTTATAGTAGAATATTCTACAGATAATTTTTAGACAATTCTGACTACTTAGAGCTTCTGAGTGATAGAGTTTGAGCTAGCCATGTTTCGATTCAATATAAAATTTCAACTTTAAGCAGCAATAGGAAAATTTAAAATAACTACCCGGATTCAAGGCGGATATATATCGGATATATATTGGATATAAGAGGATATATAGAAGATATAAAGCGGATATATGTACATATATAGAGTTTGGCTAGATACATTAATGGCCTTCTCCTGAGCTGTCACAGCTGTCACATATCGCTATCGACTTGTGTAAGTTCGTAAGAGTTCTTCATCTTCAGCTCGACAGTTAAGGTTAATGAAAGGTCTGAAGTTGAGCAAATAACTACTTTCTACAGCTTAAACTTTACATAATTACATGTACATATTATGGCACCCTACTCTACTACATATTACTATCATGCCACATGGCAATAAGATATACTTTACGGCATCATTTTTTGTACATACATATATAGTGCATATGTATATGTGGTTATGTTAATATATCCATGCATATTACAAACACAAAAAATAACGGAAAAATTCGCTGAAGCTGCAAAAACTGGGTGGTGTCCACAAAACGCAAATATTACATGGCAAATGGTAAATTGCAAGAATTGGAATTGCTAATCAAATGTATTCGCAGCTAAAATACATGTGTGTGAGTGTGTGTGGGTAAGTAGAATTATTGACTATTTTTGCGCAAACATACACATTCACAGGCATGTTCAATCATCTCTCCTTACCTATACGTGACTTTCAGCGATAAGTTTGCTTACAAAAAGCATAAAAAACAACAACAGCAAACATTCGTGGCACAAAAAAATATCGTTTTGTCAACAGTTTGTTCGCTATCTGCATATCTAATAACAAATATGCCACATCCACCAGCAGCTGTGGCATGTGTGTATGCCTCATGCATATTCAGGCAACACAGCGACACGCACACCCACACACATGCAATCACACCTACGCACAAGCGCGTTGATTATTTCCATTTATCAAATGCAAAATATTGGTGTGCGCCACTGATGATTTTCCGCCACACCCCCTCACCTCAGCAGGCGATTGCTTTGCGATTACTTCTCTCTTTTCCGCTTGGAGTTTTCGGTGAGGTGAGGTAAGCTCTCATTGGCAAAGCAAATGGATGTGGCTATGGTTGTGTGTGGAAAAATTTCATTTTTTTAACTAAAATTATGAATGTGAATATGTACTGCAGGTAGAAGAAGTTTCACTCATAACTTATACAAACATATAAGTAACACATATGTATTTGCTATATATACATACATATATATACATGCCTTTACATATCCACCATTGATTGAAGTAAAAATTATTGAAGCATCCAAAATTGAAAATTTCTAATGCTTCACATTGCCAATTCGAGTGCTTTGTGTTTATGTAAATTTTGCGTGTACCGTTACCCTCAAATACCAGTACGAGAATTTTCAATAATGGAAAATCTATTAATGAAAATAACTGAAACTTTGGCAAAAGACTTTAAAAAATTAAGCGTTCATTATTTTTCCTTAGATTTGGCTAAAAACGAATTTTCGGTTTAAACAATGTTGCAACACTTATCACATATTTAAATATTAAATATTTTTCAAAGGTAGAGTTTTTATTGAAATTTTTTAGGTTTTTCCATAATAAATACTAACTTCAAAAAGCTGGAGCCATGTGTAAAAGTTCACGCAAGTGAGGGAAGTTCTCTGAGCGCCATTTACTTGCGAGTGGCCAAACACATTTCTTTTACATAAGGCTCAACCAGCTCACGACTTCCGATCTTGGACCAACAATCCTCTAGGTAGCTAAAAAAAAATATCCGTTTGTTTGTGAGCTTAAGTGAGAAGGCGAAACATCCCCTATCCAGGGTCGTGCGCTGGTTTGGTTCCCTCCAAGAAAACAACAGCCTAGGATAAGTGACCCCTCTTTTGATGATGACCCCTGCAAACGTGTTAAAGATTACGATTTAAAGACATGCACCTGGAGTGTCAGGTCCTTTATTTGGGAAGGTGCCGTTGCCAGCTGGTTGATACCGTCGTTAGAGTAAGTGCTGACATCACCGTCGTCCAAGAAATGCGATGGACGGGACAAAGACTGTGGCGAGTAGGTCCTTGTGTCACTTACCACAGTGGCCACATGAAAGAGCGGAGTTTACACCGGTGGATGAACGTCTTGCTACAATTCGCATCAAAGCGAAGTTCTTCAACATAACGCTGATTTGCGCCCACGCCCCGACGGAAGAGAAGAACGATATGTCCAAAGATGCCTTCTATAAGCGCTTGGAGCGAACCTATGGGAACTGCCCCACCACGATGTCAAAATCGTTTCAAAACCGGAGCATACTCTTGTAGAACCCCCCGAGGCGATCTAGTAACCGATGCCCAGAGCATACTAAAATTTGAAGGTAACACTTTTTCAGCCTGCTGAATAACATTAGGACATGTCGAACCTGATTCCCCAATCGATGACGATGGAGCAGACATTCCATTATCCGACCATGAAGAAGTTCGAATAGCGTTTATATGTCTGAAGAACAATAAAGCGGCGGAGGCCGATGCATTGCTGATCTGCGCCAACTACCGCGGGCTAAGCCTCCTTAACATCGTCTAAGTTTCGATCGAGCGTAGCGTGTGAAAAACTGTAGTCCACTGTCAACAAACTGATTGGACGTTATAAGGGGGGCTTTAGGTCTGGAAAATCCACAACTGACCTGGATCAACATGTACCACACTCCACTTCTTTGTCGTTTTTAAAGCTGCTTTTGGCCGCACGAAGAGAATCTGGCTTTATACCACGATGTCTGCATTTTGTATCCCCGCAAAACTTATACGGCTGTGTAAACTAACGTTGAGCAACAGGAAAAGGTCCGCCAGGATCAGAAAGACCTCTCCGAGCCGTTTGATACCAAACGGGATTTTAGGCCAGGAGACTCTCTTTCATGTGACTTCTTCAATCTACTCTTGGAGAAAATAATTCAAGCTGCAGAACTATACAGAGAAGGTACCATCATCTGTCAGAATGTGCAGATGTTGGCGTATGCCGGTGATATTGATATCATTGGCCTTAACATCCCGCTGCTTTCTCCAGACTGAATAAGGAAGCGAAGCAAATGGGTCTAGTAGTGGCAAGACGAAATATCTCATGTCATCAAACAAACAGTCGTCGCACTAGCGACTTGGCTCCAACATCGCTATTCACAGTCATAACTTCGAACTCGTAGATAATTTCTCCATTTTGGAACCAGTATTAACACCAACAACAAACGCAGAATTACTTCGGACGCAGTAGACTATTGAGAAGTAAAGTGCTCTCTCGACGAACAAAAACCAAATTCTACAAGTCACTCATCATCCCCGTTCTGCAGAGGCATGGACGATAACAACATCTGATAAAACAGCGTTAAGAGATTTCGATAGAAAGGCTCTGCGGAAGAGTTATGGTCCTTTGCGCATTGGCAACGGCAAATATCGCAGTCGATGGAAAGATTTGTACGATATATACGATGACATTGACATAGTCACATCGGTTATGATGAAAACACTCCAGATATAAAAATATTCGAAGCAGTACAAGCAGAAGAAGAGGAAGACTTCCGCTCCGTTGGAAATAGCTTGTGGAAATGGACCTGGCTACACTTGGAATCTCGAATTGGAGCCAAAAAGCGAAAAGGAAGAGCGTCTGGCACAGAATGAGAAAATTACTGACCTTGTCAAAACAACTTGCTTGGAAAAACAAAAATTTTATTAACCAGGGTTGCCTAGTTGTTTACCAATTGATAATTTAAAATGTTGATGATGAAAAAAAAAAAATATTTCATTTTACTACTTTTTTATGAAAACTTAGCACAAAACACGCTTAGCAATAATCACAACATCACAACTGTTGCAAGTGGCATGCAGCATTTCCTGAATTGCACGCATTCCTGCACATAACCCACATATTCATACATACGCCACATGCACCACATGCACATGCCGCTTGTGTTGCACACTGACCCACACAATGGGTGGTAAATTGAAGCTTTCAATTGCGTTGCAACAGCACGCTGCATGCAGCAAATGTTGTTGCGCCTGTATTTTTGTAATTTCTCCGCCGAATGGCTGTATTTTGACAGCCGCCACATTGCAACCATAATTGTGGCGCACACATTAATGACACGCAACATTTGCCACATGCCGTGCAATTTGAAATTGAGTTAGTGTCACGTTGGCGGCGTTGCAACATGCTGCGTATAAATGCCAAATAACGCATACTAAACAATTTTTGTGGCAAGTTATCAGGTGTTGCAATGTAGCAATAAAAGTAATGAATCGCTGCAAATAAATATTGCGAGAAACTACAGCTATTTATTATGTTGACTGGCGTTCACTGTTGTTGTTGTTGTTGTTGTTGCTGAGCATGACTGTTAATTATGCTGTTGTGGCGTTTATAGACATTTGCTTTTACATAGTTGCATTATTTGGTGGAGGCTTTATATTAGATGAGTTGTAAATATATATATTAATTGGAGTTTATTCAATCGGCTTTTGAAGGAACTTAAACTTAACACACAGTTATGTCGTCTTTGTGGGTCTTCAACCTCAATAAACCCTGAATGTCTTGTTCATTACAGTAATCTTTCCATGAGGGCTCAGAACAAAAAAGGTAATTTTACATTTACTGCTAACTGACTTGTTCTGCAAGCAACTGGACGCGAAGATCTTGAACTTAGGGAATCTTCCCAACTAATCGCTTGAAATAAGGGTAATTCTAAGGTATTTGGAAGTAGCTATTCTATCCAATACCATATACAGGGTAGGCCATTTAAAGTTGACCCATCTGGCAACGCTGTAACTTTTAACAGCGCTGACAAATCGGCTAATGTCATACCGCGTTAGAAGCGTCATTCGAAGACAATTTATACCATGGAACAGTACACTCCAAAAGAACGCGCTGAAATTGTTCAGCTTTATATTCAAAATAACTTTTCAATTGTGTTAACTCAACGTGCGTTTCGCAAAAAAAATAAAGTGAAAAGTGCTCCAGTTAAGAACACAATTAAGTCTTTATACGCAAAATTTGTGAACACCGGTAATCTCAGTAATGCCAGTCATGCATCCAGACAACGCACAAGACGTTCTGATGAAAATATCGAAGCTGTACGAGCCAGTATTGAGGAGACTCCATCGACATCGAGTTATCGCCGCTCTCAGGAATTAGACATCTCTCGCACAACTCTCCGACGCATAATTCATAAAGATTTGAAGATGTTTCCATATAAAATTCAAATGGCACAAAAACTAAACCCAGCTGATTATCCGCGACGCCTTAATTTTGGCAAACAAACAAATGGGTCAACTTTAAATGGCCTACCCTGTATTCTTATGGAAGTAAACATAAATTCGGTCCCCAAAATTGCCTTCCCTTCCATAGAAGAGGGCAAAAGAGCCGAGGTGAACAGGTACGTAGGGATAAGCTTCTTCTTTCGCTAAAGTGAGAAGGCGAAACAACCCCTTGCATAGGGTTGTGCGCTGGGTTTGGGACTCGCCACGTAAAAAACACTGCAATGAAAAAACAACAACAGCCTCGGATGAAAGACCCCCTTTTGATGACGACCATGGCAAACGAAATAAGGACTACGAATTGAGGGCATGTACTTGGAATGTTCAGTCCCTTAATTGGGAAGGTGCCGCTGCCCAGCTGGTTGATGTCCTCGTAGGGATAAGCATCCATACAAAAATCGAGTGGAAGTTGGCGTTTTTTTCAGCAGATTTTGGTTCCAAAATCGTCTTTCGAATACCAGACTGTTGCAGTGTACTCACAATAATTAAAGATAGTCTTCTCGTTATGATAAGGAGTGCGATCATAACAAGGAATATTTATATTCATATAAACAGATAGCCAATCGGTGTTTAAATCACTGATGTCTCCTAGGTCTAATCAAAGATAATCAAATAATTCCGTGATCCCTTAGTGTATCTAACATCTAACATCTTAATATTGTGAAGCAGATGCAGAAGCCAGAACCTGCAAAGAGGGAATTTATATTTCTCTGGCTAATTCAAGATATTTAATCGGCAAACATGTTGTAAATTTAGCTCAGTATCGGTGGAGCAGTGCAGGTAAATCCCAAGCTGGTGCATACCGGGTAACACTAAATGACCTGCGGTCTTCACGCCCTTTCAACTCCTGGACGACTTTAGCTTTGAAACTGGTTTTTGAGTAGGACTAGCTCTATAGAATTTGGTAGAACCATGAGCTGGTCGTAGCGGCATTCTAACACTTGGCTATAATGAGGTGACACTCATCAGAAATTGCTTACGGGCTAATGTCGCAACCAACCGCGTTCAACGGGTGGCGCTCATCAGCATGTCTGGTGCACTGAGGTTCACTTCAAACATGACACTTAACGCCATCTTGCACATAGTGCCTGTAGTCATCGTCGGAAGGTGTATGGCTGCGAAAGTGGCTATCGGACCCAGATAATCTGTGTTTTTTAAAGAATACGTATTTAAACACTTGGACTTCATACCAGATCACTTACATCATGGAGTCGTCAAACCGAACTCTGGCGGTTCCTTCTCTGCTTATTTAGTATACCGTTAGAGGAGAAGGGCAGAGAGCTTTTTTGCGGTTGGTGGAGGGGTTGACTGTCAGGAGCTCTCCATGAACTCCCGCTTCAGACTTCCTGGCGATTGCAGTGTCTTCCAAGCTAAGGTTGCAGACATTAAGGTGAGAGGTCGCAAACTTTTTTATCGATATGAACTCTTCAAAAAAATTACGCTGTTATCTCTAAAGAAACTTAATCTTATAAAATATGTTCTACGTGGATACAAGGATTAGATGAGACAACAGAGTAAAACAATTTTATTACAAGTGATTTCAAAACGGGTCCGTTAAAGGTAGCTGTGTCATCAGACAGCTACATACTCTCTCCTGCAGTTATGTACCAACTATAGATGTACTGCTTCATTAGTTCCGAAGCTCAGTTATAAAAATTCACTATAACTTTCCTTACTCTACTTATAGCGTTTTTGTATCGTAGAAAGATGCGAACGGTGCGATATCTCGAGCTCTCGCTCGGAATCTATTTTTATAAAAAAAATAAAATTTGGTCTGTTGATCTATCAGACAAAGTCAGCTATATGATGAAAAGAACGTTCTTCAACAGTTGTGTCCGAGCCAAAATCTATCACGATCTCTAAACCGAAGAACCGAAGGTACTTAAGGTACCCTTCATATATATACTCGTACCGGTATGAAGTGAGCATTAAGATACGAATGAGTTGGTAGGGAACATTTGTTGTGAGGAGCCTTAATTTTTTTTTTTTTGGTTGGCATTGCATTTATCAAACGTATTTACTAATCCTACAGTCATTGAACAAACAATGTCATGGTTTTCATTGGCTAGAAAATGTCAAATTTTGTACCGAAAAGTGATGACTTGCGGAAAGCATTTGAAGGAAAGTGCTGCAGAGTTGCATTGAATGCTTGTCGAGGCATATGGTAAACATGCTCAATCAGAAGCAACATGCAAAAATGGTTTCAAAGGAACAGAAATGATGAAGGACTTGGAAGACCACAAAAACAGTGTGATGCCGAACTGCAAGCAATATTGAAAACCGTTTGAAAGCTTTGGGAAAGATCCAAAAATGTGGAAAAGCGTGCCATTCTAATCTCATTAATTAATAATGCCAATTCTAATAATCTAATTCATTTAGAGACAAAGAGAAAGCCGGAAAAACACTGGTGAAATTTTGCTTCAAAGACCAGAAAGAAAATCAGTTTTCACCAAATTGTCACAGGCAATGAAAAATGGATTTATGTATTTTAAAAATCTTAAACGGAGAAAATCATCTGGTAATCTGGAACAACCATCAACATCGACTGCAAAAACAGATCGATTCGGTAAGAAGGCAATGATCTATGTATGCAGAGATCAATAGGATGTGGTAAGGTCAAGAGCTTCTGAAAAGTGGTGAAACTATACTCGCTACAGACAAGAAATGCATTTGACGAAAAATTACTTGAATGAGTCAGAAGACTGGCAAAGTAATTTTTTTACACTACAATGAACCTTCACATAAAGCAAAATCAGTACAGGATGTGACCGGAGGAAGCTATAAAAGTACTTGTCTGGGAGCGGCTATCCTACTCGCCGAATTCGTCAGACTTGGTCCCTTCCGATTACCATTTGTTTGCATCGATGGGACACTCTTTAGACTACACTTTTTCCTAACTTTGCTGTAAGAATGCTAGACGATATTTTCCCGCACAAATAGAGGTCGACCAGGTATAACGTTATAGTCTCAAGTCAAGTGAATCCCTTAATTAAAGCAGATAAAATTTAATGCATTCAAAATTACAATATCAAGCGGAAGTGTCACTGAAACCTACAACAACAGCAACAAAATATTTATTTACCGACACATGATGGAATACGAATGCGGTGTCTGCGTCGTAAATTTAACATTTATATTTGATGCTAGAAAAGAAGGTTGTTTCAAGAGGAAGAGCATGTGTGAGTGAGGAAGAGTGGGGCAGCCAGAGAAAGGCTATTACAATTTGAAATGTATCAGTTGATCGTTCATTGACACTTTACGCACACCGAAATGGGCACAACTTCCTGCTCACGAGCGCGCACACATAACAGTACATTAAGAGTAAAATGAAACACGGCCGCGGGGAAAACGGACTGCTGCCAGACGACGACTTGACTGACTGCCAAAACCAGAGCTCGTTAAAAACCCAGTTAGCAGCTCTGGCTGGCGTGTGAGTGCCCTCATTCCCGCTTTCCCTTGGCAATTTTTTGGACTGAAAAGCATTTTGCATATGTGAATAGGCGACGCTGTCCCCCGAAAGCCTCCCAGGTGTGTGTTATTCTAAAATATTCTATGTACAATACAATAAACCGAATATACGATTGCGAGATAAAACTGAAACTGAAATTCGCCCCAACTCCCCAGGGGCGGCGCACAGGCCAAGACAAGTGAAGCGGTGTAAGGCGATCTGCCCGGCTTTTGAGTGCGCTGAGGCGCACACCTGTCTGGCTGATTTTTACTATGTAATTTTTTCACTTATTTTTCGGCTTCGTGCTTGTTGTTTTCGGCATTCTCGTTGACTGTCTGCAGATTTTTTGAACTTAAACCAAAGCCTAGTAGTGGCCAGCCGGTGCCTGCCCAGCCTGCCGCACAATGTGGAAATTGTATTTTCTACAGGATATTGTTTCAAATAATTCATATTCTACTCTACTCATGAGTAGCGGTAAATGTAGTTGCACACATGGCAGTTTGAGTGTGTGTTTGTGTGTTTAGTTATTGGCATGGCTCAGCGCTTTTCTATATGATTTGGTCTGCCTAACTTGCTATCAGTGCGCCATACCCCTCCAGAGGTCGGCTTGACCAGCAAGTTCGAGCTCTTGCTGCTTGGTACTTCCTTCCTTACTTAAAATTGGTACCGTTATTTAGAAGTGGGCACGAAGAGTTCTGTTGCGTTCAAAGTGCCGCTCATTGAAGCGTGTTGTCGTCTGACATTTACTTATGAACTCATACCCAATGTACTCATGTACAATGTACTCTATTGTTCTTGGATCCAAGGGTTTACCCTGTATTATGTTTTATGTTGAGCTCTGGCATGCCGCTCATTTTTTAAAATCAGAAATGGTACTCAGTATGTGGTATACTTTATTTGTGTTCGAAAATTTTCATTATAAATGGCTTAGTGTAGCTTTTTGAGCTTTAGCTGAGCTTTTTTCATGTAACTTTTAATAGATCCTCAATTGGTCCACTTGATTAAACCCTATCGAAAGCTCTCGCAACAGAAAGTATAGTGTGTACATATGTTGGTAAGGTCTTAATTTTCGCGTCTATTTTTGGGAGACCGAAAATATAGTTAGTATATTGATCCTTATCTGAAACACAGCAAAGAAGAGATGAATAGAAATTTTGATGAGTTTTCAACTGGTAAAAAGCTGTAGGTTCTTAATATCCACATGAGCTCAAACCCCAGTCAAGAAGAGTATAACCAAAGTCGATGCTCACCGGACGACCTCGTTAGCAATAGCTTCAAGCTTCTTTCATATTAGACTTTGTATAGGTCCCCAGGGTTTCAGCTGATACGCTGGAAGCCTATGAACTAGCTAGGTTTGGACACCGTTTCTCCAATTTCATTCGTTTGAAGTTGAGTCGTTTCTCCGATGTCTGCTTGCGTTCTGGCGTTGGACCATTGGACCTCACGCGAGCTTAGCAGGCGCAGTCAACGACCAGAACTTGTGTGATTGCGGGATACCTCAGTCTAGTTGTTCTACCCGGCCACTGTCCAATTCTGTCTAACGCGCTTTGTCACAGCTAAATGAAGGAAGGCGATGTGGGATCATCTTGCAACTTCCTTCTCTAGCTCCCAAATTTCGCCAGACTGAGAAAAATGCTGAGTTATGGATGATGACAAAATCTGATAAGTCGGTGTTACGACGGGGTTTACAGCGAATTTTGGTAACAGATTTGAAGATGTTTCCGTACAAAGTCCAGACGGTGCATCGGCTATTAACTGCTGAACGCCAATCGCGTCTAGCGTACGCTCAAGCCATTTTATTCGCGGGAAAGGATTCATCATTTTTTAAGACGTGCGTGATGAGGTTACTGTGATGGTTAGCGCTAGACGTAAAAAGCCCGCAACTTTAATTTGGTTTGGAACACTGTGAAAGACGGTGTAACCCACCAAGATATGCCCGCTCAAAGTCACTGTTTCAGTGGAGGAGTCATCGGATCTTTTTTCTTCGAAGACGTCGCGGGCCAAACGGTTACTGTGAGTGGTGAGCGCTACAGAGCGATGATCAACGAGTTCTTTTTGCCGCAACTTGATGAATTGGGATTGGAAAACATTGGTTCCAACACGACGGTGCGACGGCACACACTGCACGTGCCACAAACGATATGCTGAAGGATGTATTTCCCGGGCGACTAATCTCCCGTTTTGGCGATTTGCACTGCCCAGACCCTTTCCCTTTTTTTGGGGCCTTTTTTAAGTCGCGGGTTTATCTCAACAAGCCTCAGACTCTTGCAGCTCTTAGAGACAATATCCGTCAAGAATGTGAGGACCTATCGCTGGAAGTTCTTGCCAAAGTGATGGAAAATGCCATAAAAAGGGCTTAAATGACAATCAACTGTGGCGGCGGCCATTTACATGATGTCATATTCTCGACTTGATGTAAAAAAATTTAAAAGACCAAATAAAAATAATCCAAAAGCAGAATCAAAGTTTTTCATTTATTTTTTTTTTTTTAATTACAGCCAGAAAACATCGGAAGGTTGTTAAGGTTAAGGTTATATTATTTTGTACAGAGGTGATTAATAGGTTCGATGTATTTTGGGAACTTTCCTTATGAGTAGTTTGCGGAACAGTTTTTATGGACAAATATTTTAAGTTGACCGATCTCGGGACCGTAGGTGTGTTTGATAACGTTCATTTGCATGAAAAATCACTACATTTCATCGTCAGGCACTTCAGCTAGACCGCCACATCTAATTTTTCAGACACTGCTTCCTCTAATAATACTAAATTTTAACCATGATTCTAGCTCTCTTTCACTCATAAGTACAATTCATACTCTGCCAAAGTTTACAGCAAAATTCTCCCATGCCGGACTTAACTCTTACACATTAAGAGATTATGTCTTCACTTTGCAAAATGAAAAAAATATATTTTCCCCCCAAAAAAAGAGTTAAACTTAAAAATTTTGTTAACGTTGAAAAGTCTCTTTGTACTCAAAAGCCGGCACAATAACTGTCTGCTTGAGCGTATGTTGGCGGGGTGACAACCCTAGCCTTTAGATTGAGGCTTTTGATGCCGCTTCAACTAAACTTATGTATTGTGCCTCATCTATAAATTCCAATATTTGGTGTGCCATTTTTTTCCACACATCTCGACAGTTAGCTACAGTTCTTCCCTGCCACAGCGGCGGGAGCTGTCTGCTGGCTTTTTATATCGTTGTCGCTCATTCTGCTCGGCTGCGCGCACACATCGCAATCATTTCGCTTTCTTTTTTTCGCTTTGCGGTCGCCAGTTGGTCTCTGATGTATCGTCAATATTTTTCCTTTACCAAAAAATGAATTTTTACCTTTATCAAAATTAAATTCCTTTGCTCATCGGCGGCAGACGCACACGAACACGCCGCGCTGTGCCACAACCTGCCGCTTGTCACTTGCTTTGCTAAATACAAGTTTTTTCAACTTTTTAAAATTTTTTTTTATTTTTTGAAATAATTTTTTTTTTTGTTTTTCCTTACGTTGAACTGTCATTGACTGGCAGCTGTTGTTGTTTTTTTCATCCTGTTTCCGTTCGCCGCATTGGTGTGGCAGCTACACATCACTGGAATATCAATAACGGAAGCTGCTGTTTTTACGAGCATTTCCCGGCCACCGCAAGCACAGCTCCAACCCCCCCACTCAGCCCCTAAGCGCTATCGATGGCGAAATTTTACTTCACCTCCACTGGCGTAGCGGTACCTTTGAATTTGGCATCGCGTTTTTTCTATGTCTGCCTTTTATTGCTATATTATGCTTTGTTGTTTTTGTTATTTTTACAGTTATTCAAGCATTTGCTGGCCATCATTTTAACAACAATTGCTATTTACTCAACCTCTGTCGCTGTCTGCGCTAACCAAGCACAACTCTTCACACAGTCACGTGAGTCTGTCAGCGTGGCTGGCATTAGAGTACCGTTTTTTATTCATATTCAATAACAACAACAAGTAAAAGAAGTAAATCGTATGTAGAGGTTAACAATATAATCGATATTTTAAATTTTTTCGACCAATAAACCGAAATACTTGTATGCCACAAAATGTTGTATGAACATAGTTATGTTGCATGCTTTAAAGTCATGCAAAATGCGTTATTCAGAGTCGTTATTGACTTAAAATTCGTATTTATTTTGTAAAATAATTAGAACTACATGTTGCAAGTGCGTGTTGCAAGTTTGTTAACTATCTGAAAAATAATCCAGAGCGTTGCTTACAGTGTTTGGTAGCAGCCACATACAAATATAAGTGCAGTTTTTAAATATCACTGATTCTTTGATATCATGAATATGTACAAACATACATACACACATACATTCATACATAAAACAAAAACAAAAAATACATAACCAGTGCTACATATCCCGCCTTACACGCCACTTCACTTACCAATCGCTGCATTTGTACCGTTTACGCCTCCCCCCGCCTTCAACTAATTGCAAAAATTCATTTCATACCTCCGCCCTCTTAGCCCCTCCCATCGTTGGGCACTACATACTTCTGCCTATTCTTATTTCTCGCAGCGTAGGTGGACTTTGGTTGGTTGGTTGGTCATTCGTGTGCCGCATTCTAACGGTTTTGCGTCAAGTCAATGCGTTCAATGCAGTTCTCGCCCATTTATAAAGTTCCAGTTTTTGTTGTTGTTGTTGCTTTTATTACCGTTGTATTGGCATATTTCTATTTGGCTCGTATTGCCCGTCGCCGGCACTCATTGGTGCCGTTATTGCGCCTTTTTTGCATACGACCATATTTGCTGTGGCACGTATGCATGTACGTCCGCGTTTGTGTGTGGATGCCACAAGGGTGCATGTCGCAATGTTTTATGCACTCCTAGCGTTGTCAACTAGTTTCCAGATGGGTAGTGGGTAATCGGTTGCAAAAGTAAATTCTTAAGCTTACTGTTTAAGCTCAAGTATAAGGCTGACTGTTTGTAGAGTTGGAGAGTTTTTAATTAAGACATTCCAGAATTTTCAAACAGAAACTAGGCTTAGAATTTGGTTGATTATGAGAAAGTTTTGAATCTGACTTCATTCTTTTAACACCTTTGCAAATTCTGGATATACTATCCCCTGGCAACAACCAAACTGATTATTTAACACTTAGGCTAGGTGAATAGTTTACGGCCGACCTTTAAGGTAGGGGACTACTGCATACCAGTCTTTTGGGAAGCCAAAATATAAGACTTCTATAAGATCTCTTTACTAAGCGGAACAAATGCTTTGAGGTAATCAAAAAACTGCTTATGTCTTTTACTTCATTTCCAATGAACTTTTCAGGATATCTGAAAGTGTTAATTCCCAGAAGTTTAAATCTTGCTCTCGCCATAGCAGCTCCAACCAAAAGGAAGTGTTGATATATTTCTACCTCGACTTCTTCCACACAACTCAAACAACTGGTATCCGATAAGATTCTTAAACTTATACCGTGGACACCGATACGGCAATTACCAGTTATAACTCCAACATTAAAGGAAAAGGCTAACCTTGCTCAGGACGAAAAGCTTACTAGATCTATTGGCATCCTCTTTGGGCTAAAAAGATCTTGGGATAGCACAAGAGCTTATGGTAACCTAGCACTGGCCACAAAGTCCAGCTATCCAATAATAGAACGCAAGGAGAGAGCCGAGCTTTGTTCAATTTCTGGTGATGACAAGGATAAAGAGACATTTTTTACCAGCTCGTCAGCTTTTCAGTTTCCTGCGATTCCGCTGTGACTGGGCGCTCATACTTGTCCCAACACGAAGTAACTTGATGAATTTTATAGCGAGGTTAGGAGTTCTCAATGAACGATAGTACCTACAATCAGAGTGAATAGTCACTTCTCTGAAGGAAATTACTGTTATCTTCATGGCAATAGCTTTGACTAATAGTCAGAAAGCCTGGATAGCTCATGTCGATAGACAGTTCTTTGCGGTAAACTCCACCAACCTTCCGACCCAAAGTTTGACCCATCCATTCTCTAACTCTGATACAACTTTCACGCCCATATTAGATATTTAAGAGAAGGGGATATATGCATATCTCATTCAATATGACATCCGAATTAGCATGAAACCCCTTTTACATTAATTTTGATAATCTGGAAGTGAAGACTTGACCCATCCAATCCATAAGACGGACTGAATTAGTTGATACAGTGATGAAATCTACATTGAATGGATTTTCGAATTTGGATAGGGAAACAAAATTATTTCTTTACTTGATTCTATATTTATGAATTAAAATCGACTGGTTGCGATACCGCGCCGTTAGTTCTGCTTTCTCCAGAATGGAAAAAAGAAGCGAAGCTAATGGGTCTGGTGGTCAATGAGGACAAGACAAAATGTCTCTTGTCATCAAATAATGGGTCTTGTGGTGAATGAGGGCAAGACAAAATGTCTCCTGTCATCAAATAGTCATGGCATTCGCGACTTGACTCGCACATCATAACTTTGGAGTCGTAAATAATTTCGTCTATCTTGGAAGCAGCATCAACACCAATAACAATATCAGCCTTGAAATCTAACGCAGAATCACTCTTGCTAACAGGTGCTATTTCGGACTAAGTAGGCAATTGAGAAGTAAAGTTCTCTCTCGTCTAACAGAAACCAAATTTTATAAGTCACTCATTACTCCCGTCTTGCTACAAGCCGCAGAGGTATGGACGATGACAAGATGGCTGAGTCGACGCTACGAGTTTTCGAGAAAAAGGTTCTGCGGAAGATTTATGGTCCTTTGCGCGTTGGCCTCGACGAATATCCCATTCAAAGGATCGAAAGAGGAAGCAATGGAAGAGGAAGACCTCCACTCCATTGGTACGATCAGGCGGAGAAGGACCTGGCTTCCTTTGGAATCTCCCATTGGCATTACATTTTAAAAAAGAAGAAACGAGCGGCGCGGTGTTGTTAACTCGGCTATAATAACCGCGTAAGCGATTTTTACGTCAGTAAAGAAGAAGAAGAGGTTGCGATACGGCGTCTGAATGAAATCAAATAGTCTTTTTTTTCAATTGGTGGTTCCAATGCAGTGCAAGCCTCCGACATGAGTTGGGATGTTTGATAAGGCTAGCTTTCGAAGTCGAGAAAGTAATGGAAGTCGTTTATAGAGCTAGGAGTAGTTATAGTTAGAAGTGTAGTCCAATATATATATTTATATCCTAATTGTTGCTGTAGCATCAATTCTCTTTTTAGATATTTAGTTAGAGCCGCCGTCTTCATTGTAGCGGTAATACCTTTATACAATGAGCTGCTTCTTCGTCATCTCTCTATATTTGAGAAGTGCGTCTTGAAATTATCATAAAAGGAATACCAATTGAGGAAGGATAGGGTTAAGGTCAGGATAAGGGTTGTTGAGACGACGAGTCCTCCAAAGAGTGATTCCTCTTCTGCGTTATCTCTCTTTATTTGATAAGTGTGTCTTGAAGTTATCATACAAAGGGAATGCAAATTGAGCGAGGATGGGTAAAGTTGTTGAGATCTCGAGTCTTCTATTGAGCTCGAAGAAAAACATACTAAATTACGGTTTGGGAGTCAGAAACGCTAAAAAGACCACAAGTGAAAAGGGTAATGTATGAGAATAAAATGTCGCAAAAGTCGGGTTCAAAGCCACCTGAGACTTAATTTATACCAGTTTGCTAATCGATTTAAAAGAAAATTTTTCAGTGATGAATACTGTGTTTGTTCACCTCCGTCCGAATACCTATATGCATATAAAAAGTAGTATCATAGGTTTTCATGTATTATTCCCGAAATTTAACCTAATCATAACACACAGGTTCAAAGGAAGTTAAGCTTTCATCTCTTAAACAAAGGTCAATTGAGCAAAGAGTGAACGGAGGTTGTGTACCTAAGAAAGGGTTGAACGATCACACGTACACAAGATTTTCTGTTAGAATTGTCAATTGGACAGCGGTAAACTCATAGAAGCTTTAAGAGAAATTTTTGATAGCAATATTTGGTAGTTAACCGGTTACTTAACCGATAGGTGGCGTGTAGTGTAGTTTTTAAATTGAAAATACAGATTATTAATTTGCAGATATCAAGCAAAACAGGTTATAAAAGGGTTGTCACCTGCTTAAAAAATATTAAATATATTTTTTAATACAATTATAATATTCTCTTATATTTTTACAGAGCCATCTTATCATATCATTGCTAGGATATGATACTTATGATGAATTAATAAAGATAATGAAATTTCGCCAATATTTATGCCTCACTTTATTCAAATCGAGATCCACAACCCATCAGTAGAACAAACAAACTTTCGAAAAAACATGAGAAAACCAACTTTCTCGAAAGTATTCGGTACCAAACCCATTAGCAACTTACAACTGCAGGCTGTCCAGTCACTTGCCTCCACTGTTGCACAACCAAATACGAAGCGAATGCGATATGATACGCATAAAGTCAACATACAACGGTACATTGGTGCATAAATAAATAACTACAAATGAAAACACAGCACAGACACACACATACATGGGTGTATATGTGTGCAAGTGTACCGTTGTTGGCTGGCTAGCGCAGCAGTACTCGAAGCTCGTTAGTTTGGCGACCAGGATGTTAACGATGTGGGCGCATATAGCCAGCCTATCCTCGAGATGCCTGCATGCCGTGCATAAATGGGTGTCTATACATGCACATTTGTATATATATTTGTAGTGGTGTGTTGCTAGCTGCAACACGGCATACATTTGGGGGAGGCATGCCATTAAGCGCATCAAACTTTTTATTCATTTAAGCTTCGATACAAGAGCTTAAGCATATGCATCCGTATGTGTATGTGTGTGTGTGTGTGACTGTGTGCATGCTGATAGGTTATGTTGCGCGTATGTTGGTTGTTGCATAATTCTTTTTTTTCTGTGGCTCGTATTAACTTTGTTGCGACACTGACCAAATACACCTTGTGCGCCATGCGGCCGTTTCATTTCCGCTGCTTTCGAATTGCAAGCACCCGACCCCCCGTCTGCCGCCCTTCCACTTCATCTTGTATGTGGCAGAGACGTTCGCTTGCTCGTTCCCTCATTTGTCTTTAACCGTTAACTGCATTTGCTGTGTTTTTTATATTACTGTATATGTGTATGTGTATATGTATATGTGTGTTTGTGTGTATGTATGTATGGTGTATGTGTGTGAGTGCGTAGCGTCCTGCATCCAATTCGTTGCTGCTCACGTTCGTTTAATATGCAAAACATTGGCATTTTTTTGCTTGTTCTTATTGTTGTTGTTGTTCGCCAAACGCTCATCGATAAAAGCCGCACTAACCAATAGCAGCGTTGGGTGCAAGCGCACACGCACACACACATATATACTCAAACATGCACTCATACACTTCTTTGGCGTAAAATAAAAGCAATATTTTGTTGTATGTGGCAAGTGTAGCGCCAAAGCGGCAAGGACATGCACTGCTGCTGCTGCCCCGCCGCCACACCCCGCTGCCCGCTCCACGCCACATTTTTCATCAATCACATGTGCATGCATGTGGGCGTTTTTTCCTAGGCATGTGTGCGCTGCCCCCGCTGCTGGTGCCGCTGTTGCTGCGGTGTTGCACGTTAATTACTGTAGCCCACACAAAAGGATATGCGCGCTGCTGGTCGTCCTTTTCGCTTAATTTTTATTCCTTTCGTTTTTATTGCCATTTTGCTCTATGCTTTTTATGCTTGTCCACATCGAAGCAGCAGCGGCAGCAATATCCAATAACCGATAACGGCAAAGGGGCAACAACAGCAGCTATGCAACACACGCTTTGGTCGGAAAAAATGTGGGCGCAAGCATGTTTTTTATCTGCTGCGCTTTGAGTTTTTTTCTTGCTCCCTACACGCGCCACCTCCCTCTTCGGTGGCATCCACTTTCTGTCGCTGTGGCAACTGACCACTGCAGCTTGCGTTGCGGCACCCTCACCGCACCCAAGAGACTTGCTGCGCTTTGACTAAATATTCGATACAAGCGAATGTTCATCAATTCGGAAATCTCTATCAGGAATGTGGAAAAAAAATTAAAACAACAAGCAAGTAACGGTTGAAATTAAAAAATGACTGAAATAAAAATGGAAAAAATTTTGCATAAAAAAATGGAAAAATTTTGCAGAAAAAATAAAAAAAATTGGCAGAAAAAAATCTGAAAAAAAAAATCGGAAAAAATTTTGTGAAAAAAAAAATTAAAAAATTTTGTTACTTCCATAAAATCTTTGGAGGCGGAGTATAACTCGGTATAAAGACAAAAACTATATGCAACAACACAAGCATCGAACAAAAAATGTGGCATGTGCTGCATATGGCAAAGATTGCCACATGTGGAATGGTTGAGCGGCTTTCAGTGCGCTTATTTACCAATATCTTCATTTCATTTCCCATACTTTGGACCACATTCCATTTCTAATATTCTATAGAAACCCCCTACCGATGTTGCATATGTATACACGTCCTTTCATGCGGAGTTGTTTCGTTCTTGTTTCGTAAAATCCTAAGCGCCGTCAGTTTATTCTGGAGTCAGTAAAAATAAAGCGCAGAAAATATTATTGAGTTGACGGAAGTGTGGTCGGTAATAAAGTTTATGCGAGCAGCTTTAATATAGCTCACGAGAGCAGTAGGTTTAAAGTGTGAAAACTTTTAATTATATATTAATACGTGTTATATGCTTAAATATACATATGTATGTATACTATATGCAGTATTATTTTATTTTTGAGCTTTGTCCCTTTGCAATCCTTAGCCGATTGATCTCACTTGGACAAATATATGCCCTTTATGTTACTCATAAACTCTTAAAAGTTAGTCCCAAGATCCCCATACATCCACGAATCGTTTTGAGCCTACATTGGCAAGACTCTTTAAGCATTTTGGCAGCCCCTCTGTACGCGACACTTAAAGAGTTCAGTGCGGTCGAAGATTCAATTGAAATTTGTGTCAAGCACAGGCATCATAAAGGATGTTTACTCTCATGGATTTCATAACGGAACTCCATCTAGTTTCGCAAAGAACCAAAACTGATCTATGCATGGCTCATTAGCCTACCATAGTAACCTGACCTAACCTAGTACCAATCCCAACCACTTCGCTTGGATCGCCAAAGGAGTGACTACCGAGATATTTCAATATTAATATGGCAAAAGTCGGGCAATAGAGAATGAAGTGACTAGACTTCCCTCATACATCTTTGGCAAAAAGCGTCCGACGGAATATTTAGCCTACAACTCAAATTGGCTTTTTTAAGGGGGTATTCTATTCTAGAAATCAAATTTTGGGGAGTTGTTTGAATTTTATTAAAAACAAAACCAAATATATTTTTACTGTCCAATTTTTATGGTGTTTATATTGATATCTTAAGAATACAGAAAAAAAATTACAAAAAAATATTAAAAATTAAAATAATTAGAAGGGGGGGGGGAGAGACAGAAAAAGAAATTCTTAATCAGTAAGGACGCTGTTATAGTCCGGGAATACGAAAAAAAAATTTTTTTTGAAAAATTGGCGACTACCTGAAAATCAAAATAATTTTTTACGCTTTTTTTTTTGAAATTCCTGATTTTTTTTTTTGTAATATTAAAAAAAAATTTTTTTCTGGTAGGAACGATACAGGATATAAATAATACATAAAGAAGGTTCACACAAAATTTCAAGTAAGTCGGTTGTATAGAACTAGAGATTTTGCCGGTACCTATGAAAAAAATTGAATTTTTCAAAATTCTAGAGTAGAATACCTTCTTAAGAGTCAGTAATTTAAAGGACCTCTTACGATTCACAATAGGGCTAGAAGATCTCGCAGCGAATAAGTACTGCTTCCTGAGCACACTGGAGGGCCAAAGCCAGAAAAAACAACGTTTTGGTGTGGTTGGAGGGCCGGTGGAATCATCGGTCATGGTCAATGGCTACTGTTATCGCGCCATGGTAACCTACTATTCGATGCCTGAAATTGAAACTCGTGATCTTGGCAACATTTGGTTTCAACAAGACGGTGTTACTTCCCACAGATCACATCAATCTGTGGATTTATTGAGAGAACACTTCGGTGAGCAGATAATTTCAGGTTTTGGGCCGGTCGATTGGTCTCAAAGATCGTGTGATATCATACAGTTAGTATTTTTCCTGTGGTGATATGTAATGTCTAAAGTTTATGTGGACAAACCAGTTATCTGTCGAATTACTCGAACGGATCATCGAAAATTGGACTCAATGGATGTACAATCTGAGACGTAGCCGCGGCCAACATATGAAATAGATAATCGTCAAAAAAAAAATTAAATTAGAAAAAGAATTTTCTTTCGAATGATGATAAACATTCCCCTCTAACTTTGAAGTTTCTGTGATTTTTCTTTAAAAAATTAGAGAACATCGAAATGTATCACCCTTTAGTTAGAGATTTTAGAAGATTTATCAATACTATGATACCCCGTCGAATTTTATTATTCGCCAGTTTGCGGTCACCATTAGTATACTTTTATTGCAAAGATATGCTTTGAACACAAATCCTGGTTCAACTTCATTGATGGTTTCATGATAATATTAATTTGTTCCGTAGATGCTCTAAAATATTGCCCTGTAGAAAGATGTTCGGAGAAAAAGAGAGAGAAAAATTTTTAATTAATTATTACTTGGGCCGAATACATTTCGTTACCGTTTCGGTGGTGTGAAGTTTCAGGTCAGAAGGATTTTCAGCACATTTTGTGAGATATGGAAACACCCTGTACCCTGATGATGCACCTAGGCCTTTAGGTTGTCAAAATTTTCTGTAAAATAAGGTCACAAATATTTTTCTATTTTTTATTAGATACGTTGGTGTGGAAAAGTAATATGTATCGATAATATTTATCAAACTTCGATGTAGCAGATTTTTTCCTACTTCCCTACGTTCTTTTTTTTATTTATTTTTTATTATTTTTATTTTTCTAAACAAACAACAACAGTTGCAAGAACACCTGAGAGTGGTAGTAAAATATAGTGGTTCATGCTTGTACTGGGATAGTACACATACATAGTTACCTACTTAAAATGCACCTGCTCTGTGTGTGAGGGGGCGGGTTGTCCACTGTGCTTGATTCGTTCACTTTCAAGTTTGCCATTTTTCACGTTTTATTAAAAGTGTGCTTCTTGTTGTTTGTTTGTTTTAATTTTCAAACAGCCTGTACCGCGCTGCACTACCCCCACCCCCAGCTAACTCCCACCAGCTCCTTTCACGCCACCGCCGCACCCCATTTGCATGTGCATGTTTTGCGGCAAAATAATTGAATTGGAAAGTACAAAGTGAAGCACAGAAAATGTTTTATGGCTGCCTTCAATGTTTTAATTTTTTTTTCAATTTTTTTTCGAATTTTGTGTTGTTTTATTTGTTATTGTAAATATTTTTCTTTTACTCTCATTTACAACACATCGGAAAAAATATCGTAATTAAACAGGACATGCTTCTGATGTTGAGTGCACTGAAAGCAGGACATGCATCAACACACACACACACACACATACGAATAAGCCAACACTCTTCCAACCACACACACACACCCACACATGCACTTGCAATTTCACATATTTTTATGCTTTCATTTGCATGTCAGTTATAGTTTCGTGCTTATACTCGTTGTTCCCGTTGTTGTTGTTGTTTTTATTGTTGTGGTGCACTAAAGTGTATTGAATATTTGAATATGCGCTTCGGCGCTCATATGTGGCGTCCATGGCAGCGTGTACGGTAAATATCGAAAAAAAAAAATTGCCAACAAGTACAACAAGCAAAAACAACAGCAAATCCAAGCAAATTTTCTAAACTTTTTCACTTTATTTTCTCGATTTGCTGCAGAAAAATTACATTTTATTGTTCTTGTTGTTGCTAGTTTCATTGTTTATGTTTTCACCGTTTTTACCGTTATATTTGCTGTTGCTGCTGCTGTTGTTGTTGTTTCCATCAATTTTTCCTCTAAGTTGCACATTGATAAATGAATCCAATTAAAAGACACTTCACTTGCATCAATGATTCTCGCGCTGCCTCTGCTGATTGCCGCGCTGCGAGTGGCTGCCCGCTTAGCTTTCTTTGAAGTCAGGCGCTGGAAATTTAATTTTTTCATTTCTGTGAGATATTGAGTGTTTTTGTTTTTTTAAATAACGGTACTTGATTAAATTATTTCACTTTAGGTTAAAGGGTAACAGGTTTTGAAAAATAAGCTTTGAAGAAAGTACATGTGGGAGAGCTATAATACTTGTATTTAGAAAGGCGCCGCATGAACACTTCTTGTAAAGAAGATGCTAACACTGCCTTATGAAATTCATCATTTCAATTCGATTTAATATACATACATATACGTGGCACTACTTCCACTTTCCTATGTCATAAACTACTCGACTAATAAACTTTGAAAAACAAAAATAAAAAAATTTATTACTTCTAAAGAATGATCCTTTTCCAGATTCTCTACTTAAAAAAAAACAGAAATTTTAAATTAAATGGAGAACTTTTATTATCCCTCAAAAGAACATTCTTTGTCATTTATTTTTTGACAATTATCTATTTCAAATGTTGGCCGCGGCTAAGTCTCAGATGGTCCATCCGATGAGTCCAATTTTCGATGACTCGTTCGAGCATTTCGACTGGTAACTGTCGAATGACATGCAAGCTGTTTCGTTCCAAGGCACAAAACGAAGCGGGACTGTCCACATAGACTTCAGACTTTACATATCCCCACAGAAAAAAGTCTAACGGTATAATATCGCACTATCTTGGTGGCCAAAAGACTAACTCAAAACGTGAAATTATCTGCTCACCGAAGTGTTCTCTCTATAAATCCACATTGATTAATGCGATGTGTGGGAAGTGTCGCCGCCTTGTGGAAACCAAATATCGCCAAGAAAACTCAATTTCGGACATGAAATAGTCGGTTATCATGGCACTATAACGGTCGCCTTTGACGGTTACGTTCTCATCGGCATTTTGAAGTTATTTGGACCGATGATTCCACCAGCCTACAAATGCAACTAAACTATTGTTTTTTCTGGACGAAATTTCAGCTAATAAATCTCTTCAGCTTGCTTTTTGCACAAAATGTGGAAATTTTGCTTTCTAAACATGTCCGTTGAGCCAGAAATGGACTTCATCACTAAACAAAATTTGGCTCGAAAACGTTGGATCTTATTGGAACTTTCCAAAAGACCTTATAGCGAAGTGATTTGTTTGGAAAGTACGAGCGGTTTCAGTTCTTGCATAATCTGTATGCTTTCAAACTAAGATCTCGACATAAAAAGCGCCAAGTCGTTTCATACGTCAGTCCGAGTTGCTGCGAACGGCGCCGAATCGACTCTCCATAGTCTTCGTGCACACTCTCAGCTACGGCTTCTCAATTTTCTTCACTACGTGCTGGACGTTGTCTATTCACTCGAATATTATCCAATAATGAATGCTGTGTTTCAAGATGGGTGATGGTGTTGCTAATTGTATATTCACCAGACCAGTTATATTGACCATAAGTTGAGCAAAGCGCGCGAAACTCATTCTTTACAAAACGTAAATTTTCGTAATAAAGTTGAACGATTCGTAAACGATGTTCAGGCGTAAGTCTTTCAATGATGAAATGTCAACCAATATTGAACAAAATAACAAGACAGCTTGACATGACTCCCTCGTGATCTGTCAAAAGAAGAGTGTTGAAAAAAGTACCCCTAAGGATTCACCTGTTAGATGGTAAACGATTAGCAAGACGAGCTGACTCGATTTAGCCATGTTTCTATGAACATACGCGAACTAGTTCCCCAGTTTTTGAGATATTGCTATGAAATTTTGTACACGCCCTCTGTTACCTAAGAAGCTGCCCAAATTTGATTGTAATTTATTCAAAATTTCATGGAATAATAAATTTTTATTTCTTGGGCAACAATTTTTAATATAGATTTTTGCCAGAACCTGAACCTTCCTTTATATCATTATGTCTCTGATACTTGGAAACTCTCAAACTCTACAAATGGGCGGAATCGGACTAAACTACTTCCCTTTGCCAAGGTATATCTATTATAATGATTTTAGAACTCTCGGTTGACTTTAAAGCGTATATATATGTACATATATCGGCCAATATAGAATATATCTTAACAAAAAAATTTAAATATATTTATTTTTTTAGATATACTGTAATTTTGTGACAAAGATGAGTAAAGTTCACACAAAATACCAAATATATCGGCCAATGTGTGAATTAAGAAAATATGAAGTGCAGTTGAACGATTTAACCACCATCACTATGGAAAATTATGTTTTGAATAAAGAATTTCACCCTCACTTAGAAAACTTAACATACCGAAAGCAAAGTCATTAGGTCAAATATCAAATTTATGGCTTTTATATATCAATTTTTACTATACATACTATTTATACATAAACTATTGAATTTTCATTATAATAAATTTGAAAATTGTAAATTAAAATTAAAAGAAAAAAAAATCATCTCCCTCCGTGACAATGCGCTACCTGAACACATTGCCGTGACCAGGATTCGAACCTGGGTTACTACGGCCACAACGTAGGGTCCTAACCACTAGACGATCACGGCTATGGGAGACATGTTAGGTTAGTGAACAAATTGCACACAATTGCCGTTGGCCAGCCAAACGAGCTCTGCTCAACTTATAAAGTCGTCATAAATTGTTGTTGCTCTTGTACACTACGCTCTCCACACCACTTATGAACTAACGTAAATTCAAGCACTGCTCAACCAGCATTTAGCTTTTTAAGAGTGCACTGTCTTATCGACTCGTTGGAGAGCGCATGTGTACAAAAGGTGAGTAATACTGTTGAATATTGTTATTGCTTTGAAGCTAATGAGGTGTCTAAAAATAGTTGTGCGTATCACTAAGCGTATACTAGGCAATGCGTACGAGAGTGCTGATTAAATAATAACGGCAATTTATTTTTGGGTTTTTATGTGTTACTCATTTAAAGTAATCTTTTATGAGGACAACAAATATATAAAATTTGATATTATAATGTATTTTGCCCTTTGGGAAGCTCTTATCAATTTTAGAATATTATAATACTTAGTGTGCCACTTATTTCGAAGGTTTATTTTAAAATTGTTTATTTAACGTCGTACTAAATAAAAATTTAGCCTTGTAACTAATAGTAGTGAATGTCCATTATATAAAGCTAATTAATGTACATACATATGTACATATTTTTCTTTAATATTTTCGAATCTTGTTCTAAACTGACCTAACATACTATAAACCTATCGTACACTGAAACGTTTCACAAGTTCATTTTGAAATGTTTTGAAAACACTGCTCTTTAGCGGTACTGTATGGTATTGAGGAGAGTGGGGTTATGCCGAAATGTTTGAAAACATAAAGTAATAAAAGGTTCAGGTCAAATAATGGGTTGTCAAAAAGTCTTGCAGTATTTATATTGAATCAATTCGTGTGGCACCCATGCATCGAGCTTCTTAGTGACTCCAAGCTTCTTCAAATGGTTTATAAAGGTTTGATGACTTCTATGCCGGTCTTTTTCGACCAATTCAGCGATTTTATCGCAATTTTCGACGACAGGCCTTCCGGAGCGTGGCGCATCTTCGACCACCTCTACACCAGAACGAAAACGTTGAAACCATCGTTGTGCGGTGGAAATGGAAACTGTATCGGGTCCATAAACTGCACAAATTTTATTGGCGGCTTGAGATACATTTTTGCCTTTATCGTAGTAGTACTGTAAAATATGCCGTATTTTCTCTTTATTTTGCTCCATGTTTGCGACACTATAACCCACGAACGACTTAAAAGAATCGATAATCAATCAAACACGTGTTAGCGCGTGAAATTAGCTTTCCAAAAAGGTATAGCATGACCCGATGCGAAGAATAAAACTAGAACTACACGCTTTCAGTGCCAACTAGCGAAAATACCGCAAGCCTTTTTTGACATTCTAATATATTTGTTGGCAAGTGAAGCGTAAAACTTAAAAATTTTTCAGTTTTCGATTTATGCTCCGGACAGTAAGACAGCTGCGTATTTAACAGAAGAAGACGTCGAAAATCGTATAAATAAGTATTTGCTCAGTTAAAACTTAAAAATATAGTGGAACTCTATTGTATTGTATACTGTCAGACTCAAAAATCGTTCGCCTTTAATAGGTTGGTGGGTAAGGTCGGTATCTAATGATGCACATAGATGTCTAGAAAGCCCATTATGAACTTTTAAGATTTTTTATTTATTATAGCGGCGTCCGCAATTTTCTACGGCGTTTGCATCACCCAGAAACGCCAGTATAGTATACATCGGATGATTCATTTCGAATTTCCCAACCTTTTTAACGAAAAAACACAGAAACTTTAGATTTAATAAGGATGTTTATTATCATTCGAAAGCACGTTCTTTGGCATTTATTTTTTGAAGATTATCTCTTTCACACGTTGGTCGTGGTTACGTTTAGATTCTCTTTCCGTTGAGTCCAATTTTCGATGACTCGGTCGAGAACTGGCGACCGAAACGCGCGATGTTTTCTTCCAAGGCCTGAATCGAACCGGCATAAACTTAAGACTTTACATATCCCCACAGGAAAAAGTCTAACGGTGTGATATCACACGATTTTGGTGCTCAATCGACTGGCCTAAAACGTTGAATTATCAGCTCACCGAAATATTTTCTCAATAGATCCATTGATTGGGCAACATTATAACATCTAAAACCTACTACTCAAGCATACTGCTGCCATACAACCTGAGCGATAAAATCAAGATAAAGATCTTTTTATACCCTTTTATGACATGAGAAATACCCCTGTAAAGGGTATTACATATATGTAAAGACCGAAGCTAACGTTTTTTCTAGTGTTTGTAACGTTTATCATATGTACATATGTATGTTATAGTGTTGAAAAGCTTAGGAGTAACTGCGTCCATTTACTTTACGATTTAGCAAAAAATCATTAATTAAATACATAAACATAGCTACGGATGCGCCCATAAGCACTCCAGTCACAATTTCACACTTCATTTGTGTCGTCAATACCCGCACGCATGCAAACCCTATACATATACGTATGTACATATGTAAATGGCAGCAAGTTGCAGCACACTGTGTGGCAGAATTCTGCGTAATCTCTGGTCATTTAATCAAAAGCTAAGGCAATAAAAAGGCACCAACGGTGTTGTTGTTGTTGTACTTTAAGCTTAATAAGAAGCGTTAATGAACACGACGAAAGATCGACGGACGGATGGACGGACAGAAGGAAGAACAGGCGATAGCAAGGGAGCGTATGGATTTTTTTTTTTTGTAAATTTATATGTAAGTGAAGAGGTAAGTGTGTGTGTACTTTAGGCCGGTGGTCGCGTTGGCTGTTGATTTCTGCAACAAGTGGCAGCCGTCTGATGCAAGTGAATACCATATATGTATGTATGTCTGCAAATATGTGCATAGGCAGCTTGCAACACGTGAGTTGTGCGCATGCGCAAGGACCCACGAAACGCAGAATCCAAGGCAGCGAGCAAAAAAGCAAAGCAAATAAATGCCTTTCGGTGAATTCGACGGAATAAAAATGCAAAACAGTCGAACGCAGTCGATCGTGTGGCACAGAGACATATTATTTTCAATATTTGCTGTTGTTGTTGGTGTTTTTTTCTCGCAATGAGAAGCGCATGTTGCACATGCGCATGCGCAGAATGTGCGAATTTGATTGGTGATTTCATGGAAACAACGTGCCGTTTGCCTCCGGTGCTACATGCATACCTTGAACGCTATCAAGCAGCTTGCCACACACTCCACGGCACACTCGTCAATGAAACAGCAAAACGAAAAACCTGGCCGTGAGGCCTCGTATTCAGCTGCGTGACTATCTGAAGCTTATGCATCGCCCATAGTGACTGTTGTTGTTTTGGTTTTTGTTGTTTGTGGCAGTCACACTGCGTTCTGTGGCACACTCATTGGAGGCTTCAATCATTTCGGGAACTGGATTTCGCACGCTGTTAAGTGCGCACACGAGGCATCAAATGAGAAATGGCATGAAAAACGTTGCACGCCGCCGCAAGCGTGTTGCATGCACACGCAACGGTAACTGCCAGCGTTCGCAGTGAGAAGAACGGTAAGAACAGAGCAACAATTCGCATTCTTATTGAATTTATGAACAACTTAATAACATTCGACCAATTAAATGCCGAAATGCAATTAATCAAAGTTCGCAATTGAACTGTGTGCATCACACTCGATCGTGCATTGTGGCATGCAGCTAGTAGCGGCTGCCACATGTCAGCTGCTCGGTAGCCGCACTAACAACTTATACTTTGCGCAGTAGCTGACAGTCGGCCGGCAGCCAGTCGAGATGCGTGCGTGCCACATCGATTGGCAGCGACGCTGATGTATCTGCCACAGCTTCTGTGCGCGTGTGAGTATGTGTGTGTGGTAGCATGCAATGCCATGCAATGTTTGCATTTCTCGACGTGGCAGCAGCTTAAAGCACGCATGCGCTGAAGGAAGACGCAACAAATGTAGTGGCAATGTCAGTGGCAGCCGCACAGGTGCTGTGCCTTTTGTTGCAAGTGCATTTGGGTAACTCTCGCTGGTTTGTTGCACTTTCCACTTTCGTTATGTAGGTGTGAGGAAGGTGCTGAAGGTACATATATACAACTTTTTGGGGCTCGTGGTGTTGCACTGCTGAACTTTTTTTATGAGTTGCCACAAACCTAAAGTTTGGATCCGTGTATGTGTGCGCGGAGACTTGCCCCTCGTAGGACAAATTTTGTGCGATTTCATGTTTATCGGTTTGTGGCATCTTGTAAACCATTAAATATTCGTGTTTGTGTATTGGGCAGAGATAAACGTGGAATTAAGCTTAATGGGGAATTGAAATGTAAAAAGTACACGTGGTGAACTTGAAAAGAAAGACAGGGGTGTAAGGGGTGCTACATTTTATTAGTATACAATCACAAATTAAAAATTAAAAAGAAAAAAATAATTTATTGCACAATAATTTTTTTTTTAATTTTTTCTTTGATTTTCTTCAAGGTGGCAACGCTGTATAAATAAAAATTTAGTATACCATCAAATATTAAAAAGGAAAAAAATATTTTAATTCACAATATTTAAATTTTGTTTCTGATTTTCATTAAGGTGGCAACGCTTAATATATATTACTTAAAAACAAATTAGTATACAATCAAAACTTAAAAATAAGAAACATATTTTAATTCAAAATAATTTTTATTTAAGTTTTTCTATGATTTCTGCTTCAAGGTGGCAACGCTGTATAAATAGTACATAAAATAAAATTAGTATACAAACCAAAATTGAAGAGAAAACATATTTTAATCCATAATAACTTTATTTTATTTGTTTTTTGATTTCCTTCAAGGTGGCAACACTGTATAAATAGTCCTTTACATATTTTTCGATTCATTTGTGTTTATAAGCATTGAGCTTGTGTGAAAAGCATTGTTGCATTAAATTTCTACGTATAAACTTTGCTTTGAATTATCATGTGGCAACTCTGTTATTAAAATATTCGAATAAAAAAATTAAAAAAAAAAATTAATGAACGAAAGAGAACATTTCACATGTTAATTTAGCTAAATTGAAATTCTGAAACATTTTTATTGATCTGGCAACTCTAATATAAATCTACTATTGATAACTTTTTCAAAACTCTCATTTAGAGCATTAATCTTGTGTGACAACTATTGTTGAATTAAATTACAACGTATAAACACTGCTTTGAATTGTAATATGGCAACTCTGTTAAAAAAGTAATCGGATTAACAAAATTTCAAAAAAAAATTTATGAACAAAAAAGAACATTTCATGTGTTAATTCAAATAAAATTTTTAACAAAATTTTGATGGTCTGGCAACTCTAATATTAATTTGCAAGTAATACAATATACAAAATTCTAATTTAAAACTTTCTACAGTTCACTGAAACTTCATTCCAATGATTTATTTTCTACTATTGTTTTAATTGGTGGCAACTCTATTTTTCCAAAACAACTGTGAATATACTTACAGATGACAACTATATGTTCAAGACAGAAATTGTAATGCTTTATGTCAAAGACCAAATCCGGTCCCAAGTTTGTGTTGTAAAAGGAAGCAGGATGGATGAGACATCCCGACTGCCTTCTAAGAAGAGTCTCGGGAAGTAAACGCTTGAGAAGCAGACTTCTGCTATAACCAGCAAGTCCACAAATATTTTTAGGGACACTCAAGCATCAATTATGATTAAGCAAGCAGGCAATAACTAAACTCTTAGTAGGTTAATACCATCTATGTACCCAGTCAAGTAGGATTTGAAGAAAATGGAAAGGTAGACGAGTTGGCTCACCGAGAGCAGCTGGGAACATAATTCCCCTACCCCAGACCATTCAACTCCTTCCAGGGTCTTTGAAACAACGGTCCTAGAGGATCACCTAAGAACAGCTTACCTAGCAACAGTGAACTTAGTAATATTGTAGGGGTTATCTCTGGGCATCTACCCTTTCGACCCCATCTTTAGAAAGTTAAATCGACGGAATGCAGGACATGCGTGGAGCATAAAAAGACGATGGCACAATGTCTTTGCGAATGCTCAGCCTTCAGCAGATTGAAGCGGGATATCTTCCAAGGCCCGCCTTGTTAAAAAACATATTTTTTACAAAATCTACTGTGTTGCTAGCTGTTGTTTCTTTTTCATTGGGAGCGTGTTTTACGTGGCGGGACGCAAACCCAGCGCACAACCCTAGGAAGAGATGGCTCGCCTTCTCACTTTAGCTCGTCTTCAAACGGATGTTCTTTGGCTGCACAGAATACTCGATTTAAGACCGGAAGTCGTGAACTGCTGGAGCCATACCAAGTGAATGGCACTCAGAGAACTTTCCTCACTTGCGTGAACTTCTACGCATGATTCCAACTTTCTGTAATCGCTATGTCTGAAATTGTTATCCCCTCAAAACTAATGCGGCTGTGTATACTGACGTTGAGCAATACCAAAAGTTGCATCAGGATCGAGAAGAACCACTTCAAGCGAATATCGAAGTCGACGCAGTATCCGCCATGGGAAGAAGAAGATCAGGTGGAGAATGGTCTGGCTGTATTTGGTACCACGAATTGGCGCCAATTGCGAAAAGAAGAAATGACTGGCGTGCTGTTGTTAACTCGGTTATAACCGCGTAATCGGTGTCTGCACCAGGAAAGAAGAAGAGGAAGTAATTCATGTAAAAGTGAGAGAGAGCCAACCCTTAAGCTCCATCGCAACTTGACTTCACTTTCCAGCATTAAGAAATTATCATAATCTTTCGCACTAATCGGGTCACATAGTAAAAACTTACCCCTTTTATTCCCTGTCCTCATAATTTCTTAATTAACGTTCATAATTTATCGACTCAGCACGTAACGACACGCACTTTTGACTCTGAAGCGTTAGCTCTAGGAACCCATTTTTCAGCAATAACCCAACACCTTCTTAAATTTATTGATTTATTTCGCTTCTAATTGCGCGCGTCTCTCGTTTTTCTCACGTCACCGTCGGATCGTTAATTGCAACACCTGTAAATATAAATATTTATGTATGTATGTATGTGTGATTGCCCATGTAACGCACTAAATGCCACTTAACATTGACAAGGTAATAAACAAATGTAGTCTATCTCCAAGATATACCATAATAGTTTAATTTCGGTCATAATTTCTAAGTGTAGCAACAAGTGGGAGATAATGAGGGCCAAACAATGTGCTATAAATTACAACTAGTGTAGAAGTCACTTGTTGCAATGCCACAAATGGTGGCGCAAGTTAAATAGAGCAAGCGAGTGGAAAATCGTAAGCGAAAAGTTGCATATGAGTGGTGTTTTTGGCGCAGCATACAGGGTGTAACGAATGCATTAATCTATAAATTACAAAGTTAGATATATCGTTGATTTTGAATGGGATACCCACTCTGTCCGCTTCAGTTTGAGAGCATTACAATACGATCAAATGTTTGCAAGAGATCCTTGTGGAGGTCGTAAGATGTTGAGGATAGAAATTGTAATGTCGAAGATTAACTCCGCCAAATCCGGTCGCAAGTTTGTATTGTAAAAGGAAGCGGGACTAATGAGGCAACCCGACTGCCTTCTAGGAAGCGTCCCGGAAAGTAAATATCTTCTGCTCTAACCTGCAAGTCCATCAATAGTTTCCAAGAGATCCATTTCATTTCATAAATACATAAGATCTTTCTTGGATCATAGGCTTTGGTCCGTAATAAACGAATCAGACTCATGAAGTAAATGCTGACGAAATCCCTGAGTCCACAATCAGGGTAGTTATAGATAGAGTTCTTGGTATATTTGATATAACGGGTGATCAAAGTAGAGACCGTGGATAGTCGATTCGTCGCCGTTCGCAGCAACTCGGACTAACATATGAAACGACTTGGCTGATTTTACGTCGAGATTATATAATGGATAGTATACAAAATAGAGCTTGAGCAAGAAATGAACCCGCTCGGCCCTCCCAAGCGACATTGCTTCACTCTATGGGCTATTGAAAAGTTCCTAGAAAATCCGACGTTTTCGAGCCGAGCTTTGTTCAGCGATGAGAACCATTTCTGGCGCAATAATGCACGAAGAGCAACCAAAAGAGATTCAAGAGAACCCATTTCATTCAGAAAAAACAACGATTTGGTGCGGTTTGTGGGCCCGTGAGATCATCGGCGGTGAGAACGTAACCGTCAATGGGTACCGTTATCGGGCCAAGATGACTGACTATTTGATGCCTGAAATTGAAGCTCAATGACTTTGGAAAAACATTTGGGGGTTTCACGTTTTGGGGTGATCGATTGGCCACAAAGATCATGTGATATCATACCGTTAGACTTTTTCGTGTGGGGATATGTGAATTCTAAAACCTATGCAGACAATTATTTATCTAAAAAATTTCAACATATCCCTTTGTTGAAAGTCGCCACAAAAGGATAGAACATTTCAACAGAGCTTCTAGATATGACCGTACGAAATGGTTCGACTCTCGCAAGTTACTCATTTGCCGGGGTAGGCCTACAGAGACGAATGTAAAATACCTTTGTGTCGCTTGAAAGCTTTGGTATTGTATTAAAGTGTAGGTTCCTGCGATAACTTTGGACTTTACTTGGAGCTGACGGTCGATTACATCCATATTTTAAGGTACTTGCTAAGAAAGATAATTGAAAAAAACTCCAAAACGCCACATGAAAGTTCATCGAGACCTTTTTTTTAAGTTCTTTTAAGAATTTTTGTTTTGAGACACCCTGTATATCAATGACGCTCACATCCATATTCATGACTGTCCGTTTGTACAACATAAATGTGGCACTCTTTACCACGCATCGCAATTAAAATGTAATTTTTCTTCAAACACACAACAACAACAAATACATCGTAAAAAATTGCAAAGTTTTTTTTTGCGAAAAGGGCGCACTCGCCGCCGAAGTGTGTAAAATGTGCAAATTATGCGCAAACAATGTTGAAACAAATGAAATGCGAAGCATTTCTGACAAGCCTACAACGGCGGTTGCGCGTGTCCATGCCACTGCAACGCAGCCTTGCAACATTGCAGTCGTGCAACAGTGCCAACGACGCAAGTTGCAACAGGCGAGCGCATACTGAGACAAAGGTGTTTGCAACGCATTTATGCGCGTATAATTAATAACTCAATCCAGGCGGAAATATGTTTGTGCAACAACACCACAAACAACAGCAACTACTAGAAAATGCGGCAGCAACATAAATGCCTGTGCTGCGAGCATGAGAAATGCATGAATTGCGCTTGTTGCATGCCACATATCGCTGGATATTTAGATTTGCAGCGCAAGTGGCGTTCTGTTATGCGTTAACTAGTTTGCTACATACACTCACAAACATGCATTTACATGTGCAGCAAGTTATTTTGCTGCGTGCAACAAACTTTTTTATTATTATTATTTGTTGTTGTTCGTCTTGTGTTACAACTTGTACGTAATCAATTAAAGAGGTAATAATTATTTACGTTTATGTGGACATGAGTGCCGGCCAGATAAAAATAATCTTAATTATGTATTAACGCTTAATGAGTGTGTTCGTGAATAAAGTTACATAAATACAAACAAATATATACATGTGTATTCATATCAGCCTTATTGGAAGAATTTAATCACAAAAAACTGGCCAAAGGGCCCACCCAGGAATAGAGGACATAGGTTCTGACCTGTGGGTGTACTTTTTAAACCCCCGGAAGGAAAGAACCTGTTGACAAAGGTGAAAAAGGGCATCCTTTCCCTCCCCCCTCAGTTGCCCAAAGAGTGAGATAATACCGAAACCTGTACAGACGTTTAATCAACACTCCGCCCTTAAAACCCTGGCAGGTCTTCCGGAACGGTTATTGCAAATGGGGAATTTATCACCTCAGTATAAAGTTGAGATCTTAGAAAGGCTGCTGAAAATACTCCTCCCGTTAAAACCCTGGCAGGTTTTTCAACCATGGCATAGCCTCCCTGCTTGCATAGAAAACCACGGGGTTCATAAAGGGGAACTTTTACAACGTGCCGAGATAGCGGTTTGTAGCGAAGGCCCACTAGAATAAAATGAATACACCGCAACAACAAAACTTCATCAAAAAGTGCAACAAAATAAAGATAGCCAAGACGAGGAATATGGGATCATCTTCCGTTGAATTAGTAAGATACTTACATCCCCTATATTCACCAGCACTACAAAACAACCGGATAAAACTGCAGAAAATATAGCCTCAAGAGAAACTCCGGCCACACAAGCAACATCAGCAAAACAAGCAGAAGGGAAGAGCACCCCAGTTGGCACCAAAGAAGGACCTCAAAACTCACCAAAACAAGAGTACATTACCCAAATGAGGCAGGTAGAAGAAGAAGCCTCAAAGAAGTGTAAGGGTATCGCGCAAATTATGGAGAATGTCAGCATGGAGATTAAGAACGGAATGGTACGGATAGGCGAATTTTTCGACGTAATCAAGGGTTACCGCAGAAAGTAGCTCATCGCAACAAATGAAAATAAAGACAAATACATCTAAGCAGACGCATCACGACCCCCGTGTCAATAAGCTCGAAGCAGCGCGCATCAAGCTCTGTGGAGACTCAAGGAACCGTGCGACAACGAAACGAAAAGAATGGTCTGTGGCAAAAAGTTTTACCTAAAAAAGGAAAAAAAGACCCACGCAAAGGAACGAAAGGTGGAAGAAGCACATAAAAACGCAAAAAAGAGACAATAAAGAATATAGCTGGAAGTCAGAAAGCATATAATAGGTCCAAAGGACAATCCGTGGCCGTGATTATAAAGACAGCAGAAGATAATAGCTACGCCGAGGTCCTTAAGAATGTCCGTAGCAAGCTATATCTTTAAGAAGCTGAGGTTAAGAGCAATGGGAACCGAAAGACAAGAGATGGAGAAGGGATAGATTCAAAAGCCAGCTTCTGCAAGGTATTCAAGACCACGCTTTAAGAATCCGCAACTATGGCCGACCTTAAATCAAAGGCTACTATAGAGACTAGAGACTTCGACTGATTAAAACAAAAGAGGAAGTAGCAGGTTCTATAAAAGAAACGCTACAGGGCTCTAATACTTAACACAATACGAGTATATCCACTTTAATAAAGGTTAAGGCTTAGTAAAGCTACGGGTAAATGGTAAAGCCCGAGAGTCTGACTCCTTTTTCTTGCGAGTGGTGGATGATCTGGTGTTTGATCTGTATACAACAGTTACCTATCTGTGTGACCTGTATAAAATAGCACTAACTGCCTAGTTTGTTTGTTCCTGGAGAAAAAAATAGTTTTATGAACCGTTCTGCATCGAACTCTTCCCAACACTTCTTGTAGCTCCTTTCGCAATGTATAGGGTCCGCAAATAGCTCCGGTTCAATTGGCTTGATTACTCTGTCTCCATTCGTCGTGAGATCGGTCAGCTCAATGCCATTGAAGCCTCTATGCCCATGCTAATGAAATACTACTTTTGTGGCAACCATTCTAGTTCATTCTTTTCATTATAATGGACGGGATTGTCTGGCAATATATTCTCCGTGATAGTTTTTCTCGAGAATAATCTCTCCACATTCGTAGATATGTTAAAAGTCTTTAAGCTCACTTTATGGTCAACTCCATTTGTCATAGTCTGAGTTTGCGGTCTCAGTATTATTTTTTGCAAAAAGCAGACGTTAGCCTAAGTTATGAACTTATAAAGTAGGTCTAAAAAAGTATATACACTCTTACAGCTACCATAACGTAGCATTGGTCATTTGGAGAGGATTCGTTAAAAAAAAAATACCCTGTAACAGTTATTGCCACAGTTGCAAATTCATTAGAAATAAGGAAATGATTTTACGATTTCTCTGTGAGTGCCCAGTTCTATTACAAACTGAAGAGTCTGCACTCTACCTAGTTATAAGGTGTTCGGAAGAATGTGGGGATCTATTTTATTTTTTAAAAACCTTCATTCGGGCTGTTTTTTTTTTCTTTGCACGTGGCAGGCTCCAAACCCAGCACACAACCCGGGGAAGGATATTTTTGGTTTCTGGGAGACCGGAAGTTGTGAACTGCTTGAGCCATATTTTAAAGAATTGTTTTTGGCCACAACCAAGTGAATGGCGAGCACTTTCCTAACTTGGTGCACTTCTACACCTAGGTCATCTTTCGGACGGCTAAATCATGTCGTCCGCATGGATGAAAACACGCCAGCTCTGAGAGTATTTGACGCAATACCCAATAGGAAAAGCAGATGAAGAGAAAGACCTCCACTCCGTTGGAAAGACTAGATGGAGAAGGAGCTGACCACACTTGGAATATCAGATTGGCGCTAAACAGTCAAGAAGAAAAACTGACCACACTTGGAATATCAGATTGGCGCTAAACAGTCAAAAAGACGAACGCTTTGTAAACTTGGCTATAACCGCGTAAGCGGTGTCCACGCCAATAAAGAAGAAGAAATAATTGCCTTAGGAGGAAATGTTTAGGTAATGAGGCTTAGTTGGAAGTTTCTTAAGAGATTTTAGATATTCACCAATATGGAATGATTCAATCAACCTTTAATATAATTATAGGACCTCGTCAGAGTTTACTCGAGGTATTTATAATTAAAGAAATGTGAAATATCGCCTTCTACTCCAACACATATTCATTATCCGAACACATATATTGCTAAATGAAGGAACATAAATACAAAAATGTCTAAAAAATCTGAACGTGAAGCAGACTAAAAACCTAATCCTCAAAACTGATTAAACCATCGGAAGATGAAGTGATCCCGTAGGCAAAATGCAAATAGTTTCCTCCAAAAATGAAAGAAAAAACACACACATCCGAAGACAAAAGCAACTCTACCACCGATGCGAATTTACGGTTAACTCTGAACCGAATAAAAAAACGCCGAAACTGCGCACCAAAACGCAACTGCCTACCTACAAGTGCACACGTATGTGGCGCCACAGATGACAAAGTAAATAATGAATATGCATCAAGCAGGAGGGGAGCAGGCGAGCAGGGCGACGCAAAAAGGACGAAAGCGCCGACAACTCAACCAACTGAACGGACCAATGCGACTCGGGCAAGGAGGGCAAAAAAACTCAACGGAAGTGACCACTGGTCAAAGGCCGCTGCCAATTTTCATTTTATGCACGCCGAGACGGCTGACAAACACACACACCAGCCGGGCAGCATCAAAGGAGTAGATACAAAAACAACGAAAAAAGCAAAAACGAATTGTGAAAATGCGAAGAAATTCTAAAACTCGGAAAGGAAAAACAAAAGTGAAGAAGCGAAAATCCAACTGGCTTACAAATGCACATGTGGCACATACGACGCAGTTGTTGTTGTTGTTAATATTGCTGATGTATGGCACGGAACTGAAAAGAGCACAAGCAGAGTTGCACAGTCACCCAACCAAGATTGCTGCCTAACACACACACCCTGCTGCTGCTGTTGCTACTCCCCGGCTGCGCTGCCTGCCGTTGGTGCAACACGAAACGTAAAACGCATAAAAACTTGATGACTCGCTTGCATGCTGCGTCGGCAGCGGCTGGGGGCACCCAAGGGGTTGCACGCGAACGATAGGCAGACAATCGAACGAACGTGCCACCATAAACTTGCCACACGAAATGCGTCGCACCACCAAATAACTGTACTGCTGCCGCAGGCATACAGCTGGGCAGGGGGCGGGTGGCGGTCGCATGTGGCAGTTTTGCAGCGCATTGGCGCAAATGAATCCTGTCGGAGGCGATTTCCTGTGTGCGCCTTCGTTTGCGCCTTTTTATGCAACATCCTATATGTATGTGTATTCCCAGTCGCACACACATACACTCACACAACTGCAGGCACACCTTCAAAAAGTGAATCGCAAAAAAGCCCATCGCCGTTGCTGATGATTAATCGAATTAGTTTTTCTTTCTTTGCTGCAACACGGCGTTTCTGAATGCCACACACATTATTGCTGCTTTTGTTGTTGTTGCTAATGCCATTTCATGCTATTTGTGCATGTCCTGCGCACAGAACGCAGCACTCGGCCGTCGTGGAAAGACAGCGTTGTGCGCGTCTGACGGATGCTGGGCAGGGAAAAAAGTCGAGAAAATGGCAAAATCGCATAACTGCAAATTGCATGGGCGTTTCAAGTGTTGTTTTTGTTTTTGTATTTTGGATTTTTTTCCCCGGCACATTGGATATTTTTGTTTTGGCCTTTTCTCAATTTGAGTTTAGTTGTTGTTTTCGTTGTTGTACGATGCTTTTTGGTGCATGTGGCGGACGTGGCAACAACACTACACATCTATAACGAGTGGTCAGTAAAAAGGATATGCTTTATTCGTAGGTACCCTTATTTAGTATTTGTGTTTGTGCGCACCTAAAAGGTGTAGTAAGATATGGTTCTATGGTTATTGGAATGCCAAAGTACGAGGAAGAAAGCTCAAACCCTCGTGAACTCTTTGTAAAAAATGTAAGCTTTGCTGGTTGAGCTTTCATTAGCTTTGAAAGGTATATAGCTTAAAACAACATAATTCAAAGTTTTAAGAGAAAAATTTTTTTAGCTCTTTAAAGCTTTTTTTTTTTAATTAAAAAATTTCTTGAGCTTCGATCGACAATTATTAGTAATACATTTTTATGAAAATATCTAGTTAAACTTGAACAAAATGCAAAAAACAAAAAGCCTTTTATTTTTTTGTAGAGCTTTTCTGAACTTTTTGGAAATTTTTGTGTTTTTCCAAAAATTCTGTCAATAGAGCTTTTCAAAGCTTTAAGGAAGTTTTACCGTTTCTACAAACATTTTCTACCAAGCAAACCTTAATTTAGCACAGTGTGAGCTTACACTGTGCTATATCTCTCACAATTGCAAAACAAAACTTTGTGTCGAAAAAAGCTTTACTTTAATTTTTTTGTTACACAGAAAATTCATATTTTTGGGAAAAATATTCGATACTCTTTTAAAAGTTTGAAAAAAATTAAAGCTTTGTTTGAGCTTCGAATAAAAATGGTTCTTAATATGAAAGCTCATTCTACAGAGCTTTCCAAAACTTTTCAGACATTTTAGCGTTTTTCCAAATACTATCTGCTTACCAAACTGCTGAGAGCTTTGAAAAAAAAATAGTTTAACAGTAGTTAGTTAAATCTCAGCATAGACCGTGTATTAACCGTGTGAAGACTCAATCAAGCTTTATTTTGTTTTTTTCTGCTTATTGATATCTGCTTACAAGTTTCAAAAAATTATATATTACAGAGATAAAACACATATTTATATGCTTAAAATCTTTAAAAATCCAAAAAATATAGTTGGTAGCCTAAATGTAGGCAACAATTATTGAACAAGTATGTAGAACGCGCTATTAGAGCTTAAAAACAGCTCTCAAAATAACGTAAGAGAATATCACTGCTATTTAACTGTCACACTTTTTCTCCCTTCACTCCCTTCATAGCATCAACTGAGAACAAAAAAAAAAATTAAAACATATTTTTAGGCGCACAAAATATTACTTTCAAGAAAACCCGTAAAATTTAGTCGTAGGGGGAAACTATTTGCCGTAAGTTGCGAGTGCCAAGAAAATTGAGGTTATCTATTGTTCTAGAAGTAGACGCTTTAACAAGCTGCTGCGTGGAAATGGGTTGCGAGCCGTTCTTAAATGAATATTTCAGAACAAGTATGTCTACAAATATATATATATATATATATATATATATATATATATAAGTACATTCAAGAAAGAACGAAAAATAAGGGTCATGCAGAAAAATTTTAACTGAAAAGTATTGGGTCAGAAAAAGAACATATTTTTTTCTAATATTTCTGACCGAAATGGTTTCAACAATATTTTTATTTCAGGTTCTTTTTCTGTTATATCGATATTACGATTATAACGATTTTATTTATCGGCATTTTAGTTATCGCTCTTTTTGCCCATACGTCTATACATTTTTTCTATAAATTCTTAATAGTTATCGATACATTTTATTTGCATATGAAATTACAATAACTATACATTTTTTTATCGATTAATTAAGAAAACGTCAAAACCGTGGAAAGAGCACAGAAATTCGTCAAAATATAAATTAAAATGTTTTCAAAAAAGTTTTAATTAATCAATTATTTCAAAAAAAAAAGTTATAATATAATATTTTAAGTCGATAACATTTTATCGATATATTATGCGTTTGAAATTCAGTATGCATTTAAAATTTAAATTTTAATATGCGAAATGTTGGCTGAAAAATTTTGTATAGCGTAATAATTGGAACTAAAAATATCGATAATATTCAGTTGAAACGTTCCAATGACATTAATAAACAATCGGAACAAGCGCATTCTAAATTGACGACGATTGCAATTAAACTGTAAACAATATAAATAAAAATATGTTATCGGAAATTATCGATAAGAATTTATCGAAAATATGAAATATCGATATTTTTACAAAAACAAGAACTTTTGACTAATATGGTTTTTCAATTATTACAAAATAAATTATTAAAATCGACAGGCTTTTCTTTTTTCAAAGCTTCGGGAACCCACACTTGCAACCGATAACATTGATAAATAATAGAAACAAGCGCATTCTGAAATGACGACGATTGCATTTAAAATTTAAACAATAGAAAAACATGTTATCGAAAATTATCGATATAAATTTATCGAAAATATAAAGTATCGATACTTTTACTAAAAAAAGAACTTTTGGCAAATATTTTTTTTTCAAATTTTTTTTCAACTACTACAAAATAAATTGTCATTACTATGCCAAATTTCCCAACAGGTTTTCCTTTAGCCAAATTTTCGGAGATCCTACATAGCACTCTTCGTACTACCCACTTTTGCAACCTACTGCCACGACTTGTATTAGTTTGTTTTTTTGTAATTCATTATTGTTTTTTATGTTTTGCATTTCAGACGCGTCACATTTTCAGCGTAGCCATTCGTCGCCTAAGAATATTGCAAAATGCATTTTTGTCTGTATTTATGTGTATGTAGGTATATATTTCTATATATGTGTATGTAAGTAGTGAAGGCCCCTGTGTAGATGGCGCAAGTTTTTGGCAAAGATTGATGAATTCCACTGATGATGGCGGCAATGATGATAATGATGCCAGCGTTAAACGTAATAAGGTTGTTGTTGTTGATGTTACACCCACATTGCCAAGAGAAATACGCTCTTATATATACATACATGTATAGATATTACGTGCAAGGCAATACATATAAGCTTTCGAGCAAGCGCCCCTCTTTTCTTTTGACATTTTGGGCATTTATGCGCTACTTCCATTTCACAATAGTCATATTTGGGCTCATATAGTAAATATACATGGCGCTTGTTCTTCTTTTAGCATCCTTGGCGTAACCTTAATCCTTCCACCAGCAAGAAATAAATCGCTGCAAAAGCGTGTGTTGAGGTTTATGAGCGATGGGTGGGGTGGAGCCCACAGCCACTTCGCACCTCTCCAAACTCTCCTTTCCACATTGCAACGCATTAGCAGTTTTGCTGCAGCGCCTTGTTGCAAGCATCGTTTGTGTGTGTGTAGTTGTTGTTTGCATGACTGTTGCCCCACGTTGCATGCCGCCATGACAGCTGATGCTTAAATTCGCATATTTCGTTTCGTTTTGTGCGTGTTTTCGCTGCTGCGTGCGGACTACACAATGCCTTGAACTCGCCAGCGCACCCAATCGTCTTCGGCTTAGCTTGGAGAATAATACTAACTAGAGAGGAAGCTTAGTCTATACGAAATTTACTTTCTTTAACTGTCATTTGGCAAGCAGTATTTTCTATATTTCGTGCTTTGAGTGAGGAAAAATTTATATTTGGGTCTTGAAAGATATTAGATAGCCCCTGAAGATATATGTATGTATTCGTGCTTAGTCTGTCTCCAACTAGTTCGAAAGCTAAGTTTAGAATAAGCTGTCGAGCTCAACGAATACTTAGATACCAACTATATTTGTAGGTTTGTATCTCCATAGGATGGTATTAATCTCAAGTAAATAGCGGGGTCTCTATTTCCACAGCTGTTAGATATCCCTAAATTTGCTGCATATATAATATATAAAGTAAATAAAAAAACATATTATATTTTATAAAAATCCCAGACACCAAAACTGTTAGTTCAAATTAATTTATGCGCGTCGGTGGTGTAATGGTCAGCATAGTTGCCTTCCAAGCAGTTGATCCGGGTTCGATTCCCGGCCGACGCACAGTTTTTTTTTTATTTTTTAATCGGAAAAAGTTTTGCTTTGTCACTGGAAATTATATTTTTCAGCTTACCGGGATATGATCTCCTGCACCTTGATTATGTATACAGACGATTACTAGTTAAAAGAATTTGGATAAATCTATCGAAGCGCGGCAGATGGCTCATAATTGAGCCAAGCTGTTAGTTCTAATACCACAATAGAGAGCTTTTGTCCGGGGAAAGCTTTCATCTGAATTCTGAAAAATAATAATTGAAGGTATATTCGTTCTCTATTGTGTTACATAAAAGTTTTTCACTTTCTTTGTTGGAAGCTTTTATCCGAGCTTTCAGATATTGTAAAATAAGCTTTTGACCGCAAAGATCATTCTGTTAAAGGAAAATATCTGAGTTAAATTGTGTCTCTAGTATTATTAGTCTCTGTTCTTGAACTATACATCTCTTACTTATCTGTTAGAATATTAGTGGGCTAATTACTGGTAGTAAGGACCAGGATGTACCATATCGAGATGCATTTCATGTAGACAACTTGAGAAATATTTATTTAAATTCCTTGACAGTGTCGTATCATCACTTAAAATGTAGTCAAAACACTAAGCAGTTTGTGGAGTTAACTACTTCGCTGTGGAATCTAGTTCTTCAGTATAACTCATAGCGATCTATGGTCTGCCTGCGACACTGTCAGATAAAATCACTTTACTATATATAATTTACATATTTCAGTATCCTTAAACAGCCCTCCTAAGACAGGATCAGACTATAAGACTAGCATTGCATTTCCAACTCTTCTCATTTCACAACAACATAATCCAAGTACATAATCTCTTGCGAGCTCTTGTTGCAGTTTTTCCTGATGCCATTACTTCAAATAGTATAAAAGCTCGGCTTAACGATAACTTACTCGTGTAAATAAATATTTAATTAAGTTTAATGGAACATCAAGCACCAATCCGCGGTTCTTAATCGTTCGCATCGGTGGTGTAATGGTCAGCATAGTTGCCTTCCAAGCAGTTGATCCGGGTTCGATTCCCGGCCGACGCACAGATTTTTTATTAAAACAACAAAACTCTTCTTAGCACAAGCGATAAAAAAGTTTTAAATCGGATCCATCCGTCTTAAAGGAAACGCCATAAAGCTGGGAGCTGGGATGATAGCAGACAACAACAGATGGATATTGAAGTGGCATTCGCCGTACAGAGGCGAACACTTAACTCTGCGAGCGTTGTTCTCATGATTGATAATACACAGTTCGCTACTTGACGCTCATGCCGACAAAAGACCGGTTGGTTGGAAGAAGAGGTAATTTAAAGTTGAAAAAGGAACCACAGGAACGCCAGCTCGTAGGCTGCCGCACTTAAGCCATCAATAGGCCCATTGGGTTCCCGGGCTGTAACCAAATTAAGCATTATCCTGCTAATCAGTAATTTTGGTACCTAATTTTTTTACCCAAGCTACCCAATGTTATTTAAGTAGGAGCTCCTTTTTCCCAAATTTGTAAAGGTGGGATCTTAAGGTTAAGTGCCTGTGATGACCGTTAGAAATTACCTTAAAGTAGAAACTGGAGTGCTAGTGTTTCAAAACCTGAGGTATTTCTCTTGGGTCCGCTGCTTGAAACAACACTTGAAGGAGCTGACTGGTCTGGGGCAACTTAGGGGAATTGTGTTCTCAGCTGCCACCGAGCGGCCAACTCGACTGTCTCTTCGTTTTCTTCTAACTATTTCTATAGACATAAGTAGTATGAGAGAAGATTAAAGCAGATTCGCTCGCACACATTATTCAAAGTTACTGAAAAAGCAAGATACATATGTACATATATAAAAATGTTGCAAAGTTTTCTTTGTGTGTGTTAAGTAATCCACTTAGGCGATTGGCTTACAAAGTGTCGATGCCAGCATTAATCACTCAATCAAAGTAAAAATTATAAAACCTATTACACCAGCTAATCACCTACAAGCTTCTAATCACTTACAACAACAACAACAAACGTAAAGTATACAAAAATAAATAATACATAGGTATATGTACTTAACGGCCATCATCCGAGTTAATAGCTAATGGCGGCAATTAATCAGAAAGCCTGAAGTGCTCAACATATAGAGAAAAGGAATTACAACAACACATTTTATGCCACTTAACTTTAGTTGCAATTAGTAACGGTTTTCTGCTTTGTTTCCCTTTATGCTTTATTTAAGCTGCAACAATTTAGAATTGTATTAAGTTTTTCAATTTCACAGGCAATCGGCGCTGGTCGCAAAGTGTCAGCTCAACCAGCGAGCAAGCGCCGAGCGGCAAGTAAATAAGTGCAGTTGGAATTAAAATCTTTATAAGCTCATATAAATACATATACTCTTAAATACTGCACTGTGGTTTTTTCCTTTCTTATTCTTCTTCTTCTTTTTGTGCTTCGAAGCACATAATCATTCAGTGGAAATCGGCCGCAAAACGCGCACAATTCATTTGCAAAATCGTCCAATTGTGGGTAGGCTGTGTGCGCACGCGCAAATGGCGCACTCAACGCGCTCAGCATGAGGCATTTTGCCAACCGGCCTGGCAGGAGATTATCTTAATTCACGTTGTGGGAGACGACAACAGCGACTACACAACTAATGAGTGCAAGAAACCGTGCGCATCGTGGCCACCAAATGAGACGCTGACGTAGAGGCATGTTATTGGAGCGCACACACACATACAAATATAAAGCTGTAGGTTCGTACATGCACTGATAGGCCCCTAAATGACTGACTGATTGGACTTCTTGACTGGTTTGGGCTTTAAAGAGGCATACAAGCTGGCTTGTTAATCAATTGCTATACCCTTTATATTGCATACATACATACATACCTGTATGTTCTGTATGTAGTTATATAATGTAGAAAAAGTGCGATAAATATGTTCATGTAAATTTTGACCTTTTTCTTCAACACTTGTCTCTTTTCAGTTGCGTGGTGCGTGCGTGGCATGCAACTTCGCAGAAGCGCAGCACAATTTTTTCATAGTATTTTAATTCAGTTTTTAACCACGCACAGTGGTTCCTTAACTTAGAGTTTAATAAGAAATCACAAAAGCTTTCTCTTCGAGGTTTAATTCCACTTTAAGGCTAATTTAAAACTGAAACTAAATCATAAATGAATTAATTAAAGTGTTATTTAGAAGCTCCTCTCTTTCTTCGTTAAATTTTGTTTATGGAGCTTTCACTTATTATAAAAAAAAGCTTTCATCCGGTGAGAGCTTTTAGAGAAAGTAACAATTCAAGTAGTCCCCCAAATGATTGTCGTAGGACATAGATACTCTTCTCTTTCTTTTTTGAAAGTTCTTACTACACCTTTTATTAATTGTTAGGAAAGCTTTTGAAAGAGCTGCATAGAGAGATTTCCTTTGACTTCAGAAAAATAAAAGTAGAAACTGTAATCACTACAGTAGTATATAGAAGCTTTCCTCACTTTTTGCTGAAACTGTTTATTGCAGCTTTGATTAATTGTAAGTAAAAGCTTTGGTCCGAAGAAAGCTTTCGCCTAAATTCTGGAAAATAAAAATTGTAAAAGTATATAGAAGATCCCTTCACTCTTTGTCTGAAGCTTTTAGTGGAGCTTTAAATTTTTGTAATTTCTATATTCAATCGCTTTTTTCCTCTTAAATTCGAGCTTTCATCACCTTAGTCTAGAAGGAGTTTTATATATTATTATTATTATTATTATATAAAAGATCCTTTCACTCCTTGTTGGAAGCTTTTAGTGGAGCTTCAGTTTTTTCTGAGAGTAGCTTTTATCCGCTTCTGAGTTCTCGAAAACATTTCTTGAAAGAAAAATCCATTTTGTTTATGTATTTAATTCTTTTTACCTCTTAAATAAAGCTTTTATTTGAGCTTTCACATATAGCAAGAAGAGTTTTAATCCGGAAAAAATTTCTGCCTGAATTCTGGAAAATAATAGTTAAAAGTATATCCGATCGCCCTAACACTATATAAAAGCATTTGATTTTCATGATTGAGAGCTTTTAGTGGAGCTTTCACATTTTGTAGAATAAGCTTTCGAGCGAAAACAGCCTTCAGTTAAAAGAATATCTCCGGATAAAATATGCGTGTCACGCGCTATAACTCCGACTTTCAATAAGTTCGATCCACCAAAAGGAAACTGATGATATGTTTACAGCATCGAGTGTTACCATTGTTCACCGAGAGAATGAGAGCACCTAATTTCTCCATTAATTGCTTACTTTGCAGAAAGTCTTGTGGGCCAAAAGTGATACTACATTTTATGGCTTTCGAGTCTGAGACTATTTTCGGATTCTTTCAGCTGGACTACTTTTTCACCGTTTACCTCTTATTTCGGACTCAACAACTTGGCAATTCCTCTAGGCCGTGTGTTCTTTTCGGAAATGGTACATCTTTAATTATTGCAGAGAACTTTAAAGTTGTCAGAAGGAAGCTTTTGGCAATCAAGAGGCTTAGGATAGTAGATGACTGACCTTCTGCTTCCGAGCCTAGCTTCCAGGCTTAAAGTACTGCTTCTACGCAGACAGGAGCATAAAAATTTCCCCCTCGCTGATGAAAAGATTATACCGGCTTTGCTCGGTCGTCTGCGTCTCGTTGGTAGTGAACAGGAGGTAACACGGCAAGCTGACCCGTTGGGAGGAATAAGTTATATTATCGTATTACCATCCCCATTTGCCTATTTTAACTGTTAGCTAATAGGCCTGTTTAGAGGCCCTATGTTTCATCTAGGCTCTATGGGAAGATATGTTTAGAAGGAAGACAGAAGAACCACAGGGTTTTGTAGAAAAATCCCACCAATTCGAAATTCTGACAAATATATCTACTTTTCCATGGATTCACTAGCTTTAGTTTCGAAGCTTGACTTTATATTAACCCTTCATATACGTACACTTTAGTATTAACATTTCCATCACTCGCCTCTCTTTCTAAGCGACTAGACACTGCAGAATGAGTTGAGAGACAAGAGTTGGGAGAATCTTATACAGCACTTAGTACCTTCTTGTTGTTACTACCATTGGTTCGCCTGTGCTTGTTTTGTGTCACTTTTAATTAGGCATAAATTACTTTGACCCTGAGAGGCAGAAGTACAGGATTACTTACACAAATACATACATATGTACATGTATTCATAGAAATATTGAGATTTTCTCATACTGAAAAGTAAAGCACTTCCATCACGCATAATAACCCACACACATACACATAAAAACACACACGTGCTTGGGCGTCTTGTTGACCGATTGTTTTATGGCTCAAATAAACGCATAATCCATTGCCCAACAACAACAGCTAGAGCACGAAAAAGTACAGTTTATAATTGCTTGTAAGGAAATGCCACCATCGCATTTTATGTTGCATATAAAATGTGCAACATTATGATTTACACAGAGCGCGGAGTAAGCCACTGAAGCTAATTGAGTCATCTCTTCCTGGTGTTAGGCGCGAGCGTGCACCGCCAAGTGGCGGCATGTCAGCGGATGTATGGCATTACATGTACCTACACATGCACTGAAAAAGAATAAGGCGAAGTACATATGAACATACATCTATATTTGTGGAAATACTTTTAGAAGTGCTTCCATATATAGTATATGTGAATGATCAGAAAGAAGAGACAAGTGTCCAAAAAATAAGGTGACATTTGAATTTAAACTTTAGATTAAAGGATTTGGAGAATTATTTTTTTTTAGGTTGGTAGTACTGTCAGTCACATTCACTTCAAATTTCATGTCAAAATATTCATTAGTGTTTGAGATACGTGTCGTTTTGTGAGCTGCTAAAAGTTTTTCGTTTTTTGCCAATCCGAAATTTGTTGAGCAAAGAATTTGCATTAAATTTTTTTTACGGAATCAATTTTCTGCTGCGGATACATTGAGGATGGTGCAGAAAGCCTTTGGTGATGAGACTATGTCTAAAAAAAATGTTTACAACTGGTATAGTGAGTTCCATGCCGGCCGTGAACGTGTCGAAGACGAAGAGCGTCCAGGGCGACCAGCAACCTCAACCGACGAAGCTCACGTTCCACAAATCAAAGATTTGGTGTTGAAAAACCGTCGATTAACAATTAGAGACCTTGCTGATAAAGTTGGCATATCGGAAGGCTCAGCCAATACCATTGTGAAGAATGTTTTGGGCCTCAAGCGCGTCAAATCTCGACTGGTACCGAAAGCATTGAATTTTTTGGAAAAAGGGCGTCGCGTTGAAGTGTATGAAACGATGCTTTCCGACTACCAGGGTGTCAAGAAATGCATTATAATGATGATGGCGATGAGACTTGGATCTATGCTTACGACCCCGAAACAACTGATCAATCGAGCGTATATCGTGCCAAAAGAGAGCCGAGACTGCTTTCTTCGATTATCGTGGTGTTTTGCATTATGAATTCCTTCCAACCGGTAAAACAGTCAACAAGGAATATTATTTGAACGTTATGCGTCGTTTACGTAACGCTATCCGCCGGAATTGTGGAAAGAAAATTCTTGGTTTTTACACCACGATAATGCACCATCCCATACTGCCCTCGTAATTCGTGATCATTTCGCCAAAAACTCAACCCATATCATTCCGCAACCACCGTATTCACCTGATCTGGCACCGTGCGACTTCTAGCTGTTCACCAAGTTCAAAAGACCGCTCCGGGGACACCGTTTTTATACGATAGAGGAGATTCAAGCCGTAGCGAAGACTGAACTGAAGGCAATCCCGGTGACTACAACCAGTGTTTCGAAGATTGGAAGATCTGTTGGCATAAGTGCATTGAGTCGGGAGAGGATTACTTTGAAGGGGTTGAAATTGATTTGGAAGAATAAATAAAGAATTTTCAAAATAAATACAATGTCTTATTTTTTGGGCACAGTAGTATAAGTTGGTCTCGAAATTTAACGGTGGTATCATTGTCAGAGCTAATCGTTTGCTGTTCGAGACAAGTTGAGGTTTCTGTAAGTCTTTTAAATACTCTTAATCTTTACAGAAAAAGTTAAAAAATAATAATAAAGTCATATAGTATAAACAAAATAAAGGATAAGTCTAAATTGCACTAGGTGAGATTAGGTTCAGTTAAGAGATCGATTCTAAAAGGTATCTCACTTGGACAGCTTAAAACGCTGATTCATTATGATATAGAATACTCCTCTATAACAAAACATAAAATCCTCACAAATCGTTAAAGCGATCTGAACCTAACACAAATTTTTTGATACGATTGATGTTAGTTTCGGCCTCCTGGTTTGCCGTAGGTAAGACTGCCGAGATGTTTCAACCTCAGAATACATAAGTATATAGCTTTTAAACCCACTAGGGTGCCGATTAATATATATTTAATCAAAAAATGTATATAAAAGACTTAGGATACACTATTGCAAAATGCCAAAAGTGGAAGCGAGAAAACTATGCATCTCACAAATGCAACTACTAAAGAAGTATTTATGTGTGTATTATAGTTTATACATATACTCGTACATATGTATAGTTGCATGCCCCCCGACCGGCTTGCGGGTCGCTGAAAAATTAATAATTTTCACAAAATCTTTTGGCACTTTGACATCTCGGTTTGCTTTGTTCCGTGGCGTTCACTTTAATTTGGTAATTTTTCTTAGCCACCTAAGCACCGCACACCCGTCGTCTTGCTTCCTAACTGGGTCTGTGGCACCCACTCAGTGTGCGCGCCACTTTGACGCCCGCCTAGCAAATAGCAGCGACGACGCTTCATTTCCCTTACAAGTTGAGATTCTTTTGGTGTCGCTGATTCATTTTTCTTGTTGCCTCAGTGACGCGTCTTGCGTGTCGGTTACACGTCTTTTTGCCGTCCACCACCGCTTCCTCTACTTAGTTCTTATTTAGTTCCTTCCTTTGTCAGCTTTTGTTTTTGTTACTACTTGTTTGTTGTTGTTTGTCGTTTTCTTTTTTTGTATGTGGTTATTATTGTTTTTGTTGTGATTATTTTGGTTGCACTTTTCGCAGTGAAATGCAAGCTTAGCCCGAAAATTTATCCAAGATGGCGCCAAGAAAAATGATATGTCATAATTTGTTGGCGTTTTCTGTCAACTCAGCGGGTGAGTCAAACAGAAACTATGCGCGAACTATGCACATACAGATCTAACAGTATTTGTAAGTATGGTGAATAACTTTGCCGTCTTTGACATGTCCTTCAGTGGGTGGAAAGGCAGAAATAGAAATTCATAAATACTGACAATGAGGCACAAGGATTATGTCTGGATAAAGTGACAACAACTGGAACGAGGTTACCGAAAGAAGTCTTACATATAACACATCAAATCGTATTGGGCTTCTTATTTTATTCCTATAAAGACCTCTAATAGTTTCATGTGATTAGACTAAAGCAAGCTTTGTAAGTTCCTTAAGCAGTAATAGGACTGATTTCCTTCCACTGCGAGTGTGCTTCGGAGCGTGCGCGCACCGACTGGATTCGGTAGACGGCGTTCCTAGCTAACGAACGAGCAGCTGGTCAGTTGTCTCTGAGCACCTGAAGAGTCAGGACAAACGTGTTTCTGAGAGTGGAGCAAACCGAAAATGCAGCGTTCGTTAGAGTTCTGCGTGAAACTCAGTAAATCTCCGACTGAGACGTTTGATATTATCAAACAGACTTATACAGATGTTTCTTTAGTAAGAAGAGTTGTGTTTCGGTGGCACCAGGCCTTTTCGGAGGGCCGGGAAGAGGACCGGAAGAATGAGCAAATCCAAATTGACAAAAAAAACGACGCTCATTGTCTTTTCTGACATCAAAGGTATCGTCCACCACGAATTTGTTCCTCCTTGGCAAACCGTCAACGCTAAGTTTTACGTGAAAGTCTTCAAAAGACTCAAGGGAAGGGTCAATCGGGTGTAACAAGACATCGCAGCCGACTGGAAGTTGCACCATGACAATGCCCCGGCTCACACCGCTTTTTTTGTGAACGGCTCTACCTAACCAAGGCTGGTATCCCAACGCTTTCGCAGCCGCCCTATAGCCCAGATGTGGCCCTTCGAACTTTTTCTATTTCCTTGCCTGAAGAGCCGGATGAAAGGGGATCCAAGCAGCAAGCACCTCAGCTCTCAAGGCTATTCCGAAGAACGCCTTCTGAAGAGGTGAAGGTGCCTATTTTGAAAGATTGGAAAATTGTAACCATTGGTTCAATAAATTTTCTTAAATCGACTCAGTCCTATTACTTTACGGCTGAAATCACTGATCTAACATTTGATATACTTTAAGCCTTTCTACAGATCCATCTTGTGGTAGTTTTTGTAACAGCAAGAAAGGAAGTAATTGTTGGGGAGATCCGGAAGCTGGTTATGAATGCAGCCTTTTCCATTTACCTTGAGCCCATTGCAATGCGAAAAAGTCTTTTCCACTTTCTCCAGAATCCATAGAACTTATTACAATCATTAATTGAACAAATATCCACCAAAAAGATTTTGAAGTAAATTTAGACAATTATCGGTAAAAATCGACCTTACAGGCTTTCTCACTGTCCTGTATACTATAACATCGCTAACTCTCGTTTATCCCGGTGAAAAATTCATCCAATAAACTATCGAAAAAGCAGATCCCAGAACCAGCTAGCAAAATTATGTTACCAAATCGACACTTCCAAAATATATCTGAAGTATTGGTGTTCAACACCAAAGACTTTAGTTTGTTGTGAGTTGAGAAGCCGTTGTCAGAGAGGATGGATCGGACTTACTCGGTTATTACTTGGTTAGATTTTCTGTCGAAAGTTAGCCATTAGTCAGAGAGAGAGATCCTTATTGTTCGCAATTCCGCAGTTCAGCTTTTTAGAAACTCAAGAACTCCAACGTTTCCCAAAATTTTTATTATTTAATCCACATTTTTGTATTCGAAACTGAGCCAGAGTCGTTTTCAGCTCAGAGCTCATACTTCCACAATATATGTATGTAGCTTTTGTTGTTGTTTTTCTCACTAACCTATGATCTTTTTCACTACAATAACGCCGAATCATCCAATCGCAACTATTATTGACTATTACTTATGCAACACTTCAATCCGTCGAGCCACAAAAGTGACGCGTTGACATCCTTAATTGGAGTCCATTATGTCAGCTCACACATCGCTCACGGAAACAGCAAACACACACTGACGAGAGCACATAGTGGATGT
>CM050325.1:41538484-41836886 GCA_027475135.1 Bactrocera correcta | reverse complement strand
CAAACTCGATCATTACGACGCTATTTCCGGTAACCACTTGGAAAAATGAAGCGCCGCGTTGACAGTATGACACCTTACATCATCTAAAGTGAAAAAATACATGTTTTAGTTAAAACCTCAACTTACAACTTGGACGAAAAAAAAAAGAAAATTGGATTTTTGGCAGACATTTCTACAAAAAAATAAAAATTTCAGTGAAAATTTCGCGCCTTTTTTTATTCAAATAGTTGTAATCGAAAAAAAACTCTTGGTCCAAGTCTTTGAAAATTGTATCTTAAAGACCTGCGTAAAATTTCATGAAGATCGGTTAAATAGTTCTCGAGAAATCTTGCCCATCCACTTCAAAAACACAGTTTCGAGAAAAACGCATTTAAAGACGGAGGGCTCAAGGCTTATCTTCGAAACTATTACTCGGATAAACTTGAAAATTTAAGACAATATTCTAAAGGTGCTGTAGAATTTAATAAAACAATAAAAAATATCAATTTTTTAAAACCTGTAAACCCATGTAACCTCTTAAAAATTTATTGGTGTCATAAAATCAGTATTTAATTGAAAGAACGGCGATACAAAAATTTTACTTGTTCAATAGGGAGAGTCCATTTACAGGAAAAATCGCGTATGAGGGAAATGTTTTATGACTCATTCGGAACAACTTTGCCTAAGAGGCTATGGATCTAAAACCGGTTTCGAGCAGCAGATTTTAATGCAAAGTTTTTGAGGGATTATACAAATTTGTTCTTCAGTTTTCGAGATATCCGAATGAAATTTAATAAGTAGCCGCATTTTGATGATCGGACGTCTATATCAAATATCTCCGATATAAGCGATTATTCAGATTTTTTAAACTTCGCCTGAAAAGCCCTGGCTAGGAACTGGCATTAAATTCATATTCCCTTAGAAAAAGTTGTTCAGAATGATCCGTAGAAAATTTCCCCCATAGCATGTTGCTCTATTGCTAATTGTTGAGTTAAAAAAATTAACCTTGTAAAACACAAATGCTCGTGAGTTTACATAAAAATAATATAAATTCTGGTCCCATTTCTTGTTTATTTTTTTTTCAGATTTTCAGATAAAACAAGTTTCCAGAATCCCATGGACTCCAAAAATAGGTCTAGAAGTCGCCATTTTTCATCCAAATATCAAAATCTTTTTTTTTTCTATTCTTAAAGGCCAACAACTCGAAAATATTTTTTAATCCCAAAATATCCTGAAGTTATGGTCGACAATTTTTGAGAGCTCTCGATTAGCTTAATCCCTTTAAACATGTGTTCCGCCTTTTCTTACGCGTTCGAAACTCTAATCTCTGACTTTTACGTCTTTGCTAAGGGTTCGTCAACGATTTTCCTAATAAAGTGGTTGTTTTCGATGAAAAGTAGTTCTTTAAATATAACTAAAAGTTCAATTACGTCTTCATTTTGGTAATATGTCAAGTATACTTTTGTAAAATACCGTATTGAAAACCGTAACTACGCATTTTCATGTTATTTGAATATTCGGTAGGCGCGAAATTCAAAATGCTCATATCTCCGATCACGCCAACGATTCACATACATACGAATATTATCATATTTGCATGCGCTAGTACATACACATATACATACATACAACTGCCAAAAATGAGAACGGAAAAGTCAAACACACATACACAGACGCACTCACAATCTAACTGGCATGCAAGTCGGCCCACCCATGCACACACGCACACATGCATATGTATAATAACAAATACCCGCACAGTTACCACTACACGCACACAGCAATACCCCAATGCCAGAACGACGTTGCAGTCAGCAAGAAAGTTTGCGTTGGCGGCACGCGACGGTGGGCAATCAGCGTTGGCATCGTTGCCGTTGTCGTTGACAACAGCGCGGTAATCATCCCAGCAAAAGCGGCGGCCATAATTGAGCTCCACTGCAAACACACGTACGCACATGTAAACGATAGGCGAAGCGTTCACTGCACCGCGCCGATAGGAGCCGCAGCCGCAGCGGCAGCCACAGCACAATGGCGAGGGCAATGATGGCAGCAGCGGCGGAGGCTGCGCTGCTGCTGCTGCGTCACACGCTGCGCTCCATGCTCAATGCTCAAAAAACAGTAGCGATATTGAGGGATACTTGTTGATTCCGATATAAAAGCCTGGAATGCCGGAGCACGATTCGCAATTCATTTTAAGAATTTCACCGCAAAGGATGTGCTAAATCAGTGGGCAAAACACAAAACAACAAAATAACTGTTGATAAAAAAAATATTTGTGTATTTTACAGTTTTGCATAAAACGAAGTGCGAAAGCTTTGGATCGCCGCTATTTGTGCGAAGTGTGAAGTGCGAATTTTGTGCGAACGTACTATAATTATTACTTTGAAAAATATACAAACTGTTGTTGTGTTTATACAAAAGAACACATAACTATAAACCAATCGTAAAAGTCAGGCCATAAAGCCATATTCTCACAGAAGTAAACATTCAACGCAGTTTTCGGCAATTGCAGAGCTTGCTAAGGATTCGCTTGACACGTTTTGAGCATTAACATATTCAAGAGCAACAAACGAATAACGGCAGAATATAAAATGCAGGTATGTTTCTACACAGAAGAGTTGTTTATGTACATTTGATTTTGCGAAAAACAAAAATTGTTTACATTTTTTCGGCTTGCAAAAAAAAGTTATGCAAAATAAATGTTTATACACGTTTTCGAGCTTAAACTGTACCGGGGGAATGTATGTATGAAAATATACATGAATAAAAAAATATTGCATACTTACATAAAAAGTATTCCTCGCCATTTTCCTATTTTAAATTTTTTGCTTCAAAAATTAGAGTTTAGAGCCTAAGTATGCTCTCAATAATATGGAAGGAAATTAATGCTGAAATACGTTAAATTTAACAACAAAAATTGTTTAGCGATTTGGCGAATATTGCAAATTTTCGAATTATATAATTATTATTGTGATAAAAATTGATAAACTATTTTTTTGATTTAAAAATGATCAAAAAACAATAAAATAAGAAAAATTTGCGAAAATTTTCTAATTAATAAATCCTAAAATTTGAATTAAAAATTGAAGATTTGATTTTTAATACTAAAATCAGAAATAAAAATGAGAAAAATTTTTTTGATTGAAGAATAATAAAAATGATAAAATATGGAAAAATTTGTTACAGAAATTTTCTGGTTTCTAAAATTTTGTGTCGTGTTGGAAATTTTATAAATAACAAATTCCAAAATTCGAATTATAAAATGAAATTTTAATTATTTAAAATCAGTAATAAAAATTGATAAATTTTTTTTTTTCATTTCTGAACAATTAATTTACATCAGATTTTTCTACAAATAAATCGAATGAATATATATGAAAATATTTTTTACAGAAATTACTTTTTAAGTTAAAAAAATATTATCAATATGTAACAGAAAATACAATAAAGTGGCATAAATAACGAGTTCATTCAAAATATCAATAAAAATTAACAATATAACAATTATAACAAAAAAATTTAATAATACAAATTTCAATCTTATTCGATATTTCACAATTCTCTTATTTCATTATTATGCTATTTTTTGTAGTTGAAAATATTTACACCAAATCTCGAGATATTTTTTTTTTATTTTGTAGTCCATCTTACTGGTGATTCTTTTTTTTAATAACATGATCAAGTTTTTTAAAGATTTTTTTCAAATACATATTCAATACCTACAAGTCGAGGTACAAATTCACGATTTCATAGTCAAAGTTTAAACTATAAACTTGACTAACAAATTTACCGACGGCAACAAGATATTGTAAAAACAAAATATTCTTTCACATAACTTTATAATTTTCTCTAAGCATATTTTTTTCAACAAATGCATATTCTCTCATGCTAATTTGTTAACAAAGACCTAAAAATAGAAGTAATATATTTGCTTTTCTAATTAAATAAACATTTCATTATCCTTAGGCTGATCATTTTTTTAACATAAACAACAGTTATTCGCATTTTTTATTGTTTGGCTTCCCAATCGTCTAGCATCAACAGTCAGCTCGAAGCCCTAAAAGTATGCTTCAATTCTGTACAACCAGCTATTAATGCTGCTGTAAATGGAATGTTGTGAGAGGAAATGTTAAAATCAGCTCAGATACCCAGCACTAAAATCATTTAAAATGCATGAATTACATATTTCATTTAGATAGATGAGGTAATTTTCTAAAATGCAACGGTTCTGAAAGGAAAAACCTAGAAAATGTAATTTGATTATTAAGGGGTGATATGCAGTTACAAGGAAGAAAAATTGCGAATTTTCCAGATTTTTTTCTGAGAAAACTTTTAAATTTATTGATTCAAAAAATTGCATACATATTATGGTATCTTTTAATTGTATTTTCAGTTTTAGTAATAGTAAAAATTTTTATTTGGAAAGGAAGGTGATCGCTTTATCTCTGAACTGAATCCTCTGAAATTAAAAAAAAAAAACAAACAGATTAGTTAAAGTATTGTTAAATCTAATATTAATTGGAGGAATAAGCAAAATAAAATTTTTAGACGAAATGGCGGTTTCTAAAAAAAATCGATTTTTTACCAAAATCTTGAAGCTAAATTGTTTATAAAAAAATATTTTTTGATTAAAAAAATAGATTAATTACTAAAAAATTTATTTAAGAAGCTCTTGTTAAAATTTGAGACTAATGGCTTAGCCGTTTTCGAGTAATGTTGGTTATCGACTTTGAAACACCATTTCTGGAATACACTTCAAAGTTTTTCGAAGCAAACGGAAACTATAAGAAAAAATTTTTGAAATCTATGATTGCCATGTGAATCGTGTCTTACTTTTTATAAACTTTTCTGCTCAACTTTATAATTTTTATTAAATAATTTCTCTATTTTTTCACACCTTCAAAACGTTTGAATAGAAAATTCTGTAAAAAGAAATAAAAATTAAAAAATTAAAATCCAACTTTTCGATTTTTTTTTCCAATAATTAATTAGTGTACTCACCCTGTAATATGTTTAATGTGCATATCTCCTAAACCACTAAAGCTACAATAACCAAATTCGTCCAGCACCAATATTATGGAGAGTGTAAAAATGAATGACATCGGATGAAAAGCCCGCTCACTCCCCATATAACGGTAATGTTCAAAATTCCTAAAAGCGCGACAGCTACAAGTCAATGCGCCAGAAACGTAAAAACTTGCTGTCGGGATGGTATGACAAGGTTTTATGGGGACCGTGGTAAAAATTGGACGATAAGTGTGGCACCGCCCTTTTTTTAGTGAAATCTCACATCTCGGGACCCGACCGACCAATTTCGATAAAATTTGGAACGTGACATTCTTCTCATATTCATATGTAATATTGTGAAAATGAGTGAAATCGGACAAAAACCATGCCTAGTTCTCATAGAGCACAATTTTAAATTCCAAAAATGATTTGAAAAATATCTGAGTACATATTTCTTACAAGTAATGCATTGGTTATGAAAGCTTTATGACAGTTTTTAATTTCCTGAGGCCAATTCTGTTCAACGTCCAATTTTAGATTTGGATTTAGATTCATAACTTATAGTCCTAAATTACTATATATACTGACATTCTCAATTGCCATTGATTCAACCAAACTTGTGAAATGCCGAATCAAACAAACAACTTTCATAAATAAAATATATTGCTATAATAAAATAAAGATATAAGCTGTTCGAGAATCGCCAAACCTTAGAAAAAATCGAAAACTTTTCAAAATTTTAAAGTGGCTTGTGATTATACTACATACCTACCTATACTGAGTATTAATGAAGTATACACATCCATTTTGTTGTTGATTTCTTCAAAGCTGACGTTTCGCTTTATTTATGAATGCATTTTTATACCCTGAACAGGGTATATTAACTTTGTCACGACGTTTGTAACACCCAGAAGGAAGCGTCGGAGACCCTATAAAGTATATATATAAATGATCAGGATGTTGAGCTGAGTCGATTTAGCCATGTCCGTCTGTCTGTCCGTCTGTCCGTCTGTCCGTCTGTCCGTCTGTCCGTCTGTCTGTATATATACGAACTAGTCCCTCAGTTTTCAAGATATCCTTTTGAAATTTTGCAAACGTCATTTTCTCTTCAAGAAGCTGCTCATTTGTCGGAACGGCCGATATCGGACCACTATAGCATATAGCTGCCATATAAACTGAACAATCGGAATCAAGTTCTCATATGGAAAACTTTCGCATTTGACAATGTATCATCACCAAATTTGGTATGGATTATTTTGTAGGAAAAAAATGTAATATCCGAGAAAATAGTTCAGATCGGTTAACTATAACATATAGCTGCCATACAAACTGAACGATCGGAATCAAGTCCTTGTATGGAAAACTTTCACATTTGACAAGATATATTCACGAAATTTGGTATATAATATTTTCTAAGGCAAAAATGTAGTCTCCGAAGAAATTGTTCAGATCGGTTGACTATAGCATATAGCTGCCATACAAACTGAACGATCGGAATCAAGTTCTTGTATGGAAAACTTTCGCATTTGACAATGTATCATCACCAAATTTGGTATGGATTATTTTCTAGGGAAAAAATGTAATATCCGAGAAAATTGTTCAGATCGGTTAACTATAACATATAGCTGCCATACAAACTGAACGATCGGAATCAAGTCCTTGTATGGAAAACTTTCACATTTGACAAGATATATTCACGAAATTTGGTATATATTATTTTCTAAGGCAACAATGTAATATCCGAAGAAATTGTTCAGATCGGTTAACTATAACATATAGCTGCCATACAAACTGAACGATCGGAATCAAGTCCTTGTATGGACAACTTTAACATTTGACGAGATATATTCACGAAATTTGGTATAGATTACTTTTTAAGGTAACAATGTAATCTCCCAAGAAATTGTTCAGAACGAGTTACTATAGCATATGGCTTCTATACAAACTGGACACATAGTTACTAACAGAAATGCACCTGTGAAGGGTATTTAGCTTCGGTGCAACCGAAGTTAACGTTTTTTCTTGTTTTTAATTAAGTTAATCAGTTCGTATTTGTTTATTAACTAAAAATTAAACGGTTATCTGGCTGGGTAACGATTAGCTGCGTGCACCCGATCGCACACTCGCACATGCATGCATACATAAGTACATACATATGTGTTTCGCTTTGCGACGTGAGTCGACACATTCGCCAACTACGAGTAATTGACGCACGAGATTAAGTTACGTGTAGACACGATATGCGGCTATAGAAATATTAACAAATATTATTGTTATTAATTTACATTTACTAATTCGATGAGTGTGATTCATATGGCTTTTGAATTACCCAAACCAAATTGTTCACTTGAAATCTAGCCGATGTCAATTAACGACCAAAGTGCCATGCTGCATTCAATAATATAATATATGCACGTACTTAATTGGAAGGAAAAATTCCTATCGACCTATCATTATTATTGGTGGCCAACTGGTGACTACGTGAGTTTTCCATCGTCACGCAGTGGCTGCTTCATTGTGATCGACTTCAACGAGCAAGTGCGCCGGCGTTGCAACGGCGAATGCGCAACGGGACACGCAAGCCAAAATCATAGTCTAACTGCAAAGCTACAAAAAATTCTCAATTATTTGTATATGTTTGTACATATATACTATAGTATATACATGCTTATGTACATGTGTTTGTATTATTTATATAGTGTGTATAACTAAGAAAATCAGTTTAGATTGGTTAGCAACAGCGCGCTCATTGCAACCAAAAGTCAATTATTCGTGGACAAATGTGGACGTGTTGGGCGGCTGCAATGCATCGCAACGCACACACACATAAGCACAAATCTACGCATATTAATATGTAAATTGATGCATGTATATTTGCTTGCAACGCTTTGTTTCCAATCAAAAAGCTGAAATGGAATTCCTTGTCATTGGCAAATTGCAGTTTCAGATGTGCAAAAGCGCACGCAAGCCACTGGCAAACATACAGATATACATACATATGTATGTTAATATGGAAATATTTGCTTATACATGTATGTATGTATGTATGTATATGCCGTCATAATTGGCAAATGACAACTAAGAGTCAAGGCGTTTCGAGTAGCAAAAATTAGCAAATACTTTTTAATTTCCAAGAAAAAAGAGATCAACAAAAATTTTGAAGCTCAATAACGCTACAGATTCGAAATTAAACCTGCATGTTTTAAATTATTAAGGAAGATTTAAAGAATTTTCTAAAAAACAATAAAATTTGTCAATATTCTCATAGAATATGAGTAACTCTACATATGTACATATGTATGTATGTGAAGTAGAGCGGAAAAAGCGTGTATGAAGGGAATGTTCTACGAATTATTCTGAACAATTTTGTCTAAGAAACTATGGGTCTAAAACTAGCTTTAAAAACGGCTCTTTCGATATCGGTTTTAGCTCCATAGTCTCTTAAACGAAATTAGCCAGTTTTAGAGCCAGAGTCTTTTAGGCGTTGATTTCTTCTAATTTCGGGAAAAATTTCGATCAACGACATTTCCTTTCTCATTTCGAAAGAAATATCTATAAAAAACATTGCTACAACGGGTTGTCAAAGTGACGACGTACATACATACATATATTTTTTAATTTAAGATAAATTATTGTGCAATAAATCACATATTTAACTGCTTAGGCTTCTTTCAAGCTGGTTCTTGGTATAATCAGCATGCCCTCGATTATCGAAAATAACTTTTTTATGGCACTCTTTAAAGCTCTAACCGATCCCTTCTTTTTCTTTTTTGGCATAGATACCGCTTACACGGTTATCCGAGGTTGTGATTTACTTTTCATTTGGGGCGTTTTTAAGTAGCGGCTCTCAAACCCAGTGCACAAACCTAGGTAGGGTTGGTTCGCCTTTTTACTTTAGCACGCCTTCAAATGGATGTTCTTTGGCTGCCTAGAGAATACTTGGTCAAAGACCGGAAGTCGTGAGCTGCTTGAGCCATATGTAAAAAAATCCTTTCTGGCGCTCAGAGAACTTTTAACACTGACATGACTCCATCCCTCCTCCATTCTTTACAAATACAAAAACAAACCAATCTTAATAAATAATAAATGGCCTAAAATTTACGAAATTTTCTTAATTCATGATTATCTTCTTATAAGGAAGTTAAATTTTACTATAAGTTATAGGTGAGCCTTGAAAAACTGTCAGATTTTAACATGAAATTATAGTGTCAGAATAGATTTAAGATTTCGGTTAAGAGACAACGGTAAGAAATCTCGAGGTTATATAATTCTACTTTTTATAAACCAAATTTTAGTAACCATTTAAAAGGGCTTAAAAAAATGTCAGACATACTACAAACTCTTCACTGTATGACAAATTCAACTGGGTGTAAGCAAAAGAGAATCAGAAATTCGACTCTTACAGACGTTATTAAATATTTATTTGAGCTGTCATTTTAATACAAAATGACGACTACAGGGTAAATGCTGCGGTACAGCATTTTCAAGAAAGTTCACGCTCGATAAAAAATAATCAAAAGCACGTTCTCAATGTACTTATATTGGTAGTCGAAAAAGTATTTTCGTATTCTGTTAATAGATGTCGTTGCAATCGTATTTCTCCAGTGTTACCAATCATTTTGTGTCATACAATATAGTGTTGGAAAGGTGAGATTTTAAGCTTCATTTAACCAAAAAAAAATTAAATTTGGGGAAATTGAAAAAAGTTACAGATGTTCAAAAATGAGTGAAAATAATGAAGAAACTCACTTTATTTTGAAATTTTTGTATAAAAAAGGGAAGAATGCCATGCAAGCCACCAATGAAATTTGTGAAGCTTACGGAAACAATAACAATGGTTCGCTCGCTTCCGTTTTGGAAATTTCGAAATATCATCTACACTGATGAAAGTTTTACACTGATGGAATAATGTCCCTAGCGAGAAAATGACAAAAAGTGGTCGACTAAAATGGTACATATTTGTTTATTTATTTATTATTATAAATATAAAAAAAAATAAGTTAAAATTTGATTAGAAATACGAAAAGATTTTTTCGACTGCCCAATATAGGGTTTGTTTAAAAATTAAAATTCATCAAGTTTACGCAAAATTGCGATCTTTCACCGAAAAAAATTACAGTGTACGTTACAAACAAAGAATTGTCCAATCTGAACAATACATTCGTTGATTGTTGCCTTAGATAATATTCTATTCTAAATTTCTTGAAGATATCTCGTCAAATAAAAAAACTTTCCACATAAGCCATTTATTTCGATTGTTTATTTTCTATGGCTGCATATGCTAAAGTGATCCGATATCGGTTGCAACAAATACTCGTAAGCAGCTTCCTTGGCAGAAAAGGCCATGAGCAAAATTTCTGATTAATTTCTCAAAAGCTGAGGGACTAGTTCGCGCATAAACAGACAGAGGAACGGACACAGCTAAATCGGCTTCGCTCGTTACGCTGATCATTTATATACATGCATACATATATGTATGTATGTATGTATGTATGTATGTATGTGGTTTTTATATTCTATACCTAAAATGATCTCCAACGTATTCTTCCATATATTACAAACTTTATGTAAACTTAATACTTAAGTATATCCTGCCCAGGGTATAAAAAACTTGGACAATGTTACTGATCAAGTTAAAATTTTAAATATTTTCCGAGCACCGCTGAAACGGCTTTTAAGTTTGCCATGCTGAACATAACTGACCGAAGGTGTACGACATTACAGCGATTGGACTAGATACATTTTTCAATTCAATTAAATATTGCTTTTAGGTCTTTAAAATGTTCTCTGAAGTGTATTTTAAGGCAACTTTTTTTGTAATTTTCGAAAAAAAAACTATCATTACCCCTTAAGCAGAGTGATAAGTACCACCAAAAATTAACAGTTTCGCCCTCTGCTTGTAGAGCACTGTACTTGTGAGCTAAAGAAGCCATATACAAACATAAAAAAGATCACGTGGTTTCAACTCTTATTTACAAATAAATATTTTTTTCAATAAATATAAATATATACATACATATGTATTTATGTATGTTGTTATCGAAGCCGATACGCAAATATCACGCAACAACAAGCGCGCCTACCGTCTCACGCATACACATAGCCACACACAACACACACACACACCATAAACATAGAAGGAATTGTGCTACTACACTCAACCGTAAAGGGGCGCGGCGCTATCAGCATCGTCAACAGTCGCAGCGTCGGCAGTCGCAACAGCAACAACAGCAGCGGCAGCGATGACGAGGTCACATTCATAAATACGGTGAGACGAGCCCCCAAAATCAATTCGTTCCCTGATTGAGCAACGCAGCGCTTCGTTCGCATACAAACAGAGGCAGAGGCAAACGCACGCATACACACAGATACACGAATACATACGCTCGTACCGACATTCGTCGCAGCATTTGAATGGCTCACGACGTTTCGTATAAATATTTATGCACACCTTCGTGCCTACATAAATACATGTGTAGAATGTGTTTATATGTGTGTGTGTGTACTTGAGTAACGTTGTCTATGGAGCACATAATCGTGCTTCCCAGCGGCTCAACGCTAGCTTCGTCAACGCTAACGAATGTGTTTTTATCGAAAGCTTGACTCTTTGACGTATAATGTTGCCTTGCTATGCACATGCTCATGTACATATGTATGTATGTGTGCCTGTGTGTGCGCGTACATTTTTGTATGCATGACGCTGTTCGTCGCTGCTGCCGTTGACCAATTAATATGATGATGCAAATTTAGTAATTACATACATATGTATGTATGTATGTGTATATTATGTGCGATGATGCATTTGTGTGTGTGCGACTGTGCGTCTTATTCGTAGAAATTCGTATATAGACAAATATATGCTTACAAATATGTACTTAATTTATTTGTTTTTATCTATGAGCAACAAGCCCCCTTTTCGCCAATTAAATTGTTTTTCACATATACTACAATAACAACGTCACGAATTTTGTTTTGCACTCTGCGCTACACAGTGGACACTTCGGAAGAATTTCATGGCACAAAATACCAAGAACGAACGTTAACTTCGGATGCGCCGAAGCTATAAAATCCTTCACAGTTGCATTTCTAATGACCTAAAAGGCTATAACAGTTATATTTCTTGATACTGATGCGTCAGCTTGCTCGGCAGTTATGTATGTATATTTTGGGTAGTCGAAAAATATTTTCGTATTTATTATAGTGCTATAGCCCGATCGGAGTTTGTAGTGCTGCCTTAGATAATACATATTCATTTCAAATTTTGTGAAGATAATTTGTCAAAAAACTTTTCCATAAAAGAAGTAGATTTTGATCATTCAGTTTGTAAGACAGCTACATATATGCAATAAAGGTCTGAATTATATAATATATTCGAAGACTGCCCTTAGGACAATATTTCGTGCCAAATTTTGTGAAGATATCTGCTTAAATAAAAAAATTTTCCCAGCAAGAATTTGTTGTTGATCGTTTATTTGAAAGCCAGCTACATATGTATATGCAAAAGTGGTTTGATATCGACAGTTCCGACAAATGAGCAGCTTTACGGTAGGAAAAGACGTGTGCAAAATTTCAGGTCGATAACTCAAAAACTATGGAACCAGTTTGCGTATATACAACCGGTCTCCGACGTCTCCTTCTGGATGTTACACAGTTTTTAACAAATGTAGTATATTTTGCTAAGTAAATAAAAAATAGAATGTAAGTTCCATCTTTTGAAGCTATCGCTGAGAGTATAACCGATTACTTCGCTTTTCATCATTATTCAAATTTATTCAAGAGTTTAGGTTTGGAACTTAGCTTTCCTACCGTTTCTAGTAGTCGGTGTGCGACTTTGTTAATATTAAGGTATTGCGCCTAATTGTAGGCAAATAATCATTATTTTATTAATCGCTAAAACAATTTTAGAGATAGAGAAATTTAAAAAAAAGTAGTGAAATATTTTAAAAATATATTACAAAAATAATATTTTTCAAAAATTCTGAATTTTTACCACAAAAAACCGTACTCATTTTATCTCTGTTATCATGTCATCTCCACTGTGCACATACATATAGTATAATGGCATAGTTTGCGAACACTGTGCATTGTTGTGTCTTTCTTATTAGCCTTCTACTACCATTGACCTCGATCTCGCGGTTAAATTCCTTACCGACGCTTCGCTACGATATACACATACTCTCATATGTATGTACATACAAATATACCCACATTCATCCATATGTGCTCATGCATATAATCATATCAATTTCTATTGTCTCTGCGCATGAGTCATCAACGCCAGTTCAAACGGTAGTTTGTAGCTGCATATATACATATGTATGTACATTTACCTGTAGAAACGCTACCTAAGCACCTTCGTAAGACCTGTGCTGGTTTTCATGCGCTCCGAACCATTTGAAATCCGAGTGACTGCACACAACATTGGTTTTGCTCTGTTTGCCACTTAGGTAACCGACTGACTGCTCTTTCTCGAAACTAACCCATGCACTTGCATACATACATACATATGTGGGTTTGAGCGGTAGAGTCGGTTGACGCTTTAAAATTCACACCTTGTTTCACACGATTGCGTTAACATAACAAATCGCTAATAGTCTGACAACTTAAATGTGTGTATGTATGTGTGCCTATATGCATACATAAGAAATATGTTTGATTGTGTGTAAACGACAATGCTTTCGGCTTCGACTTAACTCGACTTGACTTGACGCGACTGGAACGCATTGTCACCTTCATTCAGTTCGTTCGCTCAGTGTTTGCTCTACATGGGTTTTTATCTAAGTAAATATGTAAGTATGTGTCATATGGCTATACAAATTAGTAATTGTATGGGTGTAGGTATTTCAGACTCATTACGGGGGGTCAGGTTTCAAGAGTGTCGGCGGCTCTTGTTTGCTCTTCATTTTTAACATTTTTATGACCACACTGTATACATACATACACATATTGGTCTTTATTGAAATGAACTGCATGTTTCAAGAGCGATCGGTCATGTTATGTTATATATGTATGTATACATGTATGTATGGGTAATTTTTTACTTTTCTTCTCTGCCGAATTGGCTGATGTAATACAGTGTCGGAATTATAGCAGACGTCACAGACCCCCAACTACACACCGTTGAGCGGTTATCCACGCGTCTACCTTCATAGTTCACATAGCGTCTACAGGTCGGCTTGGTAGACACCGTCTTCATATGCAATAGGGTAGAGAGTACCTATAGCGCTCTTGTATGTGAGCACAAACAATGACATGTCGGCGACAAATCATGCGGAAATGTCTATACACCACATACCGTAACATATGTACATGAGTACAAACAAAAATAGGCGGCTAAATTGCATTGTTGAACGCAGAAATGTTGTAGTTACGATTAGGTTGAAAACGAAAGTCACTGTGTCATTGCTCGCTATGAGATTTTAACTATGCCACCAATGATTTACTCATAAGCGTTTGCGCTGCTGCCATTAGAGCATTGTCACGTGAGTGGTTTGCAGTGCCATTCAGTTAATAGGAAAAGTACTTGACGGCAATAGTGCGCGTGTTTTGCCTAAGGCCCTCGGCTATTAAGTATGTGCATAGGCAGATTGTGGAAAAATCCCTTAAAATTCTTGATATTTTTAAATGATTCAGAACATGCTGATGTAATTTCCAAGTAACTGAAAATAAGCAAGTTTGTTGAGAGCATGGAGAATTATGAATAGGCGAGAGCAAAATACAGTTTGCTGTTAATGAATGCTCAAGAGAATATAATGGACAAAAATATTCACCTAATGTGTTAAATGATTAGTAGCTTTAGTTATTGGAAATAAACTAGCTGAATGCCACTTTTGAAATTAATGAAAAATTAAATTTTAAATTAAAATTTATTCTGTAATTTATTATAATAAATAATTTATTGTAACAATTACACGTGCAGCCTAAAAATGCGATTTTTTCGAATAAAAAAATATTTTTTCAATTTTTGAAATATTTTAGGGGTATATTTTTAGATATTTAGCACAGCAAAATTATTAAGAAAAAAATTAAATGGTTACATGAGTTTCCTCGGGTAAAAAACAGCATTTAAATTTTTTTTTTTCATGTAAAAAATTAAATATTTTATTAGAATTTTTTTATTGTTACAAACGTTGTTAATAACAAAAAAATTCTTAAATTTTTGGAAACCAATATTTTAAACTCGGCCATTGCGACGCCATTTCCGGTGACCCTCGGAGAAAGATGACCCGCGTTGGCAGATAACTCCTGAAAATTGTATTTTTGGCAAACATTAAAAAAATGAAAATCACAGAAAATCACAATTCAGTGAAAATCGTATCTCAAAGGCCTGTGTAAAATTTTATGAAGATCGGTCGGGTAGTTCTGGAAAATCTTGCCAACCGACTTCAAAAACTCAGTTTCTAGAAAAACGTGATTAAAGACAGCGCACCCAGCTAGCCCGAGCCACAAGCTCTTAAGGTTGTATCTCCGAAACTATTCCTCGGATCAACTTGAAGTATAAATATTAAAATATGTTTATACAGCAAACTATGGGCTGAAAAATATTATAAATTGACAGAAAAAAGCGTTTAAAGATAAACCGATTGCCGATATTGACTATATACTTTAAAAATCTGTAACTCTAAAAATAGTTTAAATATTCATATAATTAAATTTTAGCATATTAGTTTTGAGGAATAGACTATCGATATGTGCGTCAAAAAAAAAAAAACATTTTTCGAAAATTCATTCTAGTTGACCCCTTAAAGTATTTTTTATATTTTCTTAATATAATGTATTTTATTTTCATAAATATGAAGTAGTTTTTAATTATACTAAATATTATTAGTAAGATGTCAAATACTAAAATTTAGAGTAACATTGGTTTTCTCTTACATTTTAATGTTACCATAGTTAACAGTTTTAGCAGTTGCTGTTAGCTTGTACTGTTGACACGCTATTGCTGTGGACAATAGAGAAAGGTGACACATTATTGGAATTTATTTTAACTATAGACGATGAATCTATTAAAAGAGATATATTTTGATTAAAAAATTTTTCTCGAAAATTTGTTCATACACATCGTCAACTAAAATGCAAAATAACGTAATATCTCTATGCAGAAGATTGAAAAAATTATTTAAAGAAAATCGAATTTTGGTTATGACTTCATTATATCTGGCAATTGAAGCTTAAAATTTTACATATATATTCAGTAAGATTATAATGAATAAAACCAATAAAAAACTCAATATTGAATTGTTCAATTACCCATTGTTTTGCATTTTAGCTGAATATATTTAATTTAAAATTTGCATTAGACACAATACTACTTCAATAATATAGCAAACGTTGAGAGCTATTTCATCACATGTTGTATTTTGCATTGGCAGAAGTATTCATATATGCATAAATAAGTACATATATAAGTTATATATTTAGTATAGTATAACATTAATTTAATGCCAACTCATCGGAATTCCTTAAATTTGCATTTAATCAGTTAGTTGGAAGTCTATTAAGAAATTACAATGAATTTTGTCAGCGTGTATTTTGAAATTACAATTTTTTTTAGTAAAACCGCGTTTCTAATTGTAATGTCAATTATAATTAAAATATTTCAAAATAACTAATTATATATCAAACTAATTAATTCCTCACTGTCGCATGATATAATATATATACTATGTGCATATGTACGGTGATTTCAATAACCCTTTCTGTGATACATACTTGGCAAACTACACGTGTACAAATGTTTCTTGGAATCATTCACGGAAATTCATTCACCCATACATAAATGCATACGCCTAATTTCGTTCATTAATGTCACGCATGTCTGTGCGTATAAACACGTATGTTATCAGCTAACAGAAAATGTTTTAAATTCAAATCAAATATGCCAAGCGGATCCAATAGTTTGTAAGGCGTGAATCATCGCATTTATGTACATATGTATGGGTATTCCATACCAAATCGACCACTTTGGATTTTGCTGAAACTTATCCATCCCCTTTTCTACCCTTTGAAAAACATTTTTGAGAATTTTTTCAAAATTTTTTGTCCAACTTCAAAAAAGTTATGAATTTTGCTATTTTTTGCTAAAAAATGGCTTTTTTATTTTCAAATAGCCATAACTTTTGTAGAAATTGACTTTTGGGGACCCTTTTTTTTAATTTTTTTTGTAATGAACTTTTCGAAAAAATACACGAAAAAATTTAACACGATCAACTATATAAAATAATCGTTTTTTTTTTTAAGTAAAATCGTAATTTTTTTTTTGGAAGTTCGCATTTTTTTTGTCCTTAAAAAACTTCAATTAATTTGACAACATCCCTGCTAATCCCGGAGTGGGCGATTTTTTTTTATTTATTATTTAAAAAAAAATAAATTTAAAAATAATTTTTTTTCCGTAAACTTTCGGGTCGGGTTCAAAAGTGGTCGATTTGGTATGGAATACCCCGTGTGTAAACAAAATGGCTCAATTTAATGTTTACGTAGATCGATAAATTAGAAAATTATATATGATATATTTTTAAAACTGAAAATTACAAACAATTATTTTATTTTTCTTTTATAAGCGAGTAAATTTTTTATTTTTTTTTTTCATTTATAAGATAGAAAATTTTTTAATTTCTTCTTAATTTATAAAGAAGTAAATTTTATATATATTTTCAATATAACAATAATCGAAATAATCGATATTTTAAAATCTAATTGTTTACAATTTGAGTTTTTAGTGATAAAAAAATGCACAAAACTTTTCTGTTGAATATATTTTGACTCAATTATATAAGACTGTTTTACTAGGGAGCGTGTTTTTTCTTCACAACCTTAAACAATAGAATTTTTTTGAACCAAATTTTTTTTTGTTAGCTTTGCGTTCGAAGATTTTTCATACTATGAGTATTGTTATTTAAAATATTTTAAGCACAAAGTATATTTAAAATTCGTATATTCGAGAGTGAGAATGAGGAGAAGTGGGAGAAATTCACAATAGGATGGACACTAAAGATTAAATATTTTTCCTTTAAAATAATTTATGGCCGATCTGTTGTCGGCAGGGCAAAGTGAGGGGAGTGATTGAATTTGGAAAGGTTTGAAATTAGAGAATACTTTATCTCGATTTCCAGTAAAAGTACCAGTCTTACAGAAATAAGTTGTATGGCAAAGTTGTCGGAATTGAAGAGATCTATAACTTTTATACCAACACCTTTTCCACGTAACCTCAAAATTTATGTGTAAAATTCAAATATCCAAGTTTTTGTGTTTTTTTTTATTTTTATCTTGCTTATCTTTTTATTAAAGTCAATAGGACAAGGTTTATTGAACGCTCTTCTTACTGATGGTAAAAAATATATATTCTTCTTTATTGGCGTAGACACCGCTTAAGTGATTATAGCCGAGTTTACAACCGAGGGTTGTGCGCTGGGTTTGGGACCCACCACGAGGGCAACTTCCTCAATGAAAAGAAAATAACAGCCACGGATTAGAGACCACCCTTTAGATGACGGCCACGGCAAAAATATTTTTTTATTTTTTTTTTTTTATATCATTTATACAATAAAATATTTATTATATAAATACATGAAATCGCAGCACTGGCTACTAGGCCTTCAGCCGCAAAAATATATTATATATTATTGTTATAAAATATTAAAAAATATTCTTTGCTCTCAAAATTAAATATAAATATTGTCTTCATTTTGATTTTGCAACGCTTTTTATGCATAATATTTCATGGTAAGAAATATTTTTACTACGAGATGAAATATTTCAAATAATTTGTTTTTATAAATTTTAGTTTAATAATTTAAAATATTTTAATTGTCAAAAATATTTGTTTTAGTCTTTTTTTAGTAAATCAAAAACCTTTCTCTCTTAATATTAAATTTGAATATTTCTTTGTCATTTTCATAAAAATCAACGCAAAAACTTGTTTTATGCAAAAGGTTTCTAGCTTAAGTCTTCTGATTTTCCTTACCTTTAGTGTCTATTCCAGAGCAAAAATTTTGAAAATGCTTAATGAGAAGTCCTAAAAGCTGTTTATTAACATAAAACTATTGCAGATTTGAACGCCGAAAATTTCTTTACATATACACACGTTCATATGTATGTAAATGTATTCTTTTGGAATAAATGTTCAAATAAATGTTCAAATAAATGTTATGAAAATGCTCCATTTAAAAATTCTATTTCAGCTGAACTTCATTTTCCAACTTTATTTCGCGGAATTTGCTGCAACACGAATGTTCTTAGAAAGAAATTACAACATTTTAAGCATCATTGTGTATGGATTCATAAGAAAGAAATGCGTTTATGTTAGTGTTTGCGTGTATTTGTCAATGAAATTAATTGCTTTCGAATGTTTTGTAGCCAACAGCAGACATACAGACATGCATATGTATGTATGCATATATGTACAAGTGTGTGTATGTGAGTATAAAAGCAGATAAGCAATTTACTGACGCCAGCTTAAGGCCGTTATAACGACTTGTGCCGATCTAAGCTAATCCAAATCCATACATGACAAATGACTCGAGATCGACTGCCGACGGTCAGCCGGCAACAGCGGCCAGGATGACGTGAAGAAATGCATGTCGGCATGCTGGCACACAAGAGCCGCCAGTGAACGGCTCGCCAATGAGGCTAACTGCCTTAACGTGCTGTTGCCAAAAGCCTACACACATACATATGTACATAACTACGTAAGTAAATACATATGTATATGAATAGTTATACTCACGTTTCAAGCGGCCTCTAGCTGGCGGCGCAGTGGGCTATCTCCAGGTGGCCACGATGGCGGCAATTTGTGCGCATAGCAACAGGCAACAAGCAACGAACCACCGGCAAACGACAGAACAAATGCACATACATAAGTTTGTACGTGCCATGTACATATGTAGGTACCGATGTTTGTGTGTGCATGCCGCCGGTGGCTTCGCCGAAACCTGTTAACACAACAGCAGCTACGGGGCTTCCATTCACACTTTTTTGTATCTTTGCTCATTTTTTGCTTTGGAAAATTATTCGAATGCAACGAATTGAATTGACCAAGTGGTACGTGTGTGTTGTACTGCGCTGCACGAGATTGCGAGCCGGTCACAGCGCATACCTTCGCCTCCGGCAGCACTCGCCAACTATTTATTAATGAATTGCTGCTTCGTCTTCTTCGAGCGAGTTAATTTCTTTGTAACGCTTAACATTTAATTCATTTCATTTGAAAGTGTTCAACTTATGTTTAATGGTGTTGTTGTTCATGATGCTTAGGGGACTTTTGTAATGAAATCCTGTGTCACGCACTCATCTGTGTCACATACTTATCATCGATTAACTAAAGGCAACCGATCAGACGGTAAAATTCTAAGAAGCAAATATTGCATCTTGTGAGGGCTTTTCCGACACCGGTGCATAGAACTTCCAAGAAAGCGGCCAGTCAGTTAACGGAAAACAAACTGATCGCATGCACATACATACTATATACATACATATGTATGATCAGCCATAAATGCGTATATGTGGGTGTGTGCATATGTTTAGCTCCTGGCCAACACATTCCAGTCTGAACAATTGCTTTTAATCCGCTGAGGTCAAGCTGTTTGATTGGCCAGCGCTGCTGCTTGTTCGCCTGCGTGCGGCATATGGCACTTCAAGCGATATTCAATGGAAAATTTTCAAATGAAATTTGACGTTAACGTGCTCTAACCCACGTGCTGATCCTACTACCTTTCCATTTGTGGCATAGCAACAATTTTCTTCTTTCACTTTTTCCCCCAATTACGCTGCAGTTGCTATGTGGCTTTCATTTTTCAAAGCAAATTAGGTTTTTTGGCCCAATGACTGCCCTTAAAGGTATGCACATATACTGCTATTGTGGGTATGCTGTGTTTGTGGTCACTTTTGGGAATGTGGCTACCAAAATTTTTATTGCCAGTCATGTCGATCGGCATTTCATAATTCTGCATGTATGTTATATGTGGGTATGTTCGCTTCAAGTAGCATTAAGTGTACAGCATTGGCGTGAGTCATGCTTTTAGAATGCAGCTTAGAGGGCGCTTGCATGAGCATACTTATGTATGTATGTGATCAGTTATCAAATGATGGCATGATTATAGGCATCGTGGGAGTATTGCTTGGGATTTACTATGTAATGGCGAACAGTAGAGTACTTATAAATTCGAAGGTTGTCTGAGCCAGCTTTTTCAAACCCTGGAAAGAGTATATTCAGTTTGCCATGAAATTTGTAACCTCTAGAAGGAAATGTCGGTGACTCTATAAAGTACATATGTATGTATACAAATGATCAGCTTGACGAGCTGACCCAATTTAGCCATGGCCGTGTGGCTTTACGCGTACTTGTGCCTCAGTTTTTGAGATATGGAACTAAAATTTTTCACATGTCCCATTCTCCAAAAGAAGCTGCCCATATCCGGTCACAATGGCATATTGCTGTCATACAAACTGAACAATCAAAATCAAGATCTTGTTACAAATACTTTTTATTTGACAAGATATCTTAGCGAAATTTGGAATGTATCATTATCAAGCCATTTTTATGTGATTCAGGTACCTTATCAAATTAATGGAGTTCGAAATGTTTGTATTTGTTGGAGAGTACTCAATGTTCAATATGATTAGATTTGCATTTACCCGTGCGGTGGATACTACAGGGTTTGGCCCGAAAGTAATAGGACTGATTTTCTTCCGCCGCGACTGTACTTCGGAGCGGGCGCGCACCGAATTAATTCGGAAGAGGATGTTCCTAGCTAACAAACGAGCGGTTGATCAGTTGTCTTCGATCACCTAGAAAGTCCGACAAACATTTCCGGGCGACGTGATTATGTGATTGTTGAAAGCCGAAAATATAGCGTTTGTTAGAGCAGAGGTACGCGATTAAGGTCTTTGTGAAACTCGGTAAATCTGAGATGTTTGATATGATCAAGTAGGCTTACCCAGATGTTGCTTTAGCAAGATGTGGTGTTTCGACCTTCACATGTGTGTGATTCCCTTTAATATGAAAACTGGTCATATGACGGCGAAGACTCATACAGCTATGTATCCATTAACCGGTAATATCTGAGTAGAAAATGTTGTACATAATGTATGTATATCTTGAAACTTAAATTTATGTGCATACATACGTATGTATATACATATTACTTTTGAAAACATCAGGCGATATATTAGTAATTATTTGCGCCGATCAGACGACATCAATGGCTAGACTATTGTCACAGGGCCTTGAGAATTCCATTGATACAGATGCCTAGGCAATTTAAATATTTTGAGCAGTTGTCTAATTAAACTATACCTGCTATACATAAGTCGTTCTGGTACACATTACAATTGATCCTAATGTGGATTAGTTCTTTACTACCTACATTATGTATTATTTATAATTGGTTTTAAATTTCTTAACAAATATTTTCGAATTCCAAATTTTAATATGGCTCCTAAAATGATTATAATTTTTTTTGGCCCGTCTGAAATCCGTATAAATTTAATTTTACACCCCGCTTGGTTATTATTCCACCCCTCGAAGGACCAAGTTTCTGTTTAGTCTATCCTCAGACGGATTTATGGCCGGGTTGCATAGGAAATATCGAAATCACCTCATTCGGTATGTGGAGGACACTCTGAGTTCGTTAAACGCACATAACACAATTTATCGCTAAATCGATGAATGCCTGCGTTCACATTAATATGCTGATAAATGAGTTTCTTCTGCGGATTTACGGTCCATTTGCATATAAATAACCGCAAAAGTTTGTTAAGAAATACATAAATATTAAAAATATATTAAATAAATATTATAAATAGAATTTCGCTCATTTTTTGAAATTTTTTTCTTCGTAGAAAAGAAATGTGATTGTGTCAACTGACATTGGGGGATCGTCGATTCGTCATTGTCAGCGCTGGTGACGTGTGCTGCACAGACCGAATAGATCCGCTAATAAGACTCGTTTGCATATTTCACTCTCATTATTATTTTTTTGTGTTTGTGCTTGAGTATTTTATATAAAGGGACTATTTTAAGTGGCGCGATGTCATGCACGTTTGTGGTTTTGTGCCAAATCGGCGAGAAGACCGGTTGTCGTTTGCAATCTTTTTGGTAATCCAAAAGAAATGCTAATATAAAATAGCGAAAGTTTGAACGAATACATTAAGAGTAGAATGACCCTGAGTATTTATTGTGAAATTACAATTTTTTTTGTAAAGTGGTATAAGTGGGTATATATGCTATATGTATATGTACGAATATACACATATATGTATATATATAAGAATTTCATATAAATAATTATAGTCATTTTATAATAATATTTAATTTTTCTAAAATTTGTGTTGAGTAACCATAACCGTTTTTCGAATATTGTGTATTATATTAAGAGGTTACATGGGTATTCTCGAGTAAAAAATAATCTTTTTTCACCAAATTTTTTCTCATATAAAAAATAAAATATTATAATAGAATTATTTATTGTAACAAAGAAATTCTGAAATTTTTTTTCAAAATAGTTGTAACCGAAAAAAATCCTTTGACCAAGTCTTTAAGAACTGTATCTTAAAGATCTGTGTAAAATTTCATGAACTTCGGTTCAGTAGTTCTCGGGAAATCGCGTTTAAAGACGGCGCACTTAGTCTAGCTAGCCTCAAGCGGACAAGTTCTCAAAGCGGCTCAAATTATTACTTGGCTCAACTTGAAGAATTAGGACAATATTCTAGAGAGAATTGAATAAGACAATAAAAAATCGATTTTTTGAAACACGTAAACCCATGTAACCCCTTAATAACTTGGCTTTCGTAAGCTTCAAACCATATCAGCTGGAAGCCCAATATAGATCAGTGGGCTGGTAAAAAATATATAAAACAATAAATTTTAAAATTAAAATACTTTACATCATTAACGAATTTTGAAAATAAGGTCCTCTCACATCGAAAAAGATTGTCACTGTTACCTATAAAGTTAGGAATGTTTTCTAGACAAAGATTGAATCGAATCTGTGGTGGGTTTCGATATAAATTCTTTCAGGCTGCTACAAAAAGTACAAGTTCATGAGTATCTTGGCTTTTTCAGCTAGATCTTTGAGAATATTTTACTTGTTACATAGAATCAAATTTCTTAATGGTTTTATGAATAAATCAGGTCTCAAATTCAATTCGAGTAAATGCAATTTTCTAACAAAAATTTGTCAAAAATATAAGAAAAAAAGTTGAAACCATAAAAATTAAACTAAACTAGCGCAAAATTAACGCTAAAAGTTTTATTGGCATAAGCCAGTAAATTATCTCAGAACCGCCACTTAATTGCCTGCTCTTGCATATTAATTGCTGATACTTGTAATATTTAACAGAACATGACAGCTGTTGCAATTTACACAAAGTTTGCACAAATTACTGGTAAGTCATGCTAAAAACGTAAGTTAGTAATCAAATCGGCATACTTACTTACATATGAGACATTAACTTACATATTTACATACATATAAGTAATGAGACAATTAATCTTGGGTTAGTGGTTAATAGCTTTATTTCAATAGTAATTAAATACAGTCACGTACAAAGTTTCCGCTTGTAAATGTTCTTAATACACATACCTATAAATATATATATTATATATATAAAAGAATATTCATACAAATGAACATAGCATTTTATTTTTACATATTAATTGGTTGCAACAGTGATTTCACAATATTTTATAATAGCGCTGCAATGATTTGCGCAAGAGATACAATGTTAGCAATCATTTATCTTTCACCGCATTTGCTGCTAGCTATCATACACACATGCTAACATGTATACCATATATGTGTATATATATCATGTATGTAGCTCATACTTGTTAACATAATTTCTAATAAAATAAATTCACCGAGATTCGCTTGCCTTTCTTGTAGTTAATTGCGATTCGTTTAATGTGAAATTTCCTCATTTTTTTGGCCTTGATATTTTGACATTTCTACAATTTCATTTGTTAACTAAACGAATGGCAAGTCGCAGAGATTTGTAGAAATTAATATATATACAAAAGCTATAGTATAAATTTCAATTATATAATACTTAAATATATATGTACATATTTTATGATATACATATAGACAGCCATTAAATATTGCATGCTCAGACATCATAGTGCCATATGAGGAAATAAGTGTCGGTAGCTGTCAAAGCGATTATTTCACAGATAGTATTTAATCTCTAATAGAATGTAAAATGTCCGGTGGAAACCTACAATAAGGCTACGTTGAATTGTTATCGGTTCCTGAAAAAGACTGTTTCATTAAATCGACAAAAGCCCAGAAAATCCAGTTCATACATTCAAAGTACTTTAGTTATGCAAATATAAAAATAATTTAGTCATAGATGTCAGTAAGAAAAAAAACAACAGTTTGACATTTGAACTCATTTGACATTTGAACTCATTTGACATTCGAAATCACATGGAAAATATGAAATCAGCTATTCGACTGTTACCATTTGATATTAAGTGTAGGAGAAGAAAAACAACGGTCTAAAGATATTCGCAAGCAAGAAAAGGTAAAAGCTTAGGATACACCGAAGCTATAATACCCTTCACAGATATGTATATTTCTTATAGCATATAAAGGGTATAAAAAATTTTTAGCTTGATTTTGCTCGGTCAGTATATATGGCAGCTATATGCTATAGTAGTCCGATCTGAAGACTATGACGGTAGATTGTAACGTCTACTTTGGCAATATTTTTTGGTCGAATTTCGTAAAAATATATTGTCAAACCAAAAAGTTTCCCATACAAGAAGTTGTGTGACAGATATATCCCATATTATTCCAAGCTCGAAGTCTCTGCAAGTGAACATATTTTATTAGAGAAAAAGCCATAAGCAAAATTTAAGGTCGATATCTCAAAAACTGAGGAACTAGTGCGAGTATATGCAAACGGATTTTGGTAAAGCGACTCAGCTCGTGACGCTGATCATTTCTATATATACTTTGTGGGGTCCCACGTTGCATTCGAGATGTTACAAATTTCATGGCAAGCTTTATATACTTTGTTAAGCCTTTTTTTATTTCTACCTGTTTTCATAATTCCACCTGAGACTTTTATTAAGGAAGTTTCCAACGATCTATATACTATACATAAGTACACCTGCCAATTCTAGAATATTTCCATTCATACTTACATACATACAAACAGCGATCACATAGTATAATCATGCAGCTCTGCATCTGGCCTATGAACCAATACAGATTGGAGTACTCACATACAGTTCAACCTCTGCACATTTATCTTTCGTTTGTAATCTACAATTGTTTTCTGTGTTCTTAATTTTTTGCTTTTGCACTACAAATGCTTTGTATTTGCCGACACTTAGGCCGTATCCACCTCATTCACAGCCAGTCCGACCGACAGCAATAATTCTTATTAAATTATTTGCAAAAACTTGAAAACTAGAAGAGAATAATACTTTGTCACGCTGCCAGACAGCGCGGACAACTCTTATATATTGTAGATTCACACGACTTCAGCGATATATCACTTGTTAGCGTTTCAGTGTATTATGTGTACTTGTGGCGGTACATTGTCTTGGCAGGTATCCACCATACTTATATACATACATATGTATAGCCTAGAATATGTTGAACTGCGGCAGCTGCTACTTATCCACTATTTGCTGCTGTGCCGACGCCTAGTTTGCCACAGATCGATTCTCAAGTGATCAGATCAGTGCGCGGCTCAGTGTAGAATAGTTATCTTGGCAACAGACTTGTCTGAGCTGTTTGCACTTCTACTGCCGTCCGGCAGTTCCACCTGCCTCCCCCATTTATTCACTTTCCCAGCTGTCACTGCCAGTGCCAATGTAATTGAGGCGAGCTAAGTTGCCTGAAAGCTGTCGCGTGTTCGAAAACTGTATAGTCATGTTAGTTGTATTGCAATTCATCAGTGGCGACAATAATGGGTGTTCCAGCGGTTGACATTTTTTTTCTTGCTTTGCAAAAAACAAAGAATACCTGCTAAAGTAGGTGAAGCAGAGAGTGTGATCGCCTCGAAGGGATGCTTGATCATGGCACGATCGTCGATCTTGCTTTGGGGTTTGTTTAAAGTTTTGGTTTAAAAAAAACAAAGAATACTCATAAAAGTAGCACAAACTGATAGTGTAGTTCTCTTCGACGCGAATCTTGATCTTGCATGGCACGATCGTCGATCTTGCTTTGAAGTTTGCTCTAACATATTTTCTCTAAGTACGGTGTAGTTTATGATCGCTGTGTAGTTTGTCTTCGCTTTATTATTTTAGACGACTTTAAATACCTCTATGGACTTTTATTACAAAGATCGAAAGTGAAGTCAGAAGATCACTCATATGCTCGAAACATCACTACAATTATGGCATTTCTGCCTCAATTTTGGTAGCTTTGTGGATTTGGCGTACACGAAGTTTCATCTGGGACCGAAGTTGTAGAAAAAATTTGTTTGTCAGTCGCCTTTGCTCACCCATTATCAGCAAGTGTTCGTATATTCACTAGTGTACTAAGCATGCATGAATGCGACTATATTTGTGCGGTTGTTGCACACATGAGAATAAATTGCTTCTGTATGTGTCTGCACGTTCGCCTGCTAAACGTCTTTATAGAGTCCGGTGCTATTCATGCCAATTGCTACGGATGGCGGACGGCTAGCGGGGCGGCAACAGAGATGTCGGTTTAAGTGTTTCGTTTCTGTTGGTGAGGCCCACCGTGAGTTTGTGCTTTTGTAGTGTAAACACTACGATTACCGAATGCGGTTTGCACATGAGGATATGTATGTATACAACTGTTTCATCTGCTACATTAAATCATGCACTTACATATCTACAAATGTATGTTTGTATATGTGCTAAAACATTTCCACATGTATAATTCAATGTATACTGACATTTATGTAATATGATGTATATCATTATGTATATATATAATGTTTTTTGAGATCAAGCATAGCGACCGCACAGCGAACCTTGAGCGAACCGCAAACTACGAACAACAAACTGAATTAAACTGATATTAATGAAAGAGAAAAAGTCTGCAAAAAAGTAACACGCTTCCTCTGAATGAGCTAAGCCGCTTAACTATATAACACACTAATGACTACATACTTACATTTATATATATATATATATGTGGTCCCATGCATGTTCTGCAGCATTTGTCTATCCGCCGACAACTGTGTAATTAAAGAAATCTTCCAGCACCGCAACTGTGATACTCACCGCTCGCCAGCTGTCTGTCAGTGTGGCTAGCCGTTCGTGTAGTGCAACAGTCAGTCAGTGAGGCAGTGGAGTGTAGGATTGCATGCACGCCAAGCTGTCTAGGCTGGAATGCAAGTGCAATTTCCTTCATTCATTTACATATATATTTATATACATACATAAAAACATATATACAGTCATGTGCATATACGTACATATGTATATAGGCGTGTTTCTGCACGTACGCCAGCCGTTGCACATTGAATGCAAAGTTTTACAAGTTTTACAAGTGATAAATGTGATAATTATGTAAATTATATATACTCAATGAGATTAATTGACAGTCACCGAACGGCGGAAGGCCTGATTTATCTATTAAGTATAAAATGTTAGGGCAGCGTATTGATAAAATGCAATAAATCTTCAACTGGTTTCTACATATTAATTAATAGATGATTCTAGGATACGAGTACATTGGCCTAAGGCCTGAGTTGGTTAGACTATATAGCGAATTGATGCAATTTTTCTTGTTGGCTGATGGTTCGAGGGCAACTAGCGCGATTTACTATATCGATTTGCTTCGAGAAAGTGTGCTGTTTAATTATTGTCATGAGTTGAAAACGAAATTGCAGCGGTTCGGAAAAGCAATGATTCTGAGCAGAAATGGCTCTGAAATATTCTTTAAACTTACTTATATACAAATAAATTATAATTATAAACTGATATGAAAATGTTTAGAAATATCAGCTGAATCCACTTTGGCAACATTTGGACAGTGGCGCAACAAACGCGCATTGTGCAGGAAAGAAGCTGCTGATTTAAAGAGGCTTAATGCGGAGTCTGTTTTTTTTCCTATTTAGTTCTATATTATATTAAGTTCCTCAGGTTATTAGGTGGAAGTCACCGAGAAGACCTTTGGATGAGCTCATGAAAATAAAATAAAACCTTATTTTGTCTGCACCGATGCTATAACATCCTTGAAAGGTGCATTTATTCTAGCAAAGATGGATAAAAGGAGATCTTGAATTTAATCCATCAGTAGATTGTTGAATATTCTCGGTGACTGGACAATCGGACAGTAAGTCATGTCAAGTTTCCTGAAGATAACCCATCAAATAAAAAAGTTTTCCATACAAGGACTTAATTTTGAACGACCAGTTTGTAAGACGGTTATATCCTATAGTGATGAAATGGCGGTAGTTTAGACAAATAGGCAACTTCTTTGGGGAGAAAAAAATTGTGCGAAATTTCCGTTAAAATATCTCAAGTATGTATTTAATTTGAACTCAATTCAATAAAAACTACCGATTTAACGACGAGGTTGCCATTTTGAAAACAAAAAATCAAAAAACAAAACAAAAATAAAACAAAATATTATAAGAAACAAGTAGGTGTAGCTTTGAAAACTCTTAATCACCTCCGTATACACTTATACACACAGACTATAAGTAATTAGATATATCTACGTCGGAAGACACGCATCTGTCGCTGTGATCGCAAACTCGACAACGAATTGGATAGAAGAGGCTTCAACTAGCGTCACTCGCCATGACCGATTTCTTGAAGAGGTTGGACCACTGTCAACTGGTGAGGGCTAAACAGCCAACCAACTAACACTAACCACAACTACTTCTATTTTATTTAATTTGAGCAATGCCTTAACAGATTTATCAGCGCCTTGGAGGTGTGCGTAACTCCAAAAATTCATATCAGTATTTGTGCTCATGGGTGTGCTCCGACGTGTCTGTATGTATGCAGCACAGCAGAGCTCAATGCTACGCCACGATCTCTTGGCGCTTCATCATTTCTATGCACGAGTTAATTTATGTTTAGCGTTGCCAATTATTTTTTTTTTTTCAAGAAATGGTATAATATTTTATGTTAGAAAGAAATAAGATTTCATAGGATGCAACTTCTATGTTAATAATCTTGGAAGAAGTTTTGCTTGGGATAATATTTCTTAAGATCGGTACTTGGAAAATTAGGTGAGATCTTTAATGTGATATGTAAGGAGATAACATAGATGTTATGAGCCCTTAAATAACAGTCGTATATTAGTTTGTATATTTGAAAAAATCGTTTAACTTTTCGTGCTGTCTTTCTCCCCTACCACCTACTTTTGCTCAGTACTATTGAGTATTAAGTGTCTGAGATTTTTTTAAACCGACAAAACTTACGCTTTGCACCATCACCATCATCGTATCTCGAAAATTTACCTATTGGCAGCACAGCGCCCGTTTATATACAGGTTAAACAACTAGTCATACAGTGTGGATCCACTGCGACGGTGAGACCGACGTTCCAACGTTCCAACAATCAGACCGACATGCCCACAATGTGCGCCGTCACGCCAAACACACGAAGTCCAATTCAAACCAAAGCAAACCAAAAGCCACAAACTCAACAGCCGAGCGTAGTAAGCCAATCACGATCGAGTGAGAGTACGAAGAGAACGACGAGCGACGCAAACGGCTGACTGCGCTGCACTGCCGCTGCCACCGTCAGATAGGCAAACGTGAGGAGAGCAACTCTATAAAATGCAGCGAAGGTAGAAAATTCAATCAGTTCTGTTACAGTTTTCAGCTGTAAAACATAACTTGTTAGAAAATTGTGAATTTCACAACGTGTCCAAGCTTCCGCTCCAACTACAATAAATTCTTTAGAACACTATATTGTACAACAATTGTAAACGGAAATCTCGTGCGATCGTGACTACTTAAATTTCGATGTTTGTTTAACTGTCGGGATTGTTTGAAAGCAAAGCGTTACAAGAACAACAACAAAACGGTGCGAACGTAATCTGTGTAATGTCCACTTTTTACTGTTCGAAGTTTATCCATCGTGTCGTATATCGCGTGACTAAGTGTCAACACCAACAACCACAACAAAAGTATCAAGTACTCTTAAAAAGGCTATAAGAATTTGCATTCAGCATAAAGAGACTTCTAAAAAACCATTAAGAAAAAAAACAACAAATATAAAATACAACAACAAAAGAACTTTTACCAAAAAGCAGAGCGTTAATTCCAACGAATGTCATATAAATTGCCATTACTGCAAAGGCCGCATATCAGTGTCGAGTTAATCACCAAGCATCAGTCTAAGGCGTTAATCCAGTAAAGCACGCACGTACACGCGCACTCACAAATTGAATTATTTCGAAATTTTGTGAAAAAGCGACATAACGAGTCCCAACAGCGATACCAGAGCGTGCATAGGAACGGCAGCAAAATCTCGTTAACAGTGCGAAGATACTTTGCCAAAACGGAGTCCATACGAGGACCTATGTCATCACAAAGCTATCTATTGTTATTACTGAAAATCAATTCAAATCTCCAATCGAGGACTCAACATAATCTGGAGGTGATAAATTCATTCATAACATAACACGAGCACAGTTGATTTGCGAGTTTCACAACGTTAAGAAAGCGAACCTACAAATTAGCTGCTGCCCGCCTGCCAAATATAAAGAAAGAGATAAATAATTAGTGAGTGAGAAAACTCAATTTCGGTGTAATCCAAGAAAGAAAAAAACGTATCCTGAACGTGTAATCACGACGACTACAACGACAACAACGAAAAGTTATCCTTGAAGAGAAACTTTTGTTTACCGCAATCATTCATAACCGAAGGAAAAAGAAGAAAATCAATGTGAGTATTTTTTGGTGGCAGAGAAAATGATTAATTTTGGAGTGTTTAAGCATAGCATTTAAAATATTGAAGAAGGTGCTTTGAAGGTTTTGAAAAAGGGTTTATGTAGCTTGCTTAGAATGAAAGAATTCAGTGTGATATGTACATATGTAAATATTTTTTTTAAATTTTGAAAAATTTGGCTTTTTATACACATTTTGAATAAAAGCGGTAGATAATTGAGTGTCTTATATATATTATATTTATTTAAAACAATTGGAAATTTTTGATATATTGAATTTCAAAGCGTTTTTGAGTGAATTTTTTGGTCTGGTGGTTGCAAGGTCACTGATCCAGCTTGTGAGCTTTTTTAATTTTCAAATTTTAATTTTTTGAGAGAATTGCTATTTTCAATTATTTTTTCGTTTTTTTTTTTTTAATTATTTATTTCTTTAAATTTAAATTAAATTTTTTTCTAATTTTTTTTGAGTCAGTTTTTGATTTTTATATAATATTTTAACTTTTATATAATTTTTGATACGCTTCATATACTCATTACTTTTTATTTGTCACATTATTCATAATTTTGTTCAGAAAACTGGCAAAAATATGACTTAATCATATAAGCTTAGCTAAAATAACATTTTTAGAAGGTTTTTCCCCATACTTCTTTATTTCTCACATATATTTTGCATACGTCATATCAAAATAAAAATGTTTTAATTTTCTGATGCAACATTTGTCATATATTTGCTCAAACAAAAGCAAGAAAGAATGAATAAAAACCTCAACTTGACACTCTAGCCAAGCATACATACATACATATAAGTATGTGTGATATGAGTTGAGCAGACAGTCGTCGAGTTAACCAACCAGACAGCGATTAAGTGAAGAGCGTTTAAGTGCCTGTGGCGAGTGTGCGATCACCTCAAGTGTAGGCAAAAGCTTAATAGAGCACAATTAATGTGAAGTAGGCATACTACATACGCACAAACATATGTATTTAATGGTAGCTATGCAGTAGCACATACATACTTGTACTGTCGCGATCATTTACATCAGACGCTCCAATTATACACACAGCAAAAAAAGACAAGAAATGGAAAAAATCGAAAAGCTAAAAGTGCCACTTGGCCAGACACTACAATACCAATATATGTATACATATGTATGTTTGTGCATTTTTTTACACTGTCACTATATCTAAAAATAATCGAGCACAACTCTTTGTGCCGTTGAATGAAAAAATTTACGTCACCAATTTAATTTTATGCACGCAGAAATTGTATGCGACGACTCTTGGTGGATACCTTGGCCAAGAAAATAGACGTTGTCTATAGCTAAGGATTCACTCTAGACTTGAGCATTGAAGAAAGTGATTATTGAATGCTCTGAGTTGTATATTCATTCATTAATTAAATCAATTTCGAAAAGATGTGCCTTTGCGCATATACATATGTATATTTCTTAGCAAAGTTGTTGCACGATCAGCGATCTGGCTTTTGGTTGTGGAAGAGTTTTAAGAACAAACCATTGTTAACAATTTATAAATCATATAATTTTACTGTTTTTTAAGCAAAATGTTAACGAAAGTTTACTTTTCTTTAGCAATTCTACGAAATTATAAAAATTTCAGCCTTGAAAAGACTAAATCCCTTCCCAACCGCAATGTTGAAATTTCACATATTTCTATCATGAGAATTGCCATTAAAGAATTATATACATACATATTTGTATTTTTTATTAATTTTATTCCAATGAAAATATTATAAAATCCGACGGCACTTGCTCTAAATATTATATATTCCGAAGTCCATTTCGCTCTCAATTATTCATACGAATTTCTACAAAATTTCGAAATTTCTGCGAAAGTCTTTTGTTGTTGTTTTGTTTATACTCATTATCTCAGCAAACAATTTCATCACACATTATTTATATAATAAACTTACTAATCCGTTTTAAGCTACTTAGCTGCCGAGCACTAAATGCCACCTACTTAGAAATCCACATTTCATTGAAAAAAATCTGCGTATCATTCTAGTAAGATCGCTCTTACTGATCCATTTAAAGCAAGAAACACAAAGAAACAACAGCAACATATCAGTATTAAGTAATTAAAGCTAACATTAATGTCGTATAGTCATAAAAAAAAAATATTATGTGTCCACCGTAATAAGGGGCTTAACATAAATTTACGGATCTATTAGAGCATAATAAAAATAAATATTAAAACTCTTTTACGAGCGTTTAATAGCGCGCATTAAATGCTGCGCGGATTGTGCTCGATCAGAAAAAGCTTGTCATACATATGTTTAACAAACAACCACGAGACCTACAGTTGTGAACCCACTAGGAAAAATTACACGCCTTTGGCAAAATCTAGTTAATTCTGGTATCGGCAAGCTTGAGGTAGTTTCGTAAGTCAAATAAAGTTGCACAGTTGATTACGAGGCAAGGAAGTGTGTGAAAATATTGCCGAAGAAACCTTTTCTATGCTATGCCTACTTGATTATGCGAGTTGCATGTTCGATTCGTCATTATTTAAGTTTTGTTGAAATCAAGGCATCTATTGTAGCTATTAAAATTATATTTTGTTATATCATTGAGTGCAAAACAAAGTATTCATTATTAAATTTGGCACTTGGTTTGTAAAATAATAATACTATTTTTTTTGTAATTTTTTATTATTATTAAAAAAAAAACATTATTAAATAAAAAAAGCTATACGATTTTTAAAAATTTACTCACAAAGCTAGAAATTTCCTGCTAGGCCTTACATGCTAAATATATGTGAAAAATTTGTAATAAAAATTGTGATTAATTCGCACATTCAAATTCGATTGTGTGCTTTAACAATTATAATTCTTGTATTTATTACTTTTTAACGAGAATGTTTGTATATACATATATACTTTATTTCGCATACTCTGCCATTTTTGTTGAGCCGTGCTATATTGGGAAGCCCACGAAAGGAAAGGCAAAGCTAACGTGGCACAGCCATGACTCATGGCTCATGACATGATTTCCATAATATTATTTTTACTTTCTTTTTATTCAGTTTTTTATTTATTTTTATTTCTGTTCCGATTTGTGTTGAGTTGTTTGAAGCGCTCGGCTGGTCATTTAAGCGTTTGCTCGTCTTACCTAATTAGCATGACAATTAGTGTGATGCTACCACCGGTACGACGAGCACCTTGAACACGCTGAAGTGGCTTCTGGATAGAAGCAATTAATCGGTAAAATACATGACAGCGCTGCCGACGAATATATAATAAATTATATATATATTTATATAGCTATAACTATATATACCTATAATATATAGTATAATTAAAATGAAAAGAAAAAAATAATGGAGAATGACTTGCTTTATAAAAGTGTTCGGCCTATCTGCGGACTTTCTAGTGCGCGCAGTGACGGTTAGTAGGTAACAAGTGTCTACCAATCACCTTTTCGGTGTTTGACGTTTATTCATTTAATTAAACTAAATTTATTTCGCTCATACAATAAGCGATAAGCGAGAATCATATGGAATTTGATTTTTCGATAACCTCAGTTTGTGTTTGTGTATGTGTTCTATGCACTGATCGGTTCTATATGCGCGTGGCTACTAGCCACAAAAGAAGCGCTGAAAGAGACTACACCCCTACAAACATCTATACTATGTTATATTCAAATATAATATATACGCACGCTGTCGGCTGTCCACTTCGCAAAATCTGTGTAGTGACAGCTGGCGCTGCGCGACTTCACAAAATGTTCTTTGGAATGTCACGTAGGCACGATAGTAGATTTTTTAAAATGATAAAATAAAATAAAATGAGACAAAAAAATTTTTAAATATTTGCAGTAGTAAGTAGCAGTGATCTTCGTTGGCTTTTGAGCAATTTACGTAGTGTATTTAAATTTATTAGTGTCTTGAGCTTGTGAATTGCCGCGACTCCTTGGCCCTCATTTATGCGAGGCATATCGCTGAAGTGCGAGTACATTTCAATAAATTTAAAAATTATATTAATTTTTTTTTTTGAAAGCTTAATTGCTTTAAATTTGCGTTATCTATCGCACTTGCGCGGCTCAGTGATACAATTTCCTGAGGTTGATTGACCTATTTATGCTGCGTAACTTTATTGTCGCATATAAATCTTTTTTGTGATTTGATTTTTAAATGTCACATTTCGACAATTAATCTTAATCTGTTATCTTTGCTTGCATTTCATTCACAGAAAATGAATATAAACATATTATTAATAGCACAGCTTGTGCTTTTTGCCGCCTGCGTACAGGGCAGAGCTATTGAAGAGGTCGACAATTCGATTGAGAATACCGGTGAAGGTGACGGTGAAGGACAAACGGAGAAACAGCGTTCACCCTTCGAGCATGACTGGATTAAATTTGCCAAGAAACCACCAACCAAACTGCTGCAGTCGCTCGGTCAGCCCGTTGAGATTGCCTGCGAAGTGATGGGCTCACAAGTGCCCACCATACAATGGGTTGTGGGACATTTGCCGTTGTCTGAGGTGAGTTACAAAGTAAATAAAAAAAAAAAAAAATTAGAAAAAAAAATATAATTGAAAAAACAAAAATATATATATTTAGTCGACTTTATTTTAACAAACCCTGCTTCTTTTAAATAACTCAACTCATTATCATTCTCCTTTTTCCTCTCTCTTTCCTTTCTAACCAACAGATCGACAGCGTTGAATCCAATGTTATATCCGAATCATCACCGAGCGCCATCGTGCGTGTACGATCTGTACATGTCATCGATCATATGTTGAGTGAGGCACGCACCTACACATGTGTCGGTCGCACTGGTGGCAAGACCATTTACAGCTCCACAATTGTCTACCCTCAAGCGGACATAAAAGAGCTGGTGCAAGTGCGCGACAAACCATTCCCTGGTCCACAGAAACCACGCATTGTCTACCACGAAAAACTCCATTTGGACTTGGTCGACTCGAATATTGTATTGCCATGCAAGGTGCATGCTCGTCCACGTGCCGAAGTCTTCTGGATGAATGGCGAAGGCAAATTAATTGAACCAAATCATCGTTTCAAAATTTTGCCCTCCGGTGATTTGCTACTCTCGAATATCAAGTGGGAAGATATGGGCGCCTACAGGTGTATAGCACGCAATGCTATGGGCAAGGATTCTGCGGATACATTTGTCTATCCAGTACTTGTAAGTAACTGATTGATGTGTTTAAAATTTATTAGAATAATAAAAAAAAAAATTTTAGAAACAAAAATTAAAAAAAAAAATAATTATAAAAAAAAGTTTTGAAAAAAAAACAAGTGGAAAAAAAATTTTAGAAAAAAAGTGTAGAAAAAATATTTGAAAACAAAAATAAAAAAAAAATGGAAAATAATTTTAAAAAAATTTTGTAAAAAAAATTGGAAAAAAATTTAGAATAAAATTATTTTAATTTAAAATATTATTTCTTATTGTTATAGTTGCCACTTTTGTACCTCAATATGACTTTTAAAGAACTTTGAAATTATAATAATTTTTTTAATTAATTTTGTCAATTAAAAATTCAAATATGATTTCTTGGTTGCCACTTTTTTTTACTCGGACTGAGTAGCACATTTTATTATTATTTTTGTTTTTTACTTTCAATATAACTTTCAAAGAAAAAAAGAAGAAGAAAAGAAATTCACATTTTAATTTATTTTTGTTTTTTATTTTTGATTTCCAAAAACAAAAAAAAATATTCATACCAAAAAAAATCATATTTAATTTTTTTATATTTTTTTTTTAATTTTCAAAAAAAAACAAAAAAATATTCATACTAAAAAAATCACATTTATTTTTTTTATTTTTCAATACAGTTTTTTAACCAAAAATAAAATAATATTGTATGTTTTTATACTAAAAATTTATTTTTTTGTTCTTACCATTGCAGAAAGAAGACAAATAAACCAATTTTGGAATGTGAAAATGTCGTCTCCCCACCTAAAATAAACACACACACACATGTAAACACTATACAAGGCAGTTGTACGTATGTAAATGAATGCACACGATAATAAAAAACGGTTCCTAAGTGAAATATGATACCATTGTATTGTACGTTTTATTGTAGATAGTTTAAATGCCTGCAAAGGTGCTACCCCATATTTGCGTATGCTTTTTAAAAAATATAAAATCCAAAAAAAAATTATTAAGACTAAAAAAAATTAAAAAAAAATACAAAAACATTTCTAATAATACAAAAAAAGCACAAAAATATTTAAAAAAACAAATTAAAAAAATTTTAAAATATTTTTTAAAACTCTTGAAAAAAATATAAGAAACACACAGAAAAAATGTACAAAAAAAACATACCAAATAATAATAGGCTATTTTATTAAATAATTATGTAAACAAGTATATACACAAATCAAAATATGTACACAAACATAAAAGCATAATTTTTAAACAAACCAAAACGCTAATGAAATGTAACCAGCTCAGATTCTTACTTTAAACCAAGTATACTTGCAACGCTTGCCTTGCGCATGCTTAACTGCACACAAATATGCAGAAGCCGCAAGTCTGTAATGTTACAAATAAGCGTATTAAAACTGAAAATTATATCACCGATCTTTTGTGCGCGTATACACAAGTAAGAAGACTTTCTTTTTAATATTATATAATTCTGTATTACCTTATTTTCTAAATATACTAGCTCAAAATTGCTCATTGGCAAATTGCAAAATTTGTTTTTTTTTTTTGTCTAACTGCCTACAACAAAAGCAGCTAAATGTTTATTTATTATTTTTCCGTCTCGAATGCATTCACAGCGCTTGCAAGTAGGAAACTGCACTTGTCTAACAACTCAACTTTTTGTCTTCGAAATGATTTGTGTTTTAGTCCGTAGTTTGAATTAGTCATTAGTTTGCTAATTTTTTACAACAACAATACCAGTCACTTATATGTGTACATTTAATTTAGTTTTAGTTTATTTAATTTAAATTTAAATAAAAATAGTTTATAAATTGGCCGTACTTAATTTTCACTTAACTGAAAAGTATTTAATATTTTGTTAAAACACATAATGTATTTACATAAACACACACACACACAACTCACAAATACCTATATATAAATCTCAACTTAGCAACGCCAATACATAAGCATACACACATACAAACAAGAATCCATTCATATCACTAAGCATTAATTTATTTATTTTATCAAATATCTCATTACAATAGTTGTTTAGCCGAATATAAAGAATACAAAGAAAAAATAGCAAAAAAGCTGAAATCGCCGAAATCAGTAACAACAACAACACACATACAGTTGTATATGCTCTCTAATTTATAATAATTTAATATTGTAATTCCACACATTTACTGATTTAAGTTGTTTTCCGTTATTTTTTTCCATAATTAACTTATTAAATTAATAAATATATGTGTTTAATTAAGTTAATTACATTTATGTATAATATAGTTTTATACTGAACTGATGTTTAGAAAAGACACACAATAAATCGCTGTAATAGAAATAAAACATGTCATTTATGTGTTGAGATTGTGTAAAAAATATACAATTAAAACTATGAAAAAAAAATTCAATAAAAATTATAAAAGAAAATATACTTACGGTGGTTTATATTTTAACTATGAGGATTTGAAAAGACCAGGTAAGGTCTCTTCATATTTCCAGAAAAAAAAACTTTGAAGTTGTCGAACCAGTCTTATTGGATATTGTGATCGAGAAGTTGAATAGCATAAATCAGGGGTACACTTCAAACCATTTTGTTCGCCAAAAATTACCAAAATTTTCTGCCGAAAAAATGTAATCCATGACTATCCATTCACAAACCCATTTCCAAACTCAAAAAAATATTACAAAAATTGGCCTACTTTCTCTCCCATAATTCATAAATCTCAATTTTTTAATCTGGTCACCCCAAAATTTTTGAACTGAAAATTAAAAAGTGCATTTTTACCAGGCTTCCAGAAAGTATGAGCAGGTTGCTATTTGTTTTTGTGATTTCTGAGTATACGTAAGAGCGCTTTGAGAGAGTGCATGTCAATCAGAATCGTTACATGTGCAATAATTTCTGTTCTAAATTCCGCACTGACTCATTCTCATGCATTTTTACTGCTTTGACACGTTTAATGATAAGGGCCTGCAGAATTTTCTGTTCACCTATTGCCGCGGTCAGAAAAGTAAGAAAATTATGTATACCCTAACCTCGTCATCAATGGCAGCGAGGCACTTTGTGATAAAACTAGTATGAGTGTCAGGCCACAGGGCGCTGCAAAGCTGCTAAGCTTGCAAGGAATGGAATATCAGTAGAATAGGAACGGATTGGTGCCTACTTCTCCTCGTGGGTTCTACTACTGGTTAGCTGAACTTTGCGTGAACTTGGCTAACGCAGTGCTATCAACGGTTTATGTGATGTTACAAGATTCGATCGAGATCCAAAGTGCTTTTTGCCCTCAGTACGGCTAGCCTCTGTCCTATCGGCGTCCATGCTGTAAGGTTGGTATACTTGCACGATGCCAGCTGTAGAGGCTGTATGTAAAAGACGAGGTGGAATCTTGTCAGCACTACCTCCTTATTTGTTCCGAGCTCGCGAGATCAAGGCTTAAACACTTAGGAACTCACACTTTCAGATGTTCCACCGAACTGGTGAAAATAGAAAATAATTGCGGGATTTTTTTATCAAACCTAACCTTTTTTCCTAGAACACATTCAATTGAAATTTGTTTAAAAATTGTTAGTTTATCAATGGTTTGAATTTTAATCGAGTTTAATTTACAAATTGTAAAAATTGGAAAGAAAGAGATCGATCGATTTTTAAGTGAATAATTTTCTGGATGGTCGGATTTATCAATTGCAAATAAGGAAACTCCCACTTTTACCAGGCGCACAGAAATAAACACACAACCATACAATAATGAGCGCCTGAGAGCGTTTTCAAAAGTAGGAGAACTTATTTGCTTAACCGCTCAGCTCCAAGCGGGTGTATAATGTAAGAAACCGTGTTGATATTCTAGTTAAATACAAAGGTCACCTACTAAATTTTCTGTTCAGCTGGTACTATAGCGTGGGTTATTTTTTTTTTCTATCAGTTCTTTCTTATTGCTTATTAGTATACTACTATTATGGCGATCAAATTAAATATTTAATTTTGAGAAAATATTTTTATATTGAACAGGTCCCGCATTACCCTCACTTCAAGCTAGACAAAGGGATTAATTCTTTTAGCAGAGAAGTTTTTCAAACCCCGATTTCTGTGGTTAATAGTCAATATAAAATAAAAAGTGATCTTAAAAAAAAAAAAATCTAGAGATCTATATGATTCGGGTCAAAAGTATTCTAAAATGAAATATTATCAAGAAAATAAATATTTTAATATTTTTTAGTACAAAACTTTGTTATTGTTTTCAAAATGAGATCATTGGAGTCAGTGCCATCTCGTATACATTATATACAATTTTCGTAAATTTTTTTGTGGGATGACCTCAATACAACTTTAAGTACAATTCTTAGAACAATGGTAATGTCGCCAACAAAAACAAATATCGAGAGATGCTATGGTATTATGCTTCATAAATAAACCTCAAGAAAAATTGGTGCCTCTCCGTCAACTTCAGGCCAGCAATGCATGCCTCTCTAAAAACTTCTCTAAACGCTTTCCATTATTCAATGAAAGGTTTCAATAGAAGCTGCAAACCTACCTAGGAAAAAACGATGCGGTGTTCTGGTAGCTTTATCGACACACATAAGATTGGGTGTTTCATATAGTCTCATAAAGTTATAAGTTATTACGAGGCGAAAAAATAGCGTTGAGAATTACAATTGCGTAAATTTATTTTTGTATGTAATCCAAAAAAAAATTTTAACAAGTATTAAAATTTATAATTTTATGATTTTACGATGCGTTATGACAAGTCGTGTATCGACTATCTTCGAATAAAATAAACGACTCAATACAATTTATTCATACATAAGTTTATAAATTTATTTAATAATTCTCAGCTGTTGCACTTTTACATATAAATTATTCATTCGATATACATGCGTAATCGTAAATCAATACAGTACAATTACAATACAATACAGTTAAAATTCCATACATTTCAATTATTTGACACTTTCGTACAATTTCTCTGCGCAATGGATCTTAAGAAACCTAATATGGTACGTCGAACACACATGATAGTGTTTTTTCTATTTTTCTATAATTTCTTTATATTCTTATTATTTTATTTTATATGTACTTTTGAGTTTCAACAATTATTATAACCAATTTTATATGTATATGTATATTGGTAGGCATACAAGTCTTTGTAAAATGGCAGAAGAACAAATGTAAATTTACATACAGATACATACATATAGTATAAGTACATATATATATATATATATTCATAGCAATGTGTGGGCTTCTGTCTGACTTGTATGCATTTAGAATTTTGTCAAACGCACGATTACACTACATTACATTACATTACATTACAATTAACATAATGCCACTATATATAAATATTGTTTGCAGCAAATCTGTGAATACCATCAATACAATACTCTATACTAAATGTTAACACAGTGTTCACATTTTCTTTGTTTTTGTTATGTAACTACATTTCAATACATTTTTTGTTGTATGTTTGTCACATTTACATTTATTGTTAAGTATTTATTTTGGTATATATGCGTCTAATGTTTGCATTGCTATTTTTTATTGTTCTTTTTAATAATATTTCTTGATTTTGTATTTGTTTGACTGCAGTTATCTTTGCTGCACTGTTTTTGTCTTTTTTTGCAAAAAAAAAAAACACTATCACTTAATAATACTCAAAGCAAGTGTTCGAGGGTAATAATTACACATATTTACGTACACTCAATAATAATATTTCACTCATTTATAAATAGATATGTGAAGTGCGCGAATTGAATTGCTTTATAAGCCTCTTTTTGAGACAACAGACAAACTAGCAAGAAGTTTAGATTAAATGAATACAGAAATATTCACATGAAGCTCTTACATTCATATACAGTTAGATTATTGCAACTTTCATTTCCAAGTCGAACAAATCGAGCCATTCCTTTTTGGCACTCTTATCAGGCATTTAATTTCTGGGAAGCCAGAATAACAGCCACAGAACCATGACTACAAAGGCTTTCTATAACAAAGACCATGTAAATTGTTTAACAAACAAAAACCTTATAAGTTATTACATTTAAAGAGATGTCAAACTGTTCTACCATAAAGGAAAATTATCGATATTTGCTAGTAAGTTTTGTTTTTGTTATTACCATGTTCAAACAGCTCAATTAGCTGAGGCAATTGACTCTTCGTTTCAGGTTACATGGGTTTACGGGTTTCAAAAAATCGATTTTTTTATTGTCTTATTCAATTCTAGAATATTGTTCTAAATTTTCAAGTTGATCCGAGCCATAGTTTCGGAGATACAGCCTTAAGAACTTGTGCGCTCGAAGCTTTATAGGCTAAGTGCGCCATTTTTAAACATATTTTTCTCGAAACTTTGTTTTTGAAGTTGGTTGTCAAGATTTCCCGAAATTACTCAACCGATATTCTTGAAATTTTACACAGGTCTTTGAGATACAATTCTTTAAGACTTGGACAACGGATTTTTTTTTTCGATTACATATTTTTTCCGAAGTGTCATCGGAAATGACGTCGCAATGGCCGAGTTTAAAATATTTTTTTCCACAAATTTCAACACATCTTTTTTAATATTGTGTGTGTTTATAACAATAAAAAATTCTAACAAAATATTTAATTTTTTATGTGCGAAAAAGGGATTTTTAAAAAAGACTATTTTTACCGAGAATAGGTTTCCGAACTCCCTTGTACCCCTTAACCGTGTTTAACAGTTGAGTAAAGTTGTTGTGTTAAAGGAATTATAAGTTCTTAGTAATTGTTTATTCGTAATTAGAAGATTCTCTGTTCAAAGTTTTAGCAAAGTTAAACTGGTCAAATACGATTATTGTTAGAATATAGGGTAAGAATATAACATTGCTTCAAAGAAGGAATCTAAAATACTATAAACTAAACATATTTACATAAAATATGCCAGTCAACTTTCTGAAATGTTATATATCTCAACCAATTACTAGTGAATAATTTTTTGTTGGTAATGTTAAACTAATTAGAAATGAATTATGAAACGTCTTAATAGTGAAAGTTGTAATACTTTTAATGGAATGGATAAAAGAGGAATGAATTTATGGTTTTCGAAGTAAAAAAGTAGAGTAAAGGAATTGATATTTGAAGCCGTAATAGGTTTGTTGAAAAATTAATTTATTTGCAATTACTTAAATCTTCGCTTCGGACAAATTATTTCAACAATTGAGGTAAGAAGGTATGTGTAAATATTGCTAATGCACCTTCCGAAAATAGAATGCATACAATTATGCTTGAGATTTACGGCTAATTCATATACAAGGGTTATACAGCCTTAAGAACTTGTGTAAAAGTGTCCTTGCTTTGCTTGACAGTTCATACTTCAATAATAAAGCACATAAAATATGGTACGCCAGAATGAAGGGTTTGCTTTCCTTGTTTCACTCCATTAAAAATGGGGATTGCTGCTGTCAAAACTTGAAAAGATAATGGTTGCCCAAATTTGCTTTGCTTTACATCGCTTCGCTGTGAAGGATCTCATACAAAAACATGCATTCAACTTAACTTTCAAAGCAAAATTCTAAAGCGAAGCAAAACTTAAATGTTTGGAATTGAAAAAAAAAATTATGATAAAATTAATAGTTTGATCAGCATTTATTAGAAAATAACTTCGCTTGCAACTCAACAGAATGAAAATACAATACTCGTACTTAATCATACATAATAGGCAATTCAGAATCTTGTTAGTCTGAGTTTGCAAAATTATGCAATTGCAAATATTTACCATCAACACTGTACGTCTTTTTTGTAGTTTCTGTGCAACCCTTGCAAAGACCATTAATTCACAGCTGATCGGTGAAGAAAAACATTGTTTTGTAAACAAAATTTTCGCACAAATTGGAAAATATGCCGAAAAAAAGTTTTAGGGAAAAATTAACTGACGCTTTATTTGATGAAGTTGCTAAAGAAATTATGGACATTGAGGGGAAGAAATATTTTTATGCCGCACGTAGCACCAATCTCAAATTTCTTGATTTTTAATTTACAAAATTTACAAAAATTTCTGCATTTCTTCTCTTTTCTGTAAAAGCAAAAATATGCTCGCTAATTTGCAATTGCAAAGATGCAGGATCATTTGCAGCAGATTCTGAATTGCCCCAATAATATTATATAAGAGTAAGAAGTATGCAATGTATATGTATATACATATATCACAACCTTTTTCTCGATATAATCTCGTACAGTTAACAGCCCCGCAAATACTATTGAAGGTCTGTAAAAATATGAAGTGTGGATAAAAAGCACCTACATCTGCCAGGTGTAACAACACAATCGATAGAATATATCTATGTACATCTGTATAACCGCTGCACGCTTGTATGCTTAACTCATTGCCGCTCGAATGCTACTCATACGTGGTTGAGTTGTTGGCACACTTTTATGTTAATTTAATTCTTCTCTTTATTAGTATACATATATTCATTGACAAATTCAATATTGTGAAATTAAAGTTTTATCTGAATGATATTGAGCGCGTCAAACGGCCTGCAATGTCTGTGAGGAGACACGCACACAACTGCGCACATATATTGTCGACACGCATAGACACAGTACTGTCCACATGTTGTCGTCATTGGTCATCATGCTAGCAAGGTATACATATGTAGACATGTTATGTGCGTGTGCATGCTTTGCTGTTGCTATGCGCAGCTTTTTTTGTCCACATTTCACACTTCATTCATCGATGATTGCCGGTACTCAGCACGCCTATAGACGGTTTCAGTAGTGAGTGCTGGTGTTTAGGGGCAAAATGTGGAAAGTGTGTAGTTGTGGGGTGCATTCACATATACAGTGAGTAACAAAATTGACGATTAATCATAGAAAACAAATTGAAGTATTGAACATTCTTTCTTGTGATATGCTTTATTAGTTAGAAACGGCAGAATAGTTGGACATTTTGAGTACATTAGAGAATTGAATGTGACAGAAATATTTTTTCAAAAAACCTGAAAATTATCAATTTAGCGATCGAAGGCGGAACGAATCAAAATTTTCTTGGACAAAAATATTTTAAAAATATACAATCAATAAAAAATTTTATCTCTATCGTTTCGCAAAAACAGAATACTGAAAAAAGTAATTTTTTAATAAAAATCATTTTTGTTTTGTTTTACAGAAAAAAAAAGTTCAATAATAATATAAAACTTTAATTTAGCATTTTATATGTAATATGCTTGCCAAATAAATCAGTTTACTTAGTATGACGTGGCAAAAAGAGAAGTTTTTTTTACAGGGGTCTGAGATTGCCATTTAACAAAGAAGATACTGCGCATGTGTTTATTACTATTGAACTTTTCCTTGGTCTTTCGAGAGCTGAGATGTGCATAAACAACGCCATAAAATTTTAAAATTAGTTTTGCCTTCTTTCTTTTTTTTTTAATTTTTTCGAACATCCGGCTTTGATTCGAAGTTGATATAAACTTGATCGAAAAAGAAGTTGGGTGATTGAAATAAAAGTAAGATATGTATATTATACATATTAATGTTTTAATAAGCTTAGTTCGAAATTCGAAGGTAAATATTTAAATTTCGAAGATATCTTCGAAAAACGGAAAATTCCATTTTTACCTATGTCCAAGCTCACGGAAATACGGAAAACAGTCGATTTTACTCGGTTTTCGATTTTTAAATTTTTCATAAAATATTTCGATTTTGAAAGATATGTTCGAAAAACGTGAAATTACAATTTTACCTACTATTCAACCTTCGAAAATATTGGTTTGACTTAATTTCCAGAAAAAGATCGATTTTATTTTTTTTTTTCATAAAATATTTCGATTTTGAAAGATATGTTCGAAAAACGTGAAATTACAATTTTACCTATGTTCAACCTCTCGAAAATATTGGTTTGATCTAATTTCCAGAAAAAAGTCGATTTTACTTTTTTTTTCGAATTTTAAAATTTTCAAAAAATTTTTTTGAGTAAGCATCGAAAACATTTTATAAGGAATGAATTTTAGGAGATATAAAAATTGGAACATTGGAAATTGGGCAAAAACGAAAAAAACTTATCTCGAAATTAATGGTTTGGCATAAAAAAAGTTCGAAAAAAGTTAAAGAACAATGATAATTTTCTTATTTTGGTTGACATATGAAGAATACCAAAAGCTAGTAGCATTGCTCTGTTTATTTTTATTGCTTCAAAGTAAAAAAAAGGAAATAATTTAAGAAGAAACAAAAGTTGAGTGTTCTGCATACACAGAAATATTATAAAGCAATATGGTAATTAATTTTTTTATTATTGTTTATTCAACTTATTAATTTTTCAATAAAATGTAATTCAGGTTTTTCAGTTTAAAAAGCGAACGAGAAATAAGACAGCTGCTTAATTGACCAGCACTTAATGCTAATGCACAAACTGTAATTACAACTAGATTACATACAGACAAAAATAATGAATTAATAGTAATTAGATTAAAATACATAAAGCGTTAGCGACATTTAGTTCACTCGAAAGTACTAAGTAATAAATACAATTACATAAAAATACATACAAACATACAAGTAAATGAGCAGCGACACAAAACTGTAAACTTTGCTGTTGCGCAAACAGATTGCTGCTATAGCTGGCGTCGAGTACAGTTACCAATTAGTGCATATGTCTCGCCTAATATATGCTTTCAATAACTGTAGCCTACGTTTAGGCGCCCAAACTGTGTGTGTGTAAATTTTATGTTTTGTCTGTTCTAAATCACTCATTTTGCCACTGTGAGTTTTAATACATTTATTTGCACTATTTTTTTATTATCATTTTGCTTTGAATTCTATTTTTGTCGATTTCCTGCTGTTGTAGACAATACAGTAATCAGCAATTTATTATCAATTAAGTGGAGCTTTCGTATTTTATCCTTCTAATTAGCAGCTGAAGTGCATATAATTGCTGTAAAGTGTTTTTTACTTCTTTCTCTGTGTGTGTATAAATTTAGTTTTCAAGAGAAAACCACTCAAAAACACTGCTCAGCTTAAATCAACAAATTGCGTAGACGCTTGCTGTACTCATGTACATACAAACGTGTATATGTATATACTTATGAGTGTTAATGTATATGCGTGACAACGTCTTCGCTTTATTTTTGTTGCTGTTTTGCTACTTTTAACATTTCTACCGGTTTCGCTGCTGCTCCAACGCCTAAACTGTAGCTATTCTAATTACAAGCACACACTACTACTACATACCCATTACAAAATTCGTTTGCTCACTTCATTTATTTGCCACATACAGTTAATTTTCGTTTCGGTTCTTAAGCTGTTTGACTTTTACTAAACGTTGAGTACGGAATGCTTTTTGTTGTTGCCGGCCGGCACCTGCACGGCAATCACCGCTAACCGGCCATCGCGCAGCGGTGCAAGTATGTGTGTGTTCCCAGGTGTCACCACAACTGTTTGTATTGGAATATGAAGTGGAATGTCAAACACAGGTTTCAAGCTGAAAACAAAAAGAGAAAAAAGTTCAGAAAAATGTGAAAAGCAAATATTTAAAGTAAAATTTACATCTCAAAGTAGTGAGTGAACTGCAGAAAAAAGTAGACAGAAAATAAAAAAAAAAAAATGTATTTATAAAATTAGTGCGACATATTTCATTATTACTTAAAACAAGCTTAAGAAAACATACAATATTTAAATAAAAAATAAATATATTTTAAAGTTGCGTTAAGAATAATATATTATAAAAATTCAGATATAAATATAGATTTGGATTATGGATTTATCATAAAACAAAAATAGAAGAAATAATAAATAAAATAAAATATATTAAATCTAACAAAGATATAAAATAAAACCAAAATAAATTTCTACATAAACAATATTTGATTTTAAATTTAAATTGCTAAAAAATTTAGGTTATGCCGTTTTATGGCCAAAAATTGTTCAAATCCAACCAAAACTGTTCAAAGGTACAGAATATGTGGACTCCAGGATCTATAGTTTACTTTTTATTACCGCAAATATCGCTCAAAGTGTGAGATTTCTAACTGAAATTAAAGCATAATCATTCTTTTATCATGGCATGTCTGTGTGTCCCAAATGGGTTGAAACGGGTCAATTAGCTTTCATATTACCTAATACATTGATTTTCGAACTTCCAGGTGATTGTATGCATCGGCTTATTATATTTCAAAATAAATCAGGCATATAATCAATAATGTTAGTAAGTTAATGAAAATAAGATTCATTAACATTATCTTTTTAAATTGGTAAGTACGTTGACTAGCTCCATAAACAACTTCAGGATTTTCACATCGGTCAGATATGTTATATTGTGATATAGTCATAACGAATCATATATACGGCATTAATATATGTATATTTCAAACTGTATAAATCATTAACATAATGTTTTTGAAAATGATTTTTTTACAATTTTTTACAATTATAAATATATTTTATTTTAAAATATTTTAAATTAATTTTATTTAAATTTATTAAATTTATTTCAAATGTTTAAATTAATTATTGTAAACTTTTTAATTTAAATTTAATTATGTATTCATGGCATTTTAACTAAATAAAATGTGAGGCATTCATCATAGATAATGAAGACATATTCTACTTGTATTTATAATAAATTGTAGATAAGACATACGTGACCTTCCATATGAAAGTATGATTCACAGTCTATCAGTCTACTTTTTTATTGCTAAATAGCACTAGTCACTAAGCCCTTATAAGCTGCACTTATTCACTCACCACCCATTTAGGCTTATTAAGTTCACCTGTATCGGTTAGGTAAGCCAATCAATGCACGTAGGTGTAAAAAATTATACAACACCTGAGCTAACAAACCAGTAGAAATAATTCAAATAAAACTATATGATTTTATGACGGAGATTATGAAGTAATTTTTACAGTCTAGTCTTATTAGAGGTGCTCACATCACAGATTAATCTGCTTCTCTGTCAGAAAGATCAAACTATGGACGTGGTTATTATGAATAAATGAAACTTATCTCAATTAAAATGTTTCTCAGCATATTTTTGCGAGTTTGCTTTCTCTTCATGTGAAATTAAATATTTACAGCTGCAGCTGTTCATGGTGATGTTGAAGCTATATGAGTTTTTTGGAATCTTTTATTTGAAGGATCTGAAAAACGAATAAATCTTCGCTAATTATTAAAAAGATAGAAGACTAATAGTTAGTGGCTCAATCTTCCCTGCACATTTCCGAATGATGACTATACGTCTAATCTTAATATGTAATATATTTACATTCCTTCATTTCCTCATAATAGTTCTCTTTGCTGTCAATTGAATAATCTCACGTCTTCTGCAGCTGTTATGCAGTGAAATTTCAATAAAAGTTTTGATTTCCAATTTAAAAGGAAAACGTCGACACATTTTTATTAAGAAATGATCGAATATAAATCAGGTTACATTGGCTTAACTATTATAGGGACGAGCCCTGCCAAGTTTCTTGTATTTGTTCCTTCAAAAGACGTAATTTGACTCTAGGATTGATATGAATACAGAAAAAATCATACTAGTGACTTTGCCAGGGTAGCGGAATAGGTATTAGTGACTGAAAGTGAGCCATCTGCAACGAGCATTACAGCACTGTGACTTAGTGTGAATAATTGAGGTTCTCAAAAAGCATTTACCTTAGTTGCTGTCATCTTAAAAGTACTATACCATCTCAAATCTTATCCAATTTGATCCGGACTGACAAAAAAAATTTACGTTTTCACGTATTTTAATTCGGATCCAACTTTCGGTACGAGACTAGTCTTGGAGTGCTTTATATCCAAAACATTAACCAAAAGTTAATACATAAGATATGTTGAGATCAGAGAAATATGCCAAGAACGACGATTATCAAACACTATTTCTTTTTCGTCATTGACCAAGGTGGATGGACGGCACGCGTGAGACAAGTTTGAGATGATTTCACTTGAATGTTTTGTGCCACACAAATACATATACGTATGTTAGTCATAAAGCAGACTCCCGAAAACACTTCTATAACATTTTCAATGATTCCGTAACCGTTTAAATGGACTAGTCCGGGTCAAATTTGATCAGACGGTATAATAAGAATATTCTGCAGGGTTTGAACCAAGCAATTTAAAATTAACTGTTATATTTCAATAAAATTTCTGTTTCTCAGGGCTTGGATTAAGCAATTTAAAACTAACTGTTATATTTCCATATAATTCCAGATATTAGTCCCAGTCCTGGTCAAATTTGATCAGACGGTATAAAAACTCCATTCCTCAGGGCTTGAACCTAGCAATTTAAAACTAACTGAACTGTGAAAATAAACTTACATATATTATGTCTAATTTGAGTTTCAATAAAATTTCAATTTCAGATATTAGAAGCTAATATAAAAAATGCAAATATATTTTTTATAAAATTGTTTTTTGTCTAGGTACTGCTAAACACCTACAATAAACATTTTTAATCACATAGTGTTATCAAAAATATATATATGATACACGTGTTAGATAATTGTATCTTTCAATCACCTGACAAGACACGCTCAAGGACAAACTTTTGAATATTCTGTTTGCAAATGAAAAAAAGTTTTTATTGCCTGACAGCAGATTGATATTTACAATTGGACTTTCCCAGCAACTTGCATTATTAAACATGCACACACACCATGCTTGCGGCTTTGTATGCATATATACTACATGTGTGTGTAATTTTTTTTATAAGCACGGCCTATCAACTGAGAGTAATCAAGCAGTTTGCCGGCCGGCCGGCAAACATTTATTAACGCAAATCTACAAAAACTACCGGCACCGCACAGGCGCTCACCCGCCCTCCCCCACAGAACAAACAAATGCCAGCTGGCAACAGAGCTTGTTTAATAGGCACTCGAACACTTGCTCACATACACACTTGCACACTATACTTACCCATGCAAACGACTCATGGTGATATCACCGGCATCGTCCGCCACCACCAAGTAATCGGTAGCCGTATCCAATCCAGTTACACGTCCGGATACATACTTGGAACCCAGACTAGTGCCGTTTATACTGTAGACATGCACCGAATGCGAGGTATCGTCCAGTGCGCTGAATGCAATGTGACCTGGAACAAACCAGAATGAGCGAATTAAAAATTTAATTTATTAAGTAAAAAAAAAAAAATAATAAAAATAAAAAATAAAACGAGAGATAAAAATGTTTAAGTGGAATGGAAGATAAATTAAATAAACGAAACGCTTCAAAAAAAAAAGCCAATGAAAATGCACAAACCAATTCAAACATTTTGCTTGGCAATTTACAGAACCATTAAACAAACAAAGACTTGCATACATGCAAGTGATGGGGACCCTGCAGAGTGCAGCCGCTGCCCAGCCGGTATAGTGAGCTGAAAGTTTGTCGAGTCTGTCGAGGATGTGCGCAAAAAGATCTCAGCAAATATGTGTGATTTGGAGCGTCATTTATGGAAAAAGTTTCAGATTTTTCAGGTACTTGTGTCATCAAATTGGCTGTACCACTTTATGGGTCGAAGTTCTAGCTTTAAGAGTGAGTATCATTGGAACATGTCATTCCTTCCACTTCCTTATTAAGCAATAGCACAGATCTCGCTTAGAATAATCTTACTAAGGACTGATATAGAACGTTACTGATAACGTTCTAAAAAGTTGAGTTTCCTTGTGGTCTAGAATGTGTGCATGAAATCTGAAACATTGTAGGGAATGCAGCATAAAGCACCCAAAAAATCGTAAGCCATCGTGGGACACTTTTCCAAGACGTATTCCAACGATATATTCGAAGGAAGTCTATAATTATATGCTTGTATAACCCTCCACTCTTCACTAACCTAAACTGTCAGCGAGAGAAAGTAATTGCGTGCTTGAGGGTTGCTAGAATGTTTAGGCGTTCCACTTCGCGAATCATTTTGGGACCTAGGAATGAAAAATACGCCACTTTATTAAGCTAATGTAGAAAAGATAGTGGTAGTGATAGATTTTCGTGAATTTTTGAAATGTGTAGAGTTTGTTGTTCCAGAAAGTAGGATGCCATAAAAGTAGTACTGTAAGGTCTTAATCGGATCTCGACATACACAAGAGAGCAAGAGAACTGGACTTCGAAAGCCATTATCGAAACTTAAAACTACAAATGAAAAAAAAACTCAAAGCTCTCGCTCTGAAGCCACGTTTCTTTAAGCCGACAGTTCCTTTTGACATTGGAGACAACAAAGATGCTGAAGGAGTTCTTAAGCGTCAGAGATTTCTATGGATTAATAATCTTTTGATGGAAGCAAAAATCACTAACTTATTTAATTTGATTTTCGATATCATTTCTCAGATGGACAGCATATACATATGTATATATGTATATATATGAAAGTACACAAGAAACATTTGCGATATAAACTTAAACAAAAGTTTACGATCACTTGTGAATGTCTAGGCTGACGAGCTTGCCCTCACTAGTATGCACCGGTTACACAATAGCAGTAGGCATCTACATTTCTAATTGACAACTTGATTAAGACGAACCGAAAAGAGCAGCAGCAGCAACAGCAATTGCCGGTAGGCCGGTTGGACCTGACAGTCAAAAGAGCACAACGGAACGCCAACAAAAGAAAGGAAGACAAAAAAAAAGACGTGAGAAACTCGGTGTGATTGAATGATTGCACACACACACAACGGCACACAGTCACATACAAGCAAGTCATGCATGACACTTATCAGCGCATACACACATACATACACATGTATGTACATACAGATGTATGCAGTTAAATGCCACTTAGATAAACCAGCTGACACGCGAGATTTTTAAGATTTACAACTTGATGAGACTTGAGTCGCCTGCTGAGCGCACGATCGGTCGATCGGTCGGTTGGTCGTTTGGTTAGTTGGCCGCAAACACTGTGCCGTAACACACTATTAGCACGCATGCATGCAAGTATGTGAGTGTATGGCTGTGTGTTTGTGTTCGCATACAGCTGGCCACGGCAGACTTTCAGTTACGACTGGATGCGGTTGGTTTGGCCACCAGCAACAATGCCACCTTCACAGTTATGCCAGCGATTGCATGTCAAACATTTAGCACACACCTCACACAGCACATATGCACACGCACACATACATACATACATATGAAATATGTGTAAGTGACTTAAATAATTGTTAATATAATCAAATACAATTGACCGCATGCCAATTTGCAAAGAAGTAAGGATGTTTTTTTGTAGAAAATCATTGAATTTTTCGTTAAATCATACTCAATTGAGCCTACAAGATGCGCACGCACACATACGAGTATGTATACGCTTTCACAAAGCTATACAAATGGCCTGTGATGTTTGTGCAATTTTGAAGTTTTTTGTTGCAAAACGAGGATGAGTACCACTTTTGGGTAATGCGCTGAGAAGTTTGCTGGAATAGCGGTCATAAAAAATATAAAAAATTATTTTAGCGGTGTTAACTGGTTTTATAATAATGCCACAACTGATAACATATGTACATACATATGTCGCGTTCATTTTTTGTGCTGACTTAATTAATTGCACTTACTTAATGGAGGTGAGTGCTTTTAATCAGCTCAACTGTCAAATGTCATTAAAACATGCATATACAATACATACATGCATACTACATACTACATACATACATGTATACAAGTATATAAAATATATGTATAGGCGACTATAAAATATATGTATGGGCGATATATTTTATAAGCGATTATTTCCTGTTGCAAAATGCATAGAGCTGCTAATTTTGTTCGCTTGAGATAACGCTTATTTGATTAATCACTTTAAATATTTACTTACGGATGTAGCTACAGTACAGTGCTCGGACTTTGAACGCCCAATGTAGGCACACCTTTTAATTTATCTACAGAGTTTTTAATGCTAAATGGTCTGAATGAGATATCGTCATAAAAAAAGCTTTCTATCCTTGCCTTAAACCACTAACTTTAACATACATATATGATAGTCAAATGTATTTCACCCAATCGGTCTTAAAATGACGTTGACGCTACTTTTTAAACAATCAATAACGTTAACTTTGGCAGCACCGAATTTATAATATTCTTTACAGCTGCATTACATATAGCATAACAGGGCATAAAAGTATCTTTTTATTGGTTTTGATCAATCAGTTTGTGTGACAGCTACGCGCTGTAGTGGTCCGATATCGGCGGTTCCGACAATTGACCTGCTTTTTGGGATCAAATGAAATTTTCAGAAAGACACCTTAAAAACTGACGAATATGGATATTGCTAAATCGACTCAGATCGACGCATGTATCATTTGTATATCTATCAAGCTTGACCCACTAAATACTAATTGACATATGGAGAACAAACTTCAAACGAACATGAGAAAGGTTGTTTCAATTTATGATTTTTTTTTATCCCTTCGCCAGTCCGGTTCAAATTTGATCAGTTGGTATATACTTTACGGAGCCTTCCTATTCGGTGTTACAAACTTCGCGACAAATTTAAGAGGTTACATGGGTTTCAAAAAATCGATTATTTTATTGCCTTCTTGAATAAGACAGAATATTGTCTCAAATTTTCAGGTTGATCCGAGTAATAGTTTCGGAGATATAGCCTTGTGAACTTGTGCGCTCGAGTGCGCTGTCTTTAAACGTGTTTTTCTCGAAACTGTGTTTTTGAAGTCCGTTTGCAAGATTTCTCGAGAACTACGACGGCTGCTATATATATTTCTGGCCTAATAATGAAAATAGGAATATTTATCAAAGAAAATGGTTTTATTGTTTTTCAAAATATTCTTCATCAAGATTTATACTTTTGCATGCGCTCAACCAATTTTCGAAACACTTTTTTACTCCGATTGAGACACCTCCAAAACATGGTTTTTGAATGCTTCAACAGCATCTTCTGGCGACAAAATTCGTTGACCACGCATTTTTTCTTGAAGTGTGGGAATAGGAAAAAAATAAAAAATTATTTTGCGGGTTAACTGTTTCATATGTGCACAATGATACGTTCTTTGTTCTTTTTGTCTTAATTCAGGCAACAAATGGTGGTTTACACTCAAATTGTCGTCCTACTTGCTTAAAACATGACATGACCAGTTTACCATAAGAAACAGACGACCATTTTTCGAAGGCTTCTTACGAACCTTTCGTTAGGATTTGCTCGTCTTGGAAGACGGCGATTGCTTTTTTTTCGGGGCTCATACGGCAATCGACTTGATTCGTCAACTGGACATCTTAATTTTTTAACAGGAGTATTTTTCAGCATTTCTTTACACAATCCACGCGACCCTTTTTTTGAGCGTTGTCAAATTGTAACCAATGAGAACAAATTTTTACCCATTTCTTCAAATATTCGAAGTATTTGTAAAGAAATGACATTGGCATGCCTCTATCTGAAGGTATGTTACATGCGTCTTGCATTACCGGGGTTCACGCATGGCATCGATGTTTTCTGGCACAATGCTTTTTTGGAGACCTTCACAATAAACGTCTTAGAAACGACGTGGCACTTTGAATTCGTATGTACCAGTTTTTCACAGTTTGCTAATAGGAGGTCTTCAATAGCCATACAAAGATTTTAATTCATGATGCACTCTTGGCGTGATAATGCACGTCGAAAGTTGTGAAAAATGATCGCACGAAAATGTTCACGAGTTAATTCCATTTTTTGGCCGAGATGAATTTTTTAATTCCCGTAAATAAAACAATTCACGATTAAATCACAAAACGTTCTGAGTGATTTATGCTAAAAAATGTCAAACTTTCCAATGGAAATGTCAGATTGCACCTGGCAACATTTAGAGTTGCCTAGGCCAGAAATATACATATATAGCAGCCTATGTACTCAACCGATCTTCATGAAATTTTACACAGGTATTTGAGATACAATTCTTAAAAACTTGGACGAAGGATTTTTACCTATTACAACTATTTGAAAAAAAAACGAAATTTTCATTTTTTTTGTAAAAAAAATCAATTTTTAGTTTTTTCCCTTCCTCCAAGTTCCAAGTAAAGGTTTTAACTAAAACAAGTATTTTTCACTTTATATGATCCTGTAAGGAGTTATTGGGCGCATCTTTTTTCCGAGGGGTCACCGGCAATGGCAGAAGCAATGGCCGAGTTTAAATATTTTTTTCTAAAAATTTCAGAATTTCTTTTTTAATAGCGTATGTTTGTAACAATAAAAAATTCTAATTAAATATTAAATTTTTTATACAAGAATAAACTTGTTGAAAAATCTGTTTCTGTTCCAAGAAAACCATGTAACCACTTAATATGCCCTTAACAGGGTATAAAAATCGTTTATATCTCATCGATTTGGCAGTGATGATGATTTACTTTTACTGAATAGAACAACCGCATACTTTAAATAAACTGTCTTCATCAAACAATGATAGGACGGAAAGATATGAAATCGCTACCAATGAGGTAACTTTATATCACATAAATTGAAACAATATAACTTCACCGAGAAGTCAAATTTTGAATAGTGCAGTTAAAACATAGCGTGTAGAGGATTGGCAAATCGGTCGGTTTTTAATTTTGCAGCAGACGGCTTACTGATAAATGAGCAGACACAAATGTAATGCCAAAATACAAATTTTTTTCAAAGCAAAACTTTTGAGTGCTAAAGTTGATGACTAACCCCGATTTAATGGTCTCATTATTGCTGCAATATTTTCATTATTAAAAAAAGAGTTCTAATCGATTATCAAATGTAAAATAGTAAAAATATGTCGTATCCCAAAGAAACCTACTCTGACTTTCTTTTAATTCGGTACACAATTGAAATCTAGATTCTGGATCATCGCCTTATTTATTTCTGCCTGTTTAGTTACAATATGCTACCTTTGGCTTTTGCAGCGACTGCCGAACGGATATGTTCAGGGTTAAAAGGTTTGAACCTCCTTGACCGCGCTGATTTACCATTTAGTGTATTCTTTCGATTAACTTAAAAGTTCGATTAACCCCATGAGACGAGGCCAAGCTGAGCCTTGTCGTATTCTAAGTTTTTTTATGGGCAGCGAATTTTTAATTGTTGATAACACTACTTTGGTGTCACGTTAGATTCTGCCTCCGATTTCAGCGGTAATGCTATTGTTCGTGTTTTAAATACCATGGGATTTTTTGTCACGAGACTTTTCAATTTGAATTTAAAATTTAATTCGTGAGTGTAAAAAAATGAACGTAAGTTTATATGACTGCAAATAGATTCTTTAAATAATATTTTAAACAATTTTTTTTTATTTTTTGAAATATTATATACACGCGATACACTTGATTGATTATTTCCGGGGCTTTTGCCGAGTTCACGAAGGTATGTCCATTACCATGTATGTTTGTATATATATATATTTTTTTAAAGGGTCTGTGATATTTTATGCGAAAAAAATTATTCTACTTAAAAGTGATAACGAATATTTGTTCGATAGATACATACATAGTAATAAGTATGATTTTTAAAACGAACTTCTACGCATTAAAATTCTCTAAAGTGGATCACCATTAGAATTACATCACTTCAACAAATTATAGTCACGTTACCCAACAAACGCCCAAATATAAATATTTTACTTTGTAAAATAAAAATGTTTTCCAAACAATAATTTAATTTGATCCATATATATCTTATAGTGGTCCGATATCGGCGGCGCCGACAAATAATCAGCTTCTTGGGGAGAAAAAAAGTGTGCAAATATCTCAGGAACAGAAGGACTAGTTAGCGTATATACAAACAGAAAGGCTAAATCGACTCAGCTTGTCAGGCTAATCATTTGGATATACGATATATATTTCGTATATATATTTTATATCGTATATATATTTTATAGGGTTTCCAACCGAACCTCGTATCGCATATCGGCCAGAAGTGTCTTAGAAAGCAGGGCAGTAATGGAAAGTGTTGCCAGAAGTAAGCAACTTCACTTCTACTGGGTGCCAGGCCATAAAGGCCTCCAGGGCAACCAAATAGTGGATATAGATTGGCAAGGATGGTGTGCGGTTAACATTCGAAAACGTGATAAACATTGGGAAACCCAAAAAAAAAAAACAAGAAAAAGCTACCTGAAGGCAAAGCTGCAAAAGTCATGTGCAAAACGGTAGACCGGAAGTACACAAAATTCCTATTAGAACTCGATAGAAGAGACTATAGGAGCATGATGGGAATACTAACTGGTCACTGTCTGCTGGCGACATACGCCCGCATGATGTGGCTGACAGATCGAGAAGACTGCAGGAAATTTCTACAGCAAGGCACCTGGCAAACAATGGAGCATCTCTTGTGCACTTGTCTCGCATTGGCAAGACTACGCTGTAAGCATCTGGGGTCCCCATGGTATGATACACTGGAGGAGGCATCGATTGTGAGAGCGCAGAGTCTGTTAAAATTCGCGTCAAGCGCAGGCATCGTAAAGGATGACTAGTCCTCTTGGAACTAGCAAGTGAATTCCATCTGGTATCGCAAGGGACCAAAACTGGTATATGCATAGCTTATTGCCCTACCAGATTAACCTAAGCTAACATATAGGGTCTCCAAGGTTTCCTTCTGGGTGTTACAAACTTCGAGGTAAACTTTATATACTCAGCTCAGAGTTTAAAGAAGATATATAAAAAACTACGAAACCATTAAGTTTAATAAAGACTTTGTTAGTGAGCTTGCGCTTAAGCTGAATTCGAATCAAAAGTTTACTGGGTGCATAGAAATATTAAAATATTAACTATTTTATATGAACCAGCGCATATGTATGCCTGTATATTTGTATGTATGGGTATTTCCAATATACATTTAAATTTCGTAATTATTTATTAATGGGATGACGACAATGAGGCCGGCGGCGCGTCCAATCATAATGAGATTGACGGCTGTGATGCAAGGGCGCAACACTGCGGAGGAAGTGACCGTTAGCATTTATACAGACTAAATACTGGAAATATTTTCTGATAAGAATTAAATTATAAATCTTAAATAATCCCGGACAAACGGGAGGGGAAATTTTTAAATGAAATAATTTAAGAAATAATTTTTTTTTCAAATTCAGATTTATATGTTATCAAAAAAACTGGGTATGAGATGTAGACGTTTATCCTGCATATCGAGATAGTCCTACCGAATAACGAATATTACCAGCAATTAGGAATTGATAGAGTAAGCCTAGGAGGGAAACAACTTGTATGTAAGGGAAAGTCATGAAAAATAAAATTTTTGTAATAAAGCGGATATTACGAAGATACGCTTGAGGGCTGCAAAAGCATCGCTGTTCACATTTTAATTACTTTTCTAAAAATATGAGACAATCTATGAAATGTTGGCTTGGAATCAGAAGCATGAATATGTATATTTAGGAACCCGTTAGGATATTTTTTTTTCATATAACAGCGAATGCAAAATTCCAAAAATCCCGACCAAAATTGCGAGTATTTTAGGCATCATCTATCGGTAGTAATCAGAGGAGTTGTGACAAAGCTCTGGAGCAAAGCCGTCAAGCTACAGAACGAAAGAAATATAACGGTTTCGCCAAGCTGCCACATTGACGCACCCACTATATATTACTTCTTAACATTTTCAATGGAGTAATGCTGCAGAATCGATTGAAATCGAGTGTGAATTCAATAAATTTGCGCAGTTCACTTCGAAACGATGGCACTTGCCACTGGCGAGATAACGAACAAGTGCGTTCGCTATGCAAGCACACACACATACCAAACATATGAATTAATGATTTTTTTTTAATACAAGACGATAATTATAATTTAAATATATGTGTGTGTATTTGTGTCAGTGTGCTTTACAAGCAGGCATTCGTTTTTTCGTGTTAAGCCACTGATATGCTCGTAATACGTAAATTCACATATTTCAACACACAATACGCGCTCGGATTGACTTGACTGAAAATGTAGAAAAAGCCAATAACAACAAAAAAAACATAAGAAATTATCGGCAGCTGAAGCCAATGTGCCGACGCGATCGATGATAAAGTCAATTGTCGCACGACTTACGCGCATACGCAAGTCCAGCATGCATTACGAGTGACTTATCTGTGGCGGATCGCGAGACGTGGCACGGACGAGGAAAACACGCGACGTGTAATGCGTAATTTCTTGCATTATGACGGCCGATTCACTTTCAGTTACTGACAATTGAGTCAATTTTATTGATACAAGTATAAATATTGACTTTGTCGTTTTTAACTTTACTCATTTTCCAAAGAAATTAGAGCCTTTGAGAGAAAGTTTAGCAGATGAGTTCGTAAACACCGAACAATGGTTATTCTATTGTGTAAATATTTATAATTTTGTTATAAATGTTAAAAAATTAATGCCGTTTTATGCAGTTTCTTAAAAAAATATTTATATATTCTGCAAGAGGAGCCTTTGGTTCGGCCATATTGTCTACCAAGAAAGCGCAAGCGGTAGCCACCATTTATCACATTTTAAATTATCTTATAAAAATACTATTAAGTACATACCAAATGTATTAATTATTAATGTGAGAGTGTGAAGTGTGACCAGTTATAATTCAAATATTTGCTGACTAAGCAATTAGTAAGGAAAGTCACCAGCTCGATGCACAGTGGCATTTCGGCGGAAAAAATAGGATTTTTCCACTTTCCAATTTCAAAACTTTAATGATTTTGTTTTGTAAAGAAATATTTGGAGAAGAAAAATTCAACAAGGTTTTTTATAAAAAGCGAAATTTTATAGTTAAAAAAACTAACAGAAGTCGACGGAAAGTTATTCAATAAAATCAGATTAAAATTATTGTCCAAATAAAGAATTTTTTTTGTATGTAAGTTTATAGCCATGGCTTTTCTTTTATTTTTTTAGTGAAAATATAGCACCAACTTGTTTATAAAAAAAAAATTATTGAAATTGGCAAAGTAGGCTAATTTTTATAATTTTTCAAAAATTATACTAAAAAATATCAACTTTTCATTTTTTGATGGAAAAAAAACTTTATGTGCTTTGCCTTGCTTAGCCCTCTTACTATAAAAAAAAGAAAGTTCCGAGTCTGTACTTTCAATAAAAAAAAAACAACCGCCAATTACCGTCCCTTTTAGTAACATCGATTTTAATTTCCACAAATACAGATGTCTTCAACAGACTTCTTATAACTTCGGATCCTTACATAAGTAGCTTAAGGCGTCATTCGAACAAAATTTCCTTAGAACTAGATCCCATTGTTAAAGATATGGTGCTTGCGTAATATTACAAATAAAAACTAATACAATTTTTCGCCTGTTACATATTCAATTAAAACATTGCATATTATATTGGATTTTTATCAAGGTAAAGGTATAAATAACGTCACTTTGCGTTTAAGTTTAATATTTTCTCATCAGAAGAACTCAATTAAGAAGTGTCCCGAATTTCAAGTCCCTAGGTCCAAAAATAAAAATTTTGACAATTGCAGTTATATGGGAGGTGGATGTGGCAGTGGGCGGTTTTCCAAGATTTTTTCAAAATTTCTTAATTTAGTCCAGAGAAGTGTTTCTGCAAAGTTTTATTGTTGTACGACCACTCCTTATATTTTTTTCCAAGAAATGTATGGAGCGGTGCCACTGTGCGATGTCGGAGCAGAGTTGTCTCGACTTATTTATTGGCTTATTTAATGTGTGAAGTGTGCATGAATAAATCATTCACTTGAATTCTACTCCATTAAATTTCTGTTAATTTTTTATGCATTTTATTAATTTTTGACTATTGGTTACACACACATTAGGCACAACATCATTCTAGTTTTCGGAACTTGTTAACAGGTTGCTAAGTGTAAAACCACGTAATCGTTTAATCGATCACGTTTAACATTTGTAATTCAAATAAAGAACAGTTGTAAATACAACCTGACAATATGATGATTGTCGAACTAAAATAGACACTTACGAGAAGTGGTTGTAAAGCGCATACTAATAGACATAAGTACGCATAAAGCTAACCATGTATATAAATATGTATTTATAACTATACGATATAGTAGAACCACATGACATGAGTATTAGCAGTTATTTAGCATATATTTATAAACTGGTACTTAACGGTGAACGAAAAAAGTATCAAGTAAAAAAGTAGAAAGTTGAAGAGCTTAATGAATTTTTGCTAGTTGGCAACGCAACTTTTGATCGTGCTAGCTTTTGCCATGCCACTCTACGTATGGGATTCATGCTAATCCAAAGCCCAAAATTTTGTATTTGGGGACGTTCGAGTCTCAATCACTGCGGCAGTGAAGCAAGGCATCATATTCGACCAAAACTGTTGCAATATAAGTATCAGCTGAGTATTTGCAGAAAAACAACACTGTCGCAATATTGCTGCAGTTATTTGCTTGCTCGAACATCACCTTTCTCACTAAATTTCGTATGCAGAATCGTTGCGAATATTGGAAAAAGCTTACGGTGATACAGTTTTATCAAAAACACAAGCCTACGAGTGGTATAAAGCCTTCAAAGACGGTCGAGAGATCGTTGAAGACATGCCTCGTTTGGACGATCTTCAACGTGTTTAACTGATGAAAATATTAAAAAAGTGAAGGATATGAAATCGTCGGGCAAGTGTTAAAGAGATGGCAAGAGATGGATATTTTGGGTACGAAACGTGTTCTTGCTCAACTCGTCCCGATAAAGTTTGTTCGTGCAAATTCCGATCTGACATTCATGCCAATGAGACATGGGTTTATAAGACTGACATGCGTACAATTCAACAATCATCGGAATGGAGGGAAAAAACGAGCCGAAGAAAAATATGCGAAAGCCGCTCAAAAATCAAGGTGATGTTCATTATTTTTTTTATGTTCATAGTTTGGTGCATCATGAACTTGTTCCGGAAGGTCAGACGGTCAATAAGGAGTTCCATTTGGGCCCTGTTCTGAGGCGTTTGCGTGAGAAGATCTGTCGCAAACGGCCGGAATTGTGGAAGAACATTTCTTGGATTTTACACGATTGTAATCGACTTTAAAGCCAAAAACGCAATCAACCAACATATTCTCCACATTTGACTCCGCGTGATTTTTTCTTGTTTTCGAAACTGAGCTTGTCGCTTCGTGGAACCCGTTTGCAGTTGGTCGAAGAAATAAAACAAAATGTACTGAAGGAATTGTTTTGAGGACTGGAAAAATGTTTGGTATAAATGTGTTACATTTGGTGTGGATTACTTTGAAGGCGACAAATATAATAAATATTGACGAATAATTTAACATTTTGCGTTTCATTTACAACTTTTCCCGGTTTTTTTAAAAGTAAATGGCATGAGGGAAATGACGACGTAAGTTAAGTATCAAGTAGATAGTGTTTTGCTGATAAAAGACAGGATCACACTTACATACATACAAAGTATATTTTGAGTAATCATATGACTAATTGACATACTCAATTACTAAATCACGAATAGTCAGTAATGTGTAACCACGCATATACTTAAATACAGTATATAATTATCGGTTAGTTTTATATTTTGGACAACATAAGTACTTATGCCCGTGTGTACAGTTCTTAAAATTACTTAAGAATTAATACAACAATCAATTTCGGATCGAAAATCAGACTTTAATTTACGATATATACATACAAATATTCTGCATGTACACATGTAGGTTTGTATGAATGTAAATTAATTGTCAGCATATTGCACAAGCTGTCTTTTCGATTGATATCGGTTAATAACTGTCTGGGTTATGAGTAATATTAAAAAAGAGTGAGTAAGAGTAAAAGAAGCGGTGTCTTGTGAGTATTTCCAACGAAGTTGACGAATTCGTAATCAGGCGAAGCACTTTTCAAATTAATTATTTTTAAAACAAAAAACATAAAAGACAAAAATGATAACAACATTCGAATCTTACACATATCAACCAACGTTCTTGAAAGTAAAAAACTGTTATAAGATACTTAAGGCTTATTATCATAACGCAAGTACTTATGCACGCTTGTACAGGCAAAAGAGCAAAAGAATGCTGCCACTGAATGGCCTCAATGAAATTACTACGTACTACGTTTAGGCAGCTGATATGGAGGAAGCCAAGTGAACACGTGATATCAAGTGTATTCTGACTATTAATTCAAGTGACCACTCTTATACAAAGCATAGCCTATCACATGCATGTGTTTATCTAAGAATATATCTCCATCACACCACTCACAAACGCAAAACTAGGAGCGAGCGGTCGGAGGTGCAGCCTGATAGTCACACGGTTATTTAGTTTTTTGGCGTCCAGACCATGTAGGAAAAATACAGCAGGCATTCAACAAATTAGTGAAAGTTAGGAATTCTCAAGGTGACAAAATTTTCGAGAAGTTTTGACATGAAATCACTCAATTTTACTTTGAAAAGAAAGAAGACAAGGTTTAATGCCAAAAAAAAAAAATAATAATAAAAAAAAAATTGTTTAATCCAAATTTTTAGCATTAAAAATTTAAAAAGTAATTTTGAATTGCAAAATCGGAATTAAAAATTGAAAATTTAATTTTTTAATTATTCTTTTTTTTTATTAACTCAGCATTTTTTCTTAATTTTTCAATTTCTCCTGGCAATTCGATATTTTGAAATAAAAAAAATTAAAAAAGTATTAAAATTGCAAACTCAGCATTAAAAATTAAATTTTTTTTTTAATTTTTATAAACCTTTTTTTTAATTTTAAATTTTTTTTTGGCAATTCGACATTTAGAAAAAAATTTAAAAGTAATTTTTAATTGCAAAATCGGAATTAAAAATTTAATTTTTTTTGTATTTTTTACTTTTTGTAACATTTTTGTAACATTTTTGTTTTCCAACTTCAATTTTTTCTAATTTTTGTTTACAAAATCGCAATTATAAACTTAAATTTTTTAATTTTTTTTTCTTGAAAAAATTTAAAAAGTAATTTTTGTTTACAAAATCGGAATTATAAATTTAAATTTTTTAATTATTATTTTTTTTTTAATTTATTTGCGATCAGAAAATTATTTTTAATTAAGATTCTCTGCATTACAAAACACAAAAAAAAAATTATTTGCAACCTAGCCGTAAGCATATAAAAACGAGTGCGTTCCGCGTATTTTAGAAATAATTCGTCTGGCGGCGGTCTCTTTTCCGCAGGTGCCACTAGACGATAATGAAATAAATTTCTTCAACACTTTATTTTTATAACCGCCAAAACAAAATTATAAAAAATAGTGTTATATAAAGGTCTGGACTAAATTAAGACAACAAAGTCCAAAGGAGTACATACGAATACCCATTGGTGAATATGAATCGGGCACTATGTCGATGCGTTTGTGTTCGTCACATTTCATTCTTAATCATATCGCCGGAACTGTTCACCGTTGACGGCATTACTCGCGCCCCTTTGGCGCCAAATACAAGTATATATGTTTATTTATAATATATGTTCCATATATATTATGTATGAATGTACATATGTGTTCGTATAATTTATACCGTAGCGTAAGAATTTAAGTCGCAGTAGAGAAAATTCGCTTAATCCACTTGTCCGACGACTCATATATTTTTGGATAGTAATTTGTTTGATTAATTTATTGAATTTGCCGTGAGAAATGCTAACTTGAGTGCGGCTGGCGCGTAGGCTGTTGCTTCCTCTACTAATACTATTGCGCCGACGTGATTACACTACGCCATGCCCTTCAGCGCGCCGCGTTGTCCAATACAATCAAGTTTGCTTTAGCTCTCAGTTGAGCTTTAAAAATGCGACGCACAAGTTAAATTGCCAAAAATAAAATAAAAAATCAAATCAAATTTTTGATGGCAAGTCAAATATAGTATAAACACTTATATACATACACACGTACTTATGTATATGTGACTGATGGCTTGCACTCAAAGTCACACTAATCAAGAAATTTTGCATATTGATAAGACAGGCCCACTTCTGCTGCCATGCCTATGTATATGTATGTGTGTGTGTGTTGTGAGCAATGATTTCGTTTTGCTTGTTTGTGTGTTTGTATTGAGGCATATAAATTAATTTCAATTTTGATAAATTTATTTATGATGCCAGATTACTGGGGGTATATTAGAAAATATCTGCGGTAAAAAAACGAATTTCGTACATCAACAAACATACATACGTATTTGTATGTCAGCGAGTATATCAATTCATTTATTGCCATTTAATTGGCCACAGGGGCGCGTCAGTGGCCAGCGCTCGTTCATTATACTACATATGTATGTACATACCTACATACGTATTTATAACGGCATAATAGGTGATGACAGGCATAAAATGTGTGCATATACTAGATAATTATTAATAAAACAGTTGTTGTTTGCATAAATTAAAATATGTATGTATATATGCAAAATATTTTGAATATTTTAATTGGCATCGCTGTTTCCACGGAATTTTAATGTCACATTCTCACATGATCCAAATATGTTATTTATTACTTTATTGTTTTTTTGTTTTAAAAATAATATGAATTTAGTCAAATCATTTTACCTTCCTGTTTTTATACTCTTGCAACCTGTTGCTACAGAGTATAATGGTAATTGTTCACCTAACGGTTGTATGTAAGACTTAAGCGACATAGCATGATAGGGTTATGTATGTATATAAAAATTGTCATGATGAGAAAACGTTGAAACTCGGGTGACTGTCTGTCTGTCCGTGCGTCTGTGCAAGCTATAACTTGAGTAAAAAATTGAGATATCTTGATGAAACTTGGTACGCGGGTTCCTAAGTGCAAAAAGAAAAATGACGAGATCGTAGAAAGGCGTAATCGGACCACTGCCAAGACCACAAAATGACATCTTGTGACTAAAAATTATCCAAATCCAACCAAAACGTGTCAAGCCCCAAATACCGGAAACGTGAACTCCAGTATCCATATATCCAGGAGATATGCAATTGAAATCCATACAGAATGCTTTCCCGGCAATATTATCACTGTGTATCAAAAATGGGTTATGCTGCATATATCGGCCAATAATTGAATCCGGCTGATTTTACTCCATGTGATTGGTAATTGTATGTGGGGTACTTTAGTGAAACCCAGGGAATATTTTTTTAGTATGTGGCCTGATAATAGTTAATAGAAAATATCGGATCTATCCTACCCCAGCTCATGAACCCATGAAATGTACATCGAATTGCTTCCGCATTCTCCAGATCTGGCCTCCAGCGACTATTTCCTGTTCTTACATCTCAAAAGAATGCTCGCTGGGAAGAAATTTTCGTCGAATGAAGAGCTGATCGTCAAAACTGAGGCCTATATCGAAGCAAGGAATAAATCGTATTAAAAAATGGTATCGAAAAGTTGGCGGGTGGCTATAATGTATCACCCTTAAAGGGAAATATGTTGAATACGAGTAAAAGAAAAAGAAGATATTTGTGTTCTACTATGGTAGGCCGTGGACTTTTCAATTATAATGCTAATATAAAGCTAAAACCGTAGAAACTTTTCAAGCAAATCTTTAAGATTAAGATCACATTTTTATTTTGTTTCACATAACATGCGTTCTTCGTCGAGGTTCTCTTGAATAAGGTGTTTCTAAGAGATAGGTAGGTGTTAACAAACCCTGAAATGAAACAACAAATCGATAGCTGACAGTTTCGACCTTATAAAAAATGGAAAATGATAGACAACTTGTCTTCATTATTGACTAAAATTTCAAAAATTATAAAAGCTCCATACAAAATATAGTCGGAATAGAGTTGCAACTTCGTCAACTGTGAATATTAATAGAAATGGCGGCAAATTTAAATCTTGCGTTAATTTTGGTCCACCCTGCACATGTAAAAAATATCGAAGCAATAAAAAATCGATTTTTTTTTGGATTGAAAAGCAAGTAGACAAGTGACAAGTTGTACAAGTTTGAAGTCTGCTTCTAACAAAAGTTTGTCAAGGTGAGGGACTTCAGGAACTCATTGTCTAATTATGAGCACAAATCTTTTTTCAAGACTTATAATAAAACTATTCCTAAAATACTTAAAATTTCAGTTTCGAGTATAATACAAATATATGCAAAAGGAAGTAAAGTATGTAAAAGAATTGGAAACTATTCATTATTTAACTGAACTTAGTTATAAATCATTCTCATTTCCTGGGAATTTTTTGGTTGAACTCCAATGACTTGCGTAAATTTCCGGCCATTAATGAAGATTTCATAGAATCTCCGCAATAAATAATGAATAATTACTCGTAAAGTGATAAGCGTAGACGGGCGCTTACTCTATGAGTGTCTTGTGAACTTTTTCTTTCAAATTGATTTATATTAATTATTATCATTTTAGACTACATATATATTTTTCCATCGATTATTGAAGACTACGTGATTTACATCACATAAAAGTGCCCAAAATTGGAAATTTACCGAAGGATTAGTCATTTTTAAGACGGTCACGAGAGCTTTAACTCAAACAATGTGTAGTCATCGTTACAAGAAAGCTGTAAAACAAATATGTGCTGTGGAAAAATGTTCATGCCTAGCTTTATTGACACAATGTATTAAGTATTTGTATGTTTATAACATTTTAGAGCCCAAATTCAATAAGTAAAATGTTACGTGTTGTGTTTGCAGTGGACACAGGGTTGAGCATGCGTATACGCAACATTAAAATGCTGGATTTTCAGGAAATTTCTTTTTTTTTATTATCTCAAAACTTTTTTCATATTTTTTAAAATCTTAAAAAACTTCTTATAATTTAGTCGTTATATATCCATTTTATAATTTATTTTTTTATAATCTTAAAATTTTTTTCAAACTTCTTAAAATTAAAAAAACACTTTCTTCATACTAATTTAGTCGATTTACATATATCCGTTTTATATTGAATATACAATTTCAATCAATTTTTAAAATACAAAATAGACTTTGGGTTACAGGTTAGTGTTGAAGTTTTTGAAAATGGTAAAAAGTGTAAAAAATAATTAAAAAAGATGAAACCCAGATAAAATAAGAAAAATGAAAGAAAAAATAATTAACGGCTGGATCTGAGGAGAAGAGGAAGGTGAGAGAGTTGATTGAATTTGTATGGATTAAATACGGTTTATCTCGATTTCCGACAAAACTACGTGGTCTATGGCGCTGCTACTACGAAATAAGTGGTTGATAAATAACAAAAAAAAAAAAAAAAAAAAACAGCAGCTTTGAATCGTTTAGTGGATTCTTCATTTTAATTTTTTGAGAAAGTGTACGATATCTTTTTGCAACATCAGAAATCACATTTCAATTATCGCTCTTAATTTTTTTCATTAAATTAAATATTCAGCTCATCTTTTCTTGATGCTTTTTATGCTAATATGATTTTTTTTTTCTTTCAAAAATTATCGAATCAGGTCGATTACAAGAGTTTTTATACATTATAAGGAAAATTGCTTTAAAAAGTTCTCAAAATAGTTCTATTACCAATAATTCTAAACATTACAAGGAAACCTCACCCATTACCCAATTTCATCATAAAGTATGAGTAGCTTCTAAAATACTACCGGAAGTGAGTGACAGAGATGTTGTTGGAAACAAAACTTAGTCATAGTTAAAGTCTATACCAATAAATAATAATTGTCAAAATTTTTGACATTTCTTCGACGACAAATGATTAATGTGCCACTGCCTTATATAAATATTTGGTCTGCTACCAGTGCCACATATATTCCCTTAGCTAAAAATGTGTGCCTAATATATTGCTATGTACATATTTACAATGGACTTAAATGTGGTAGGTATGTGTTGGGGTTTACTAATCCAATTTCCTCGCTGATAACACCGTTCAAAGTAAACGCATGCATAATTGTGTGGAAGCAGCCAAATGTTAGCATATAAATATGTATTTAAGCATTATGGTTCTCATTACGTGTATGCTTATGGGCTCTAGACACGAGATAACACCATCACGTGATATACCATGTTCACGATTTGTATAATGCCTTTTTGGTCTCAGAACGGTTCATGTGTGCACAATGCATGCACTTGTAAGTATGTATGTTTATATGTTTGTGAGTGTGCATGTCTGCCATACATGCACCTACATCGTTATAACTAGACAATTTCGAATCATAAACGAACAGTAGTTGTTAGTTTAGCATGATAAGAGCGTATGCAATTACTTATTTCAAACGCGCTGCACCGTTTTCCTTTCATGTCTGCATGTATGTAGGTGTGTAGGTGTGTACGTATGTTCGCAGCCAATGGAAATTGAGGCAAACTATGAAAATGTTGTCGTAGGTCATTGACTAAATACTAGTAGAGATATGTTAGCTGCAGCCGTTCATGGACTTTAGAGCATAGTATGTGCATATGTGCCTACGTTCTTGACTAAATTGAATGCTGATAGCGCAAAAAATTTATAAGTAACGTGTGTAAATGTTGCACATGCACACATACCTACACATCTAGTGTGAATTATGGCGTTAATGTATGTTAACGGCAATTTGCGTATTATAAATTTAATCTCATTGCAAATAAAATAATTTAATCACTTTAAACAAAGCAGTGGAATATGCAACTGATTATTGCAGTTGTAAGAGTTTAGGTAATTCGCGATGAAATGTTTGTCTTTGATAAGTATTTTAGCATTTGTTTCGTAATAGTTAATTATATAATAATTGAAAAAAAAACATATGTCTCCCTTGCATTATATATATTATAGATATAACTGTGTAAGCATTAAATCCAAATAAAGTTGGTTTATAAAAGTATAAGTCTAAGCCTAGCCCCCAACCCGGCATCTTGCTGACTGTTCACGTTGCTTATTCAGCTTTTCATATAGCACCTTCGCGAAACTGGTCACATTAAGGGTCCTAGAGAAGGATATTATGAAATCCATTGATTTCGACTTCCATCACTGCGTCGCGAAGTCTAGCAGCATTTGCTCCGCGCAAAGCTCCCACTGATATTGGGCCGGGCGGATGCGCTGAAGAAGAGGCCCAGTGAGCTTTCTTACGGATGGATGGAAGCTCTCAATCAAATATTGTTTCAGACTGCTGAACTCCGAAAGCGCCTTTCATGGCAGCAGCAGATGTTCTTCCCCGAAATTGGGCTTCTTTTAAGGAGGTATACATCCACTCCTATAACAAAGCTGCTATACAGGTCTTGAGCTCGTAGACAGTGAGCACAAAGCTAGTCGAAGTGTGCAATGTCTCATTAACAGGCTGAGCGCCTGGCCTCAACGGAATCGTCGGAAATTGTAAAGCCGATGACAGTACAAGACAAGGCACCCATCCAAATTCCATCAGGATGAGTACGAGCAGAAGTTTCTCTGTCTTCGTGCATCCGAGTGCCAGATTTATGAACTTCACATGAGCTCACTAAGCGCGGTACAGCAACCAGTATTTGTGGAGTTGCTAAAGCCTTCTGGCGCAGAGTGGAACTAATAGGTCTCATTGAACAAGGCCGCAATGATAGGTGTCCTAACTAAACACTGTCCCTTTGGCACTTACGGGGTGAGTCCTAAGGATTTTGGAGAACGCAACTTGTCAAAATAGCAATGAGGCAAAGAGGTGGAAACATCTAGACACTTTTTTCTCTTCTCCTATTTATATTAACTCTAGGCGTTTTGCCGATATGCGACGGTCTTTTTGATGTAACCTTATGCATTACAACGGATAAGCGTCCTAGCTGTCCAAGTGAAATTATTCGTGGCCGCACAAGAAATCAGCAAAAAAAATTGCCCGAATTTTAGCGCAAGACAGATGATACACTCAAGTATTGAAATATGTAAGTAATTCGGCGCCAAAAATTTCTTATTCATGATTCATTTTAAATATTTTTTCCACAATTATACATTAGTAAAATTTAAAATACCCCAAAACAATTCCCTGAACATTCTCTGCTGGTCGAGCTAACATGTCAATGCAATCTAAACAGAAAATTATAATAACATTCTTTAACAACTCTGTTAAAGTTGTGCTCAATACATTTTCTGCTAAGACTGCTCAGATTACTTTACATTATTGTAGCCTACTTTCAGGCTGCAATTGTGATGCATACAATCGCTACGTGGAAAAAATTACCACATACATTTTTTGGCTATAGATATAAATAAACATATATGCAAAGACCAATATATGAGCTCTAAATTAATTTAATATTTTTCACAAAGTTTAAGAAAGTTATGCACCACTTACCATGATATGAAACAGTAACGAATGAAATTTGTACGCAGGTCTCAGTACAGCCGATAGGCTTCAGTGTGCGCACAAATTGCCCATCCTGTATGGTGTACACGTTCACAGTGCCGTCCTAAAACATAAAATGTATACAAATAAAATCAGAATACAAAAAAAGTCAAATAACGGCAAATTTAGGTAAATTACCAGTGAACCCGAAACGACCATATCCAGTTCAGTATAAATGGCGACACTCGAAATGGCATCATCGTGGCCGTAGAGTGTGGTCAATGGTTTGGGCGAGAAAGCATTCTGCGTGTTCAGCTGTGTTATCGCCTGCAAATGTGCTTGCCCAGTAAGCGCATGCATTGGAATGTTTGTGCTGGCCGGCACATTGCCGTACTGTTGCGACTGTATGCTCCAAACGATGCAGGTACAATCACGCGAACCGGTCACTAAGTAAGAGCCGCAGTTGTCCAACGCCAGGCAGGTGATGATGTCTAGTAGAAAGGGAAAAAGATTTCGACTGCTTAAAAGGACAAGAGGTAAAAGCTTCATTAACAAACCTAAGTGCCGCGTCACAGAGGCTACTGCTTTTCCCTTATGTAAATTATAGACACGCAGCGAGTTATCCCAGATGCCGCCGGCATACAACAGCTTGCCATCTGTGCTCACTGCGTACAGTTGTGAGTGTGGATGTTGTGAGGGATGGAAGGGACCAAAGATGCGTTTGCGGTTTCTAGATGAATAGAAAAATATAAATAACCAAACAAATTGAGCTTTAAATACTTTTTAGGTTATAGAAAATAATTTGCTTATAACAGAATTAGTTCGTCCACCTCCAACGCTTATTATTAGTGTTGTTTGGAAAGTTTTTATGATATTATTATATTTCACCTTTACTTACTTCAAATTGGTAGTTGTTGCATCGATTTCCAGCAGAAATCCTCGATCCTTATCATAGGACATCCATGAGTTAGCACCAAGTATACATGATTTCGATATGCTAACAAGCACATCCGGACTGAGTTGTAGAAATGAGCGTGGCGGACTGCGCGGTGCGCTCAGGAAGACAATTGGATCTTTTGGCGTTGACAGCTCGCAATAATATTGCACAACCTTATCGAGAAATTGCGTAAGATCCGGTCGTTTCAATTCGGCGCGCACCAGTTTGAGTGCCGTCTCCTCTTGTGTCAAACGACGCGGATGTGGTTCACGCAATAATTGTGATGGCACTTGACCGAAGTTGTTGATCATACCTTCAACAGCTTCACGTTCAACGGGATTGGTGATTTTATCCAAATCGACGGCACCTTCATATGAACAATAGTAAAAAACATTGAGCGCTTCGACAGCTTTGGGCCCTTTCTGTTTGTAGCTGTGTTAAGATAAGGTTGGAGACTTAATTACTGCAAGGAAGCATTTTGTCATGGAAATACTCACCCGAAAATCAAATCGATCCAATGATGCAGATTTTGACTGACATATTCCGATTCTAAAGCACGTCGGTGTATAGCTATAAACTCCTCCGGTGTGTTGGCCCATGTTGGCAGTATGACGTCATCCACTTTTTCTTTTGTTATTTGCAAGTGACCCAAATCAAATCTAACGGTGCAAAATTATTGTTATATTGCAATTATAGCATCATATTTTAAAATATACATACTTGTTCTTATTTTTCAGAAATTCGGGAAAATAAAAGAATTCTGGTATCAGCTCCTTCACATCGTTCGGATTGTCCATTAACAATTTCCACGTTTGTGGTATTGAGTGGAATTGCCGATCGGCCACATCGAAGCGTCCACTTTGCAACTCAATGTGTAGCGACGTAAATGGTTCCACGCGCAGCAAATAATGCAAAACACCGCCAGAGTTAGAGTAATGTGTGCCGTAATGGAATTTCGGTATCGCACCCGAGGGGTCTTCGAAGGACTCGTATTTGATGCGCACACCAGCCTCATTTTTAGGATTGATCTAAAGTGTGTGAGTTATAAGAGTATAAGAGATGTGAAATATATGGCGTTTTCAAAGTAGCTTACCACACCAACAGGCTTGGAAAGATCGCGAAAAGATTTTGGATCGGTTAGGTCTAAGACATCGCTGGTATAGTCGGACAATATCCAAGGAAATACTGGGTACTGACTGAGGTCATTGTAAGAGCGGCCTAGAAAGGTATGAAAACAAATTATAATTTTTATAACGGAACTTAGTGTTGTAAAAAGTGATTATAAAAATAATTATTTTAAATTATAGTAACAAGAAGTAATCAAGGAAGATATTGTATAGTTCTATTCCAACAGAATTTTGTTATTATTATTACAGATTAATGAATGAATGAGGTTATGGTCAAATTAATAGTTAAAATTTTTTTTTGACAAAATGGCGTCAAATATATTTAAAATGGACGTGTGAAAACTTTAAGCCGATTGGCCAGAGGATTGGGAGACAACTTCCTCACCGACTCTGAAAACAGGGTTTCGTGAAAAAACCGTTTGAAGATTTGATTGATTGTTGTTGTTGTTGTAGAATTCTGCCGAGTTGACAGTCCTTAACCGGATAAGAAATCTGGGTCCGTTTCGGTTACGTAGACCCGACGGTCGTGGGAACGGAAATTTGATTGATCGGCTGCTTTCAGAGTCGGCTGGTCCGAAGATCGGCTTGGTAATCTGCACTCAAAATTTTAAAGGACAAAAAGCGTCAAATATATTTCAGAAGGTCGTGTGAAAACTTTAAGTCAAATGTTCCAGACGATTCGCAGAAAATTTCCTCATCGACTCTGAAAACAGGGTTTCGTGAAAAATACGTGTTTAAAGATTTGATTAATTGTTGTTGTTGTAACGGCAGAATTATGCCGAGTTGACAGTTCTTGACCTAATAAAAAATCCGTGTCCGTTCCGGTTACGTAGACCCGACTGTCGTGCGAACGAAAATTTGATTGATCGGCTGCTTTCAGAGTCGGCTGGACCGATCGGCTTGTTAATCTACTCTCAAAAATTTGAAAGGGATTGGAACGCTGTTTAACTGAATCTTACATATACCCAAAACTTTTTGTCGAGTCAACTTCAAATATGGAGAATATTCAAAAACACATATATAACGGTAAACTTATTCAAACGAAGCAATGACTTACCAGCAATTGTATTCAAGTACATAAGATATTCGAAATTGGAAATCTCGCGATTTACCCACTTCTGCGTAAGTCCCGAAGCGCGCAATAATTCTCCGGGAGAGCGACCGGAGCCATACAAAATGTTTGGCGGTTGGAGACTCAATATTTTCGTAAAAACTTTGTTGCGTGTCTACAAATAAATTAGAGAAATAAATTGCAAAATTCAATTCTACCACTAGAAAACTACTTGTATTTTGATTCGAATTCGAAGTCGATCAATTTCGATTCCGACAATATTCAACGAATTGAAATACAAAACACACTTAAAAATATGAACGAAACTCACTGCAGCTTAATGAGCAGTCAAACTCACCTTTGTTGTAAAATTGAGAAAATAACTAGTTTGATCGATTAAAAATATTTCCAAAGCGCTGCGCCGCAAATTGAATTTACGCAAATGTACCTCACGTATTTTGCTGATTGGAAAGCTGTATCGAAGAAAATTTAATACATTTTAAAATCATGTTGTAAATGTAAGCTGTTTTAGCATTACTCACCGAAAATCGTGTTTGGAGCCATCTTCCGAAGGCGGACTCAAATCGATGAAGGTGAATAGCGTTTGATTCACCTCGATTTTACCTTTCACCTTCGTCATCAGCGTAATCAGTTCGCAGTCTTGTGAAATGACTGATTTTTCCAGTGGCACATCTTGCTGCGATTGCGCTTCAATCGATTGACGCAGCTCCTCTTCGAGCTGCAGATTCTCATCGTCTGCTAAGAAGTCACGTACAACGGCACTCTTAATTGTCGAGTCGAATTCCGAGATTTCTCTAAATTTTCAATATTCGTTTTTAATAAATTATGAAATATATATAATATTTCCTGAGACTTACCTTGGATCATAGGCATTTGTGGCATTATCACGTAAATTCGCCGCATTCTCGTGCTTGTTCGGATACAATTGCGGCTCGAGTTTGAGACGCATGCGCGCGACATTCTCATGATTGGAGAGCATCCAAAATTCTTCCGGCGAATTACTGAAAAAAAAGGTTTAGATTAGGTTGGAGGTTAGTTCACATATACTTAGAATTTTAATAGACTGATATATTCGATTTCACTTTAAGATTGCCAACTCCCACGAGCAAAATTTGAAATGAAGGGTAAGGGTGTACATTTATTTTAAAACGGTCTAAAGATTATACCGCTATAGTTTTGAAAAAAGGAATTCTTCCAGGAATTCTTTTTGTAAATCTGTTTTACCACTGGACATTTAGTCCAGTGTCATGCGGATAATCATCTGACACCCCTCTCCCTTTGGTTCGACCCTGTCGGAACAGCATGTTTCGTGGGCCTTCCGTTAGATGACGTCGTCGACAACCTGCCTAACCTTTACCATCCCAACGGAAACTAGGTACCCATTATAACACAACAACATTTAGTCCAGTTGTCGAAATTTCAGGTCGAGAAAAAACAAAAAATAACGTTCCTCTTCTCTAGAAGCACCGGTTTCTAATATGTCTTCATGGATTATGAGACTATATCTATTACTAAGGTCTGGCAAATTTTGCAAGAGTCATTTGAAAACAGACTTTGGACGACTTTTGAAGTCTCTTTTTGGAGGACATTTTAAAGATTATGAAAACTAAGATCATGGAAACCAACCAAGACCAAATTTTTTGGAGAACATTCTAAAGATGATGAAAATCAAGAGCTGGATAACCAATATTTCGAAAACCGTGAGAACTCTCCATGAATGAGAGATAAACTTTTGTTACAGAACTTGCATAGCACAGTATTCGAGGTTGGAAAGCAGGCAGAACTCATGCAAAGCTTGACTTAAATCAAAAATATTTCCATTAGTCTCTTCGCCATTTTCCAATAACAAATAAATAATAAATTAATTTTTTGTTTTAACAGTTTTTTTTATTAACGATGAAAGTTTTCAACAAAGACAATGAGTTTTTCTAGTTTATTTACAAATGGATGTCCTCCGTTGAATTGCATTGTTCTACCAAAAGTTTGGCGCGCACAGCGCTCCCAAGTCAACCGGCAAGGCAAGCAACTCAACAAATAGCTGACATTTCGGACAAGAGTGTGTCGGTACGTTGGTTATCTACGGGGTCAATGGTCAATCTTCCAAGCAGTTTCCTTTTGTTTAGACAACAATTGGAGCGGCAAGGGTCTTGGCGGCAACGACTGGTGCTGGAGCGGCCACAACTGGGGCAGCAACAGCCTTGGCGGCGACGACGGGAGCAACAGCGGCGACTGGCACATCCTTTTGGACGACTGCGTTGAAACCGTTGATGGGATCAGCGTAGTAGTTCACAATACGACGAGAACCGTCGGGTTCGATGAGCGAGTATGAGCCACGAACGATATCACCATCGCGGGTCTCCTCTTGGGTCTTCGAATCACCGGTCAAAGCATCTTGTACATTGTAAGCGTAGGTGTATTGTGGGTGTGGGTCAACAATGTCGGAGGCGACAGCAACTGGAGCGGCAACTGGTGCGGCCAAAGCTCTAGCGGCAACTACGGGCGCTGGGGCGGCAACAACGGGAGCTGGAGCGGCAGCAACAAGAGGAGCTGGGGCGGCCAATGGAGCGGCAATTGGTGCAGCCAAAGCTCTTGGGGCAAGGAGTGGTGCTGGTGCGGCGGCATAAGTTCTGGCAACGACTGGTTTCACAATGGGTGCGGCAGCAGCCAATGGAGCTGGAGCAGCGGCAACCAATGGAGCAGGGGCGGCGTAACGAGCGTAGATGGGACCAGATGCGTAGGCAGCTGGTGCAGCGGCGTAGGCCAGAGGTGCTGGAGCAGCGGCGTACGCCAAAGGCGCAGGTGCGGCAATGATACCAGCGTTGGCAGAGAGCGCCAAGGTAGATAGAACAGCGGCAAACTGTAAGGTAAAGGAAGAAGATGTATTTATAAGATGTGAGCGTATGTGTGCTTAATCCAACGGACGCTTGGACACCGCCTACGACCGTACTTGGAGCCATGTGGAGGCTCGCAACTGCATCGTCTACTTTTCGTACAAACGCGTAATCCAAGCGCCCGTTGCCTTCATACATAGTGCGTTACGAAGGATGTGGTGATTGTCGCAGGAGCTCAAAATACTTACAACGAATGGACTCATTGTGTGCTTAAGCTGATTAGATTCTCACTGTCGGTTGATTAAAACAAAACTGACATACTTTTTCCAAAATCGCGACGCTTTTTATACTTCAAAAAATTCCAAATGAAGCGCGTGCGCGATGAGTCCGCAGCTCTCGAAAAAGAGAAGAAGACGATTTCCAAAAATTTGAATATTTGCATTGTAGCGGCAGCCCGCTCTTCCACACTCAGTCTCAAAGCTAGAGGTGTTTGCGGATTGTACTAAAAATTGCTCTACAATTTTTGTTTTGGTTTTTGTTTTTATTTTTATTTTATATATTTTTTTTTTTGGATTTTAGCGAGCATATGACCTCTTCAATGCAAGCCATATCTCGTACACGAAGGGCGGGTGGCGTTAATTCAAGAAGCCAAACACGAAACCCAACTACCAATGACCAACTAAAAGTATTTTGAAATTCTGCTGGCGAATTCTGGGCACGTAAATCGGGTAAGTCAGCAAGGCAAACGCGTGAATACTCGTACATACATTTCAATATTTATAGCACATACACATGCACATACATTTGCATGCCAGCGCGCTTTCATGGCATCGGTTGGTGAGCTAGCAAAATGTGCGACACTCACGCACGTGGCTTGTGAGCTACCTACTCCAAAGGCCTGCACGGTGTGGTGGCCGTAGTAATGCAGTGACATGGGGAACGACATCTAATTGTTGGAATGAGTAGCGCAAGCGCCAACGCATATCAATAATTGCAATTCAATGCAAGTAAAAATAAAAAAATTATAAAAAAAAAATAAAAAAAATTGTTTTTATTTTTATTTAATTTTTTTCATTGCCTCAGCGCTGGAAGTCTTTGGTTTGGTATAAAAGAAATACAGCGTAAATCTGCATTAATGAGTAATGCACGGACCTACATATATACATAAAAATACATATTATATTCTAAATATGTATGCAGCATGCATTCAGTCAACGCTAGAAATTGCCCAAAATGTGAAATAAAAATTGCGATCGCCACGATAACGCACTAATTTCATTCAATCGCTGAAATTTTGTGGGTTCAATTTAGACATTTAAATGACAATTTTTGGCTTTTTTAACGCAAGCCATTTTAATTTGATTGGCGTAGTGAAAAATGGAAAGCTTCGCAATGAGTTGCATATTAAAAAAGCGGCTCACAAGCGAGGCATGTTGAGCATAGAAAATGCCAAACACCAGAATAAAATAAAATTAAACCAATTTAGAATAAGGAAGACTGAAAATGCGCGCTTAAAACTGTTTAAAAAAGTAATGAATCTGAGGTATTCAACCGGCATTTGGTGTCGTAGAAATTGTGTTAAAGAACAATGAGGAAGAATTCGCAGGCGAATTTTAAACAAAGTTAAGTTTGCAAACTTTTTTGTGCAAATATTGAAACAAATATTTTAGCAGGTTTTTTTCTATACATACATTGTGATAAAAAAGTACCCGGAATTTGTGAATAAAATGAAAAATATTGAATTATTCATCAATATTTATTTTGTCGTCTTCAAAGTAATCCCCATCAAATGTAATACGAGTACACTTATGCCAACGAAGGCCTTTCCATAAGCACTTTAGCTCCTTCATCGAATTTTGTTTTATATCTACGATCGACCGAAAACGAGTTCCACAGAGCGGCAATTTCAGTTTGAAGAACAAGAAAAAACACACGAAGCCAAATCTGGTGAATACGGTGGTTCATCGATGGCTTTAAATGCGGTCACAATCGTTCTCTTTTTGAAAAAAAAAAAATCCAGCTTTATCAGGACGAGTCGAGCAAGAACGCGTTCCATACCCAAAATATCCATCAAATCATTCAAACGGATTCACGAGAGATGACGAGCTCTCTTGTCATCTCTCTAACACTTGTCTGGTGATTTTCAAGCACCATTTCTTTCACTTTTTTAAATATTTTCATCTGTCGAAGAGGTGAAAGGTCGTCCAGAGCTAGGCATGTCTTCTACGATTGTGTTTTTGAAAAAAATTAATCACCGTAAGCGTTTCCCAACATTCGCAACGAATCAGCGCACTAAATTTGGTTAAAAATACAAAATTTGAGACAAATTCTTTGTTCGGTAGTTTTACCACACTGAGTTTTACCGACTGGAGCTGTTGTAAAAAAAACTGGTTGATAGATCGGGCTCATATTTGGCAGAACATTTTTTTTGGAAATATCATCTACCCGGGGATTTTAATTACAATTTCCGGGTGCTTTTCTGCCACAATGAATAATTTTCGTTTTAAATTCGGTTAAGAACAAATTGCGGGGACGCGATTCAATTTAAGTTGTCTGTCCCCGCAAAATCAAGGAATGTGACTCCCAATATTGTGTGTTGACTGATCTCACCTAACTTCGGTTACACCAAAGACTTAACTACTGTGAAGGATAGACGTATTTCTATAACTATATTCATGCGGTTAGCCAGGAGCCGGTGTAACATGTTTGCTATTCCATCCTTCCCATGTTCCGAAAATGTGTTGGAAAGCGTCTTGCAAAGCAGAGTTTTTCTACACAAATATGTCGTACTTTGTACCTGAAAAAGTGTTTTTAAGGGGAGTCCTTCTTTATTATTTTAATATGAAGAAAACCTCAGGTGAATGTCAGAATCCTTGGGAGTCACTCAAGAAGCTAAGCAGCAGGTTTAAAAGCAGTCAGTAATATTAAAAAGAAGGGATGTGGTTGCCGGCGATTTTGCATGTCAGAAATGCACTTAACGCGCTACAAAAAAAATCGTTGTTAATTGGATTGTGACTGGTAATGAAAAATGAATTCATTATGACAACCTCTGGTGATGAAAAGTGGATTCATTTTGACAACCTTGAAGGCAATAACTCATATAAATCAATCAAATCCAACGAAAAGTGGAATAACTATGACGCGTAGAACGTTACTTCCATATTTAATGGTATCAGAAATCCTGAATTATGAGCTTCTAAAACCGGATGAGAGGCCAAAATTTAGGCCAAAATTGAAAATTGCCCAAAAATCCGCGAAATTTGCAATTTCTATTAAGACATGTCATAACCTTATGTTGCAAGACCGATTAAAAATTGTTTGAAATACAGCAGCAGAGAACTTTAGCTTCACTCACATTATAGCCCAGACCTTTCCCTACTGGCTGCCATTTGTTCAGGTCGACGAATGACGCCGTCAATGGAAAACGGTTCACATCGAAATGGGCTACAAAAACTGGGTTGACTTTTTTTGACAGTTCTTTTGGGATCGAATCCACAAATTGCCAGATAAGATGACAAAATATTATAAAAATTATTTAAAAAAGAGTAAAGTAAGAACTAGTTAGCGTATACACAAAGAGACAGGTAGACGGATCAATCGATTTATCGAAAATTTTGAGTAGTCGACCACAATAAGATGCAACGAGGAGTCGAATTCGTAAACGATGCTTTTTAGCACCCCCGCCGGGGAAAGCCGTGGAAAAGGAAGACCTCTACTCCGTTGGAAAGACTCGGCTATAACCGCGTAAACGATGTCTACTCTAATAAAGAAGAATAATGTAAAAAATATCAAGTGTAATTCTTCTTCTCTTTAAAAGAACAACGTTAAAATCATTAAGGAAAGGTATGAGGGCAACTAAATGTATTGTCTCGCCCATAGTAAATTTTGGGTTAGTCGGTGCACCGTTAAAACAACCCGAAAGCTTAAAAAGGCTCAAATATTGAAAGCTTAAGTTAACTTTCAAGTCCGAAATTCATTACAGAGGATGGACAGTGCTTTGCGGCGACCAATATTTGAATGGAAAGGTAACAGCAATAACATCCATGACAAATCCGTAAATTTTACCAGCAATAGAATAATTAATAGATTGTACAGGCACACACACAACAGCAATGCTTTCTAAAGTCTATCCTATTAACGCAGCAATTATATTTATTTATATTGGTTTATCGACATAATTCCTTCTATTCGAAATCACATCCATTAACAGCCATAAATCATTAAAATAGGGAAGTAGGTTTGCTAAAAGAAACCCATTAAAAATAGCATCAAACGCAATGAAGAGAATTATGACAATGCGTGCACCCAAGTATATAAGTGACCTGGTCCATGCCTTGGCGACTGGGTAAACTATTTTGCGAACAGGTTATACAATCGATGCCTAATTGATGCATTTTTAATAATGTGCCGATTTGGTCACACCAGAGCACTAGAGCACCGAGCGGCAGACAACAGGCAGCTGGCAACGGCAAATGCCGCGCAGAGCCACAGCAGCAGCGGTTGCGCGGACGCAGACGCAGACGCAGAACAAAACCACGACCAAACAACTAAAAGTGCGACAAAAGTGAATGGCAAATGGCCGCGGCGCTTGATTGTACATTGTGATATGCCGGCCGACGCGGCCCAAATGAGAGCACCAGCAGCCGCCGTACTGCCAGACACAGCCGCAGTCGCAGTCGGGCGTTGCCGCAAGTTTTGGCTCTGGCAAATCTTGTGCAATTATTCCTTTTATTCTTCGAGTTCGGTATGTTTGCTTTGATTTTATTCGCATCTAGTAAATTTAGTTATTAATTCATTTGCAGGAGTGAGCAGCCAGCAACCGAAAGCACAAGTCAAGCATTTGTATGCGGCGCAAGTAGTGCATCTACGCGGCTATGAGCATAAGTGCGCTCAAAATCGCTTAAGCAAATCTCTAAATCTCTAGATCGTAACGACATTTCCGCCAGCGTAACGCGAGCGGCGTGTCACAACATTAAATGTACAAAAACAAAAAATGTCGCACGCCAAAAATGACATGCGTACGAGATGCGTGTGTGTGTGTGGGTGCGCGTTTTCAAGTATGGCTTTTGAATTTGGTCAAAAGTTCTAATTGAAATGAATTTGTATGTGCAACACGTAGTTGTTATTAACACAGTTAGTTTGTTTGTTGGCAATAGAGATTTGAATTATTTTAGTTACGAAAAACTGTCTACGTCACATCTCTCTCCCCTGCACAACCATTTGCACTTCTCTCATAATTTTTTGGTGTTCTTCGACAAACCGATTATAGATACACTTTCAGGCTGACTTGTTGTTTACCGAGCCATAAAGCGCGTATTTGACAACCATTTGTTTACGACGCTTAACGTCATCCGGTCATTTTTACAATAAATACATTTTAGGAAAAAGTTTCTTCGAAATTATATTTGGTTAATAATCCTAATCTCGAAGAAGTAAAAGAAAGTGACAGATCACATGAGCTCTCATAAAGACATGCTCATTGGCGACGAAACATAAACATACGACACACCTCAGTCAATTTATTTATCCTAGTTGGCACCAGGAGATGGCGAACCTGATACCCCAATCGAAGACAAAGAAACAGACGTTTCATTGCCCGACAATAAAGAAGTTCGAATAGCAATTATTGTCTGAAGATAAACAAAGCGGCGGGGGCCGAAGGATTGCCGGCATCAGCTTTTTTGTAGAATCGTTCGGACGTGTGCTCTGCCCAATCCACAAAAAGGGAGACCCCACAATCTGCGCCAACCCCCATAGGATAAGCCTCCACAACATCGCATATAAGGTTCTATAGAGCGAATCATGTGAAAAATTGAAGCTCACCGCCAACAAACTGATTGGACCTTATCAATGTGGCCTTAGGCCTAGAAAATCAACAACGGACCAGGCACTCACCATGCGCCAAATCTTGGAAAAGACACGTGAAAAGACGATCGACACACCCCACCACTTCAAAACTAATACGGCTGTGTAAACTGACATTGGGAAATACCAAAAGCTGCGTCAGCATCAGGACGGACCTGTCCGAGCAGTTCGATACCAAATGAGGTTTAAGCGTGCGATCTTAGCTGGAGAAATAAATTCGAGCTGTAGAGCTCAGTCGAGAAGGCACAATCTTTTATAAGAGTACAGCTTTGTGCGTACGTCGATGATATTGATATCCGCGCCGTTAGATCTGCCTTTTCCAGACAAGATACAGAAGCGGAGCAAATAGGTCTGGTAGTGAACGAGGGTCATTGAGAAGTAAAGTCCTCCCTCGAGGAACCAAGACTAAACTCTGTAGTCATTCATCATTCCCGTCCTGTTATAAATTTATGGTCCTCTCGAATTGCCCAACGCGAATGCGCATAGTTCAGCGACTTCAGAGACACTGGCTATGTCACATCATCCGAATATATGAAAACACTCCAACTCTGAGAGTATTTCCACTTTCCAGGTGGAGAAGGGACCTGGCTATACTTGGAATCTCCAATTGGCGCCAAACAGCGAAAAGGAAGAACGACTGGCGTGCTGTTGTAAACTCGGTTACTACGCCAATGAAGAAGAAAAAGGCTGTGGCTTTTTTTTTATTAAGAGAGAGAGAGAGTTAAAGGGGATTACTGCAGTAAGCAGTGAATACCGAAGAAATACTTGCATAAATGTGACTAACCGAAATTGCTTTAATTTAATAGTAAGCTAGAAGTCGTATAACTAATCCTATGAAGAGTCAAGTGATATCCATGACATGAGAACTGCCAAAAATATCTTCTGGAGATAACGTATGAAGTGCGGGCGACTTAATTTAACATAGACCTACTACTAGTATATTTATCACATAATCTGACTATAAACAGACGCTCACACGGATATAACTATTACAATTCTTTGCATTGCCTTTTTCTTTAATCAGGTTAGGGGCTCACTACTAGGTAAATATGTATGTAGTATACAATTAAAACAGCATTTAACATTTCTACCAACTCGGCTGGTAAATACATATGCACATATATGTATGTGCTGAGCTACGACCACTTATTTTTTGCGCTATTCGCCTTTGATTTAGCTAACTTGCGAACTATTTAAACCTTTGCCAATTTCCGAGGCCAAAACATGGTATTGGAAAGCTCGCTCCCGCATGACGCGAACACCTTCGCTAACAAATGAACCGAATATATATATAATTTATACATTATATAAAATATTTTATATTTATTTAAAATCACTTTACTTATATAACTTGATATATGTACATATGTATATATAAAAATATTATGTACCAATGAGTTTTTTGCTTTGTTGTCACTAAGTAAGTATGCTTACTTTTTGGTATTTGGCCAATACAACACAAGGTCGTCTGTTTTTGTTAAAACCGTCACGTCACGCACAATAACATGGCCTAAACGTAACATAATATGCAGAAAATAAAACAACAACAACTACACAAAAAGCAGCAGCAGTTGTGTCGGGAATGCTAACCTTTTTGGTGTTGTTTTTATTTTACTGCGCATGCGTGCATATTTATTGCCATTTAAACGCTGAAAGCGTGGCTTACTGTTGAGATAACGCAAAGCAAAATTTTAATTGGTTATTTACTGGAAATTTTGTCTCCACGCTTTACAGCCATATTAGTTGGGATTGTTTTTCCGTTTAAATAATTAACTTTTACAATTACAGTAACAGTTATTTTGGCATGAACTTGCAACACAAATATTGTGGACATTACCAGAGTAGCAGTTGTTATTAGTTAGTTACGTTCTTAAGTATTGATATATAGTTATTTTAATTGCTTCCAAATAAAGATTTTCGAACTTTCACGAGTTGTTTCAATTAAGTACAATTTCTGTAGTATAGGCTTTTTCAATAGGGCACTACAAAAGTAGACCGATAAGGACGGCAAACGACGCCATATTTTTCCCGCTCTTTTGACATTTCTCTTCAGTAAGATTTGCCGTTTTATAATAAAAAGATATACGATCTAACAACGTACAGTCTAAATTATTAAATTTTACTGCCGAAATACGGAGTCAGTGGCGTCAACTTTAAGAGCGTGTTTTTCAATAAGTTTTTTTTTTTTTTTAATTACGGGTGATCGAAGTAGATGTACTTTTTTTAATATTCTTTTTTTGACAGATTACACCTGAGTCGTGGCAAGCTGTCGAGTTATTTTTGTTCAGTATTTTTTGGCATTTAATCATGGAAAGACTTACGCCTAAACAACGTTTCAACTATTTTACGAAAAATCAAGGTCCGTAAAGGATATGTTTCGCGCCCTTCCCTCAACTTGTGGCCAGTATAATCGGCCTACTGAGTGTACTATTCGCAACACCATCACCCATTATTCAAATTTAAAAGCCGCAGCTGAGAGTGTATACGAAGACAGTGGAGAGTCGATTCGGAGAGGTTCGCAGCAACTCGGAATGACGTATGGAACTAGTTGAGTTGGCGCATTTTATGTCAAGATCTTAAATTGAAAGCGTAGAAAATATAGCTTCTGCAAAAACTGCAGTTGCTCGACTTTCCCAAGCGACATCGCTTTGATCGAAAGCCGTTTTCGAGCCAAATTTTGGTCAGCGGTGAGGCCCATTTCTGGCTTAATGGGTAAGTAAACAAGCAAAATTAACGCATTTGGGACGAAGACCAACCTGAAGAGATTCAAGAGCTGCCATTTCATCCATATTTCTTCAAAAACGATGCTGGTGCGAACGTAAATGTCAATGGCGACCGTTATCGCGCCATGATAACGGACTATTTGACGCTTGCAATTGAAGCTCGTGATCTTGGCGACATTTGCTTTTAACAAGACGGCGCCACTTCCCCTATATCGCATCAATCAATGGATTTATTGAGAGAACACATCAGAGAGTAGATAATTTCACATTCTGGGCCGGTCTATTGGCCACTAAGATCATGTGATCTTCTCTGGTTGATTCGTTAGACGTTTCCTAAGGGGATATATAAAGCCTAAAGTCTACACAAACAATTTCGCTTCGATTCAGGCCTTAACCAGTTACCAGTCGAAATGCTCGAAGAGTTATCGAAAATTGTACTCAACGGATGGATCATCTGAGACGTAATCAAAGAATGTTCTTTCGAATGATAATAAACATTGCCCATTAAGATTAAAGTTTTTTTGTCTTAAAAAAAAGTAGTTCCGATAACTTCATTGATGTTTGATTTGCATTCTGTAAAGTAAAAGAATAAAATGGAGATGGAGTAGGCGTGGTTGTCAACTGATTTCGGGGAATGTTTGGTCCATTCACATATTTGGTTGAAATCGATCCAGTAGTTCCCGAATTATAGGTTTCCTTTTAAGATGGGGAATGGAGTTCAAATTTCTTTGAGTCCTGTTAAGTTTGATTAGTAACACTTTCCTAGTGTTCACTTGGTATTATCCAGAAGAAGTAAGGATTTCTTATGCCATATAGTCATTTTGAAAAATATTCTAACCTTTTCGATATAGCAATCTATACTATGTTACTTTTCTGTCTGGTCTGTTAGACTTCTGTAAAGTGAATTTAATGTTAGAAATTTTCTGAACGACCTTTTGCCACTTCGAACTCCCAGTTACCATGATATGAACACAACTAACTCTCCTGCAAACTCATATGCTGTGGATATCCTTTCCAAAGTAATCGCAAACTCCCAACTTAAAACGGTGTGGCAACTTCAAGTTTCTCTGCTATGTCACAATAACTTTGGCATGCGCTTGCATATCGGGTTTCTATTAACAATGACAAATGCGCCCCTCACTTCTGTGATGATAAGCGATAAATACGATAAAGTATGCTGTGCGTGACTCTGACGCGCAAATAACGGTATGTGTGCAGTTGCTATTGCAAGCGGGCGTGCAGGCGGCAACACTAAAAAATTAATAGTTTGGACCATATTCTATTTAAACTGCAGATATTAAGTTTCGAAGCCATTTTATAGCATTGCCAAGCGTTTCGAAGTGCTCCAAATCAAGGTGCGAGTGTGTAAAAGTACGCTTCAAACGGACATTTTAATTAAGCCGACATAAAATGCTCCACACGCACTGCCATAAGCGTTGTCATGCACCAGCAAAACGTTTTCGTATTTATTTACACACCAAACTGTGCATGTGGTGGCCCCTCAAGCGGTGCGGCCGATGCTTAAAATGTGTCTGCCAAGGCGTCAAAGGCTGCGCGGAAAAAATGCGTTAATAGACCAGTGAGTCGGCCAGCCAGCCTGCCGATCGGTCAGTGAATTAAAAATGTTTTTCAATACTTGTACAATGTCTAAAATGTACTGTCGGCGCTGGCAGCGACGCTTGCAACTAAATAATATTACGTCAGCATAATTTTTGGGGCAATTGTGGACAAAAGCACATTTATGCGTTGCTGGGGTGCACATGTTCATCGACATAGTCAAATATGTACACTTTAGACATGGTGCAAGTACATATCGACATGCGCACATACACGCTTGCCAATTGATACATTTGCGCATGTGCAGTTGCTTAACGGTTACAAAGTATTTTTAAGTTCAATACGAACAGCGGAAAACAAGTCCACCACGCTACACAAAACGTTGTTAGCCTCGTGAACTAGTTAGTACGAATGAATGCCTCGTAGGAAAAGCCTGACTAAATTTGCGGGTTTTTTATTATTTCGCTGAGGGAATGGATATTATACGAGGAAGGATTTTTCTTTTACTCTAGTTTAATATGTCATAAAGACACATAACAGCGATTTGAAAAGTTTGTGAAAGTGGGCGTGGCCTTGCCCTTTAAGGGGTTAGGGGAGTCGGAGGCACGAAAAAATGAGAATTTTCAGTATTTTTTTCCTATAAAATCGTGTTATTTTACAAAAGTAGTAAAATGGTATTATTATAGAATGTGTAGACTTGAAGTCAAGAACATTTCAAAAAAAAAAAATTTTATTTCCAGAGTTATAGTTTTTTGTGTTGACCCAGTTCCAAAAAAAGGTACTTGCGGTGACAACCATAAGTCCTTGGAGATTCATCTAAAACCAATCGGACAAAAAAAATTAGTTTTATAAATAGATAATCGGGCTGATCGAAGGATTTTTTTTTAATTAACAAAATGGCGGCCTCAGGAATTTTTTTTCTAAATTTTTGGGAAAAAATTAACAGTTAATTGGTCTTAAAAAATCGAAATTTTTGAAAAATAAAAATTCTTCGATCAGGCCCGAGTCTATTATGTATTCGAAAAGCTGTGTAAATTTTAAAATTAAAATCTACTGAGCGGTTTTCGAGTTACAGTTGTCACCAGTTCAAAAAACACAGTTTTGAGAAAAACGCGTTTAAAGTTTCACACTAGCGCTTTGAAGTGTCTGAGCTCTCTTTGTTATTTGACGAATAACTCCAATATCGGATCAACGTGAAATTTTCAGAGAATATTTTTAAGATATTACGCTTAACGAAAATGCAAATAATTTTTTGAAAATTCTGACTACCCCTAACCCCTTAAGGGGAGAGCCTGCTTTAGAAGCTTCAAAAAATCGATTTTTTTATTAAATCTTTGTAAAAATTGTCTAAGAATATGCCCCCAAAGTCATAGATGGGAATTCGAAATATTGTCGAAGCTAGAGAGGAAATAGTGGCCGAGTGTGTAGCAGATATATGAGCGCTTGGGCAGAAAGCGAAAACTTTGACTCGCGATTTCTCGGCTTTTCAATTTTACCATTTTTCTTAATTGGCGGGCAATAAACTAAACGAAACCACTGTTTTTCAATTTTTCTTAGTTTAACTCGAATATAAGTTATTAAAAAATATGAAGCTCTTTGAATTATTTGTTTACAATAGAAATTGCAACCTCCATCCTGCCCGCCGCCCAGCAAATGCATATGCGATATGCATAGGGCAGTTGCTTCCCAAATGCAGAATATCAAAGATTTCGTATCCAAAATGATGTCTAAATATATAACTATAAACCCTAGAAATTTCGCTTTAAACAATTATTTCTTTTCCACGAAACAAAAAATTCTCAAAAAATAACGATTTTTTGAAGTCTCTAAAGCAGGTTCCCGCCTTAAAGAACTAATGTGCTATTTCAACCAAATTTGCTGAGGACAAGTTTCTTTAGCTCCTCTTCATACAATGTGGTGAAATCAGGTGATAACCACGCCCACTCTAACGTATAAATAAAGAATGCATGTGTCAGAGACATTAAATTTTACATCAACAATTACTTTTCAGGTCCGCAGGTATGGAATATGTGGACCTCAGTGCCTGTAGCTGATTTTTATAAAAGTTACGTTAGATAAAATTAGTTGGCGGATGGATCACATGCGAGTGGTTGGATATTAGCTACCGACAAATCGCTCTGAACCTATCACAAATCTACTTAGGTGTTTTATTTATATTTTTGCTATATGCGCAGGTCTAAAAGTAGGAGATTCGTGTTGTTTCTGCCTTGTTCTTGCAAAAGCGGGACATTCAGGGAGGAAGTGTTAAGATGATTCTACCTCATCTTCTTCCAAACAGCTGATGCAGATGGCATTCAGTACGATGTTATATTTTACTGCATGAATAATGATTGGATAATGTGGTAAGTATTTTGGAATGAGGTCAATGGTAGCGAGGATTACAGAGTACCCAGACTAGCAGTCATTTAAGTACCCAGATTCTCTGTGTTTAGGCGCCGCGGCCATGCACATTCCGGCTATATCTACCAGTTCTTTTAGCCCCATTATGAAAATATTCGAACTTGTAACTGAACAATTGTGACCTTAATGAAACACGGGAATATCTTTACCTTGTGATTGTGGGTCATGATGCCAAAAATGGCTGTATTCGGGTCATTACTACCTCTGGCCATAGTATACCTAATAGAGTTTCTAAATAATATCGAATACTTTTTACTATTCCGCCATTGGGTAAAAAGTATCAGCATTGAGAGCGAAACTTCGTACAGGACTATCAACACGTTAAAAACTTTAAGCGCCTATAGCTGACCTTGAGTGCACAAATTTTCAGGGCTGCCTCTCCAAAGTTCAAAGCAAGCCAAGCGTGGATCAAATTGAGAATTTAGCACAATATTCTAGAGATGTTATAAAATTAAATAAAACAATTATTGTTTTTTCTTTGAAACCGTGAAACCCATGTAACCCCCTAGGACCAAAACTATATACTAAAAATGCTATTCCTATAGGGTTCGCGCGCATACAACAGTCTATAACTTAGTAACTAACTGCTTCAGCGGTTAATTTGGTCGGTATTTTGGTCAGTGACGCCATGCGCACTTCAAGTGCGTATTGAAAAACGTTGATAAAATGCGAGCATTTTGAAAAATGAACCGTTTTTATTGTGTCAAATGAAAAAAAATTGGTTTGTATCAGATTGGTTTGTACCAGAGACGGCAGTTAAATTCTCAGCGCAAGGCGATTTTGTGTGATTTGAGTTTTATGAACATGACACATGTGCGATTGGGCGATGAAATAGATGTTCACGCGCTTGGCAAACGCTGACGCCGCACACACGCTTCCATATGGTCAGGCTGGACATTTAGAAGCACGACAACAGCGCGCCTTATGGCAACGAATTTTAGTGCGTTCATTGAGAAAACGCTCGCAGTACGCTCGCACAAAGCGCAATGATGAAATCACACTGCTGACCATAAATTGGTGCTGGCCTGCTGCCTTTAAACTAGATGATTGCAATGGGCAGCGGCACAAGTGGATCGCACGTATGCGCAATGCAATGGTAACCAATTAGCCGCGACTGTTGCGATGCCAATCACATTGAATCGAAACGTCGAACGTCGCCAAAAAGTTGGACGCTGTGCTCTTGTTTGCGCACTAAATGCAGCGTTTTTGTGATGCTAAGTGGCATGTTGTTGCTGTACATGTTGATGGTATGTGTCGCAGCAGTGACGGTGTGGTTGACAGTAATGGCGCGCAGCTGCTGACGTTGCAGCTTCGTACGATCTTCGCGCGAATAGTCGTGCGGCTTTAGAAATTCTTCACATTCGATTATAAAAGTGCAGGCTTCTTGGGGGATTTATCTCAAACCACAATCGCAATTTTGTACGCTAACATCGTCGCAACAAGCACACATAGTAGCAACATGATCACAAAGGTAGCGCATAATACAAGCCGATGATCAACAACGAACGTGCGGTGGTACGTCAGGACTTGGATCCCTAACGCACCAACGCACAATTCTACTCAGAATTATATGTGTATACTAATTAGCTTTTTTTCTGCGCTACTCCTTTGCAGGTGGCGTTGGTTCTCTGCTTCAGCATCTCGCTGTCCGTTGCCGCACCCGGTGACATCTACAGCCATGGCGGTCTCAGTTTGCAAGCGCCCATTTCAATCGCCGCCGCCGCGCCGGCCATCACATATGCAGCACCTAAAATCCTTGCCGCCGCACCAGCCATCAGTCAGCAGGTGATACACGCACCAGCACCAGCTCTCATCGCTCAAGCCGCGCCCACATACGTTGCACAAGCCGCGCCGGCTATCGCCGTAGCACCAGCGCCCACCATCATCAAAGCTGCCCCAGCTGTTGCCGTCGCCAAGGTAATCGAACCGGAGCCATATGACCCTAATCCACAATACAGCTTCGCATATGGTGTAACCGATCATCAAACCGGCGACTCGAAAGCGGCTGAGGAATCGCTCGTCAATGGCGTCGTGCACGGCAGCTACTCGTTGACCGAACCGGATGGTTCCATACGCAAGGTCACCTACACCGCAGACAAAATTAACGGTTTCAATGCTGTGGTTGAGAAGCAAGGTGGCCCCGCACCCGTAGCCGTAGTGGCCAAACCCGCTGTCGCCGTTGCCGCTGTACCCGCCATCACTAAGGTCGCTTACGCTGCGCCCGCCATCGCCAAGGTGGCGTACGCTGCACCAGCCCTTGCCTATGGTCACCACTAAGTGTGCCTCTGTTGACCTCACATTCGTGCTGAGGTTGCTGAGCATTATTTATCGTAATTGTTTCGTGTTGTTGACCGCACTGCTGATCTATGGACATATGACTTCTGAACCGAACAAAGGAACTTATATATAACAGAAATATATATCTACATATATATATATAAACATATATTAATAACTAAACAATTTACTTGTTAACTTATGAAAAATACACTTATAGTCTTAGCAGAGCGCTCGTCTGCATGCGGAAACAACAAAGTCAACTAGAACTTCTTAGCTACAATTATAAAAAACAAACAAACACACACACTCTCGCGATCGCGCGCATCACTCGCGATCATCCTCGCCCATTAAGCGACGTCGCGCGCTGAGCGCCACCACGCGTGACTCATAACGAGGGTCGCGCCACAGTCCGCCAGCAACAAGAACACCAGCGGCGGCTGCTTCTGTCGACACAAAGCTGTGCGTGTGCGCACCAGTATTGGCGGCGTAGTTGTTATGTACACGTATGTCGTTGCATGCTTCACCCAAGCATCCATCACTCTCACATTCATCTCAACTATTGTGCATCTCTAATCAATTCTTTATTAGCAATATTGAATATTATAATTAATTTTATTTTAATTTTTGTTTTTTTTTTTGTTCATTGTATATATGTAAATATACCTGTAGAGCAATGTGCCAGCGATTTCCAGTTTCAACGCACACACACACATATAGAAAGTGAGTGTGCCTGCTCACACATACACAATGTGGTATTTATGTGCGTGCATTGGAAATCGCGGCAAAGAGTCTCGTGTATTAGCTTGTGCACTTACTGAAATAAAGAATTCAGTACAAAAACACTAAATTCCAGACATTTTATTCAGCTATTTATTCGTCTATTTCGCAGTTATAACCGTAAATGGTAACTGGTCTTGCACACTTTTTCGCCTTTTTCTTTGTTTCTTAGCGGTTTCAGTGCGATTGATGTCTTTCGGCTGTTGATGGCTACTGTTGTAGCCGACAGTGTTGTTAATTTATCACACACACACTCATAAGCATACATACATATGTATGTACAATCATAGTCTAGCGCAATTCGCGTCTGCACTTTTTGGCCAGCGCATTTGTTACAGTTTGCAGCTACTACAGTCTGGGCTCACTAGGTCAACGTGGTGATCATTAATTGTACAAGCCAGCAATTGGCCATATTAGTAATGCAATTGGACAAAAGTTGTGGAAAAGGCGTGCCGTAAGGACGGCCAGTAGATGAAAATGCATACATACATACATTCATACATAAGTATATGTATGTATGACAGCAGATAGTGTGAATTGTTGATTTTGAACTTTGTCTAACGTTTTGTGCAAATTTGTATAAAAAATATGCATTTATGTGTTACCGGACTCATGTGAGTCCACAGTGCATTAGAAAAACGCTGAAAGAAATCATCACTGATATCGTAAAATGTTGAGTGTATAGTAAAAATTATTAATATTTTCTTCAATGGAAGCTTTGAGGAAATTAATCTTAGGAATCTTTTGGCAACCAAATAAATGTAGGCTAGACGTATTTGTATACCAAATATCATTGGCATTAAAAATATGCACTTTGGAAAACTGTTGCCTACAATTAGGCGTTGCAGTCAAATAACAAAAAAATTCTTAAAAAAATGGGATTTTTGTAAATTTTGTAATTAAAAAAAATAAGTTGAAATTTGATTAGATATACGAAAAGACTTTTTCGACTACCTAAAATAACAAAAAAAATTCCATTTTAATCCAAAAAATAATTGTTCGAAGGTGCCCGATAATTCTAAATCAAATCTGAAGTATTTATATATAAAAAAATTTAAATAAATCGTCTAAATTTGTGTGCGAACTTTTTCAGTGTCTAACCACGTGGGTTTAGCAGTAAGCGAAGCAACTCGAACTGGTTTAATATTCTTCAAGTATGGTTGTTGCGTCAGAAATCTGGTGTTAGAGAATATAAATTCTTTGTACGAACTGATCTCGCATGTTCGACATGTGAAAGATGAGACAATAACTTCAAAGTCGCTAAAAAAGACTCAATCGAATTGGAAATGTTGTACCGAAACTAGCGTATATTAAGGGGTTAGGGGTAGTTAGAATTTTCAAAAAACATTTTTTTCTTACATTTTGCATTTTCGTTAAGTGTAATATCTTAAAAATATTCCCTGAAAATTTCACGTTGATCCGACAATTAGTTTTTGAGTTATTCGAGAAATAAGAAAGAGAGCTCAGGCACTTCAAAGCGCTAGTGTGAAACTTTAAACGCGTTTTTCTCAAAACTATGTTTTTTGAATCGGTGACAACTGTAACTCGAAAACCGTTCAGTAGATTTTAATGAAATTTATACAGCTTTTAGAATACATAATAAACTCGGGTCTGATCGAAGGATTTTTATTTTTTCGAAAATTTCGATTTTTTAAGACCAATTAACTGTTGATTTTTTCGCAAAAATTAAAAAAAAAATTCCTGAGGCCACCATTTTGTTAATTTTGAAAACAAAATAAAATCCTTCGATCAGGCCCGGGATTATCTATTTATAAAACTAATTTTTTTTTGTCCGATTGTTTTTAGATGAATCTCCAAGGACTTATGCTTGTCACCGCAAGTACCTTTTTTTGGAGCAGGGTCAACACAAACAACTATAACTTCGAAAATTAATTTTTTTTTTGAAATTTTCGTGACTTCAAGTCAACACATCCTATAATAATGCCATATTACTGCTTTTGTAAAATAACATGATTTAGTAGCAAAAAAAAAAAAAATACTGAAAACTCTCATTTTTTTATGAAAAACAACAAAGCATTTTTGGTTAAAAGAATTTATTATTTATTAGCTAATTGCAAAGCTGGACTAGTTTTCATCGTACAATAGTGTAATATTTCACTTTGTTTAAGAATACTTTGAAATATTTGCTACAGAAGCTCAGGCGATAGCAACCGATATGATCACAAATAGAATATTCGAAGTACTAAAGTTATGGGATTTATGGACCTTTCTTCTTAGGAAACGCCGAATATCTTCGAGGCTACCACAAAGGGTACATTTAGTTCAGCTTTGAAATTATTCAACGCGATCGCAGCGGTTGGTAACATGAAAATTAAGATACATATATGTTGTTGTTAATGTAGCGATTATCGAATCCCCTCATGAGCAGTAAGGTTCACCACACATTTAACTCCTCTCTCCCTATGGGCCTACCGTTAAATAAGGTTGTCATTCCATAAGGAGAGAGTAGTTAAATGAGTGGTGTTAATTATTTAGGTAGGCAAAGCGGTATTAGGAGGCATGTCAGGGTCAATTCTGAATAAGTAGTAGACGTTTAAGCTGCTACTCCAGAAGGAAGTTGCGTAAGGGTCACTCTTGATTCTCGGGTAACTAGAGCTATTTATTAACTAGTGATGGTGTTTTAACTATAAGAAAGTACTTCATTCACTGGGAGGAGGTCGGTTAGGGTGTTATTGGCTCCAGAATAAATTGCGATCAATTCGTGTCTGAAATTTGTTGCGTCCTTAGTCTGTTTGGGTTACTGGTCAATGCCGCCGATGTAACCACGAACCGCGCCCACAATTGGCCTGGATTTTAACCGGCCAAAGTCTGGTATTTCGGCGATCTAACCTTGTTGAATCGAAAGTTTAGGTCTAACTTTTGAACAAGCTTTTTTTCAATATCATATTATAAAGGGAGATTACACTCAAAATCAATAAATGCCATGATCTATATTTTTCATTTAAGATACTATTTTCTTACATAATACTACATAAAATATTTACTTCTCGGACCACTGTGCTCGCGAAAACCTTGCAATTTATCAATAAATATATTCCATCGCCAAATTCGCTGAATTCACACACCTTTCGGCCGTAAACGATAGGCACAGCATTCACAATGCAGGAGTAGGCACATGAAATAAATAAATGCAACAAATAAAATTGCATTTGTTGTTGTTATTAGTTAGCGTACGCAGAATTATGACCCTAACAGCGGTGAATTGTGAACTGCAAATAAAAAGTCATTTTGGCGCAGCGTCAAATTAACTGCCAACAAGAGCGTGTCAGCGTAGCGATTGGGCGGATATGCCGCTCGACGCTGTATCTACTATGTATATATATATATATGTACATACATATATGGATATATACACATGTGTAAATATGTGTGTTTGCAGCTGCATATGTTGAGAAGTGCCGCCGTGTAGCTCACACGTTGCCACTATATTTTTCGCCTGCTTGGCTTGACCACCTGTTAACGCTCACGAAGCGGGGCTACATGCTCTGCTCTTGTGTGGCAGTGTTGCACCGTTAAAAATTGATCGACTGACAAGCGCTTAAATCACTATCGATTTAATTGTGTTGATTTTACAAGCGAGCGCTTGAGATTACTTTTATTCGATTATATTTATGTCTGTGCGTTTTCACAAGAAATATGTATATGACTATGTTTGAGTTTTTATATTTATGTATATGTAAGTATATACATACAGTTTGGCTTGGAGTCAAATTGTTGTGTGATAAATAGGGCTCAGCTACCATTTATTTTATTTAGGGGTCAAGACTTTGTGGAACCTATATATGAATTATTATTTAATTAATAACAATATACTCGTATTGATGTGAGAAGTGTTTTTTTATAATATGGTGCAAGAGTTTTAGGGTGGTTCATATGTTGGGAAATCAAAATGAAATGTTGTTCTACAAGTATTAGAAGTCATATTTTTTCTCCCATCTGTTTTTATTATTTGATTTCTTTTCACAAAGTAGTAAAAAATATATAGTAATACAAAAAATGTGGTCAGAAGAACTTAAATCTCAAATAGTCTGTTGTTGATGCGAGCCTATGATCCAAGTAGAAATACTTGTTTCAATAGCCTTTTTTTGATAAATCACGCATGAGTCGTGTCAAGCTGTCATGTCATGTTATTTTTGTTCAGTATTTTTTGGAATTTCATCGTGGAAAGATGTATCTAAACAAATCGTTCAACTTTGATACGAAATTTCACGTTTTGTAATGAATATGTTTCGAGCGCTAACCTCAATTTATGGCCAAAATAATCGGCCTAATGAGCGTACTATACGCAACAACATCACCCATCTTGAGACCCAGCATTCATATTTGCATAACATTTATCGGAATAGACTACGTCCAGCACGCAGTGAAGAAAATATAGCAGCCGTAGCTGAGAGTGTACACGAAGACAGTCGAGAGTCGATTCGGCGCCGTTCGCAAAGTGGTCTCGCCTATCCAAGCGACATCGCTTTGCTCTATGGGCTCTTGAAAAATCCCAAGAATATCTGACTTTTTCGAGTCAAATTTTGCTCAGTGATGAAGCCCATTTCTGGCTCAATGGGTATGTAAATAAGCAAAATTGTCGCATTTGGGACGAAAAGCAACCTGAAGAGATTCAAGAGCTCCCATTTCATACAGAACGGTTTGGTGTGATTTATAAATCTGCCGGTAAGAACGTAACCGTTTATGGCGACCGTTATTGCGCCATGACAACCGACTATTTGATGCCAGAAATTGAAGTTCGTGATCTCGGCGACTTTTGATTTCTAGAAGACCGCGCCTCTTTACACACTTCACACACATCACGTCAATCAATGGATATCAATAAATCCATAGAACATAGAACATTTCAGTGAGTTTTGGGCTGGTCGATTGGTCACACCGTTAGACTTTTTCCTGTGGGGATATTTGAAGTCTACGTCTATGCGGACTATCGCGCTTCTTTACAGGTTTTGGAACAGAACATAACTCTTGTCATTCGCCTGTTACCAGTCGAAATGCTCGAACGAGTCATCGAAAATTGGACTCAACGGATGAACCATCTGGGACGTTGCTGCGGCCAACATTTGAAAGAGATAATCTTCAACAAATAAAAGCCAAATAATGTTCCCCCGCATGACTTCGAACGCTAGGAATGTTGAAAACTGGAGTAATGCTATCAACCTTTGGGATGAGTGGTTTTTTCTACGAAATCGTTGAAAATGTTGAAGATGTATTTTGGAGAGTATTATTACTTCCATCCTAAGTATTTCAGTGGCTCAAAGTATTCTGTGAAGAATTTTTTGCAAAAGCTACTCTGAGTAGGGATCCCAAAGGAGATGTTTCTCGACGCAGCTGATGACCCTACATTTATCAACGCTCAATTACTGGTGACATGAGTTTATTAATATAATGATGAAACTGTCCAATAAACAGGCAAAGACGCTCGAATGAATCGAAACAGAAAACCCTAAAATTCATCCCGGGCTTTCGTGAGGCTTATAAAAAGTGTTTAGAAAATTTGATTAAGTGATGACATGGTTGTATTGATTCAAGAGCCTATTCTGAAGCCGATAATAAAAAATGCTGTCCGGAAAATTCAATTAGATGATATAAAGTTTAAACGGACAAAATTATGAATATTTAAGGTTAAATGAAGGGGTTTACATATCAGATCAGATAAAAAACTTCTCAAAAATCGAAAAAACCGTCAAATTGAAGATAACCTGTCTTTGAATAACTATTTATATTTCATTTCCTCTGATTACTTTAAAAATGCGATTTTTTGTATGCTATAAAATTGATCTATTTAATTGATAGAAACTAACCGATATTTTAACTATTTTATACGTCATTAGCATATGGAATGCTAAGGACCCTCTCTTAAGCCCCTCAAAATATATGCACATGGCACATACTTTATAAAATTAATTGAGCTATCTGTCGTATGTCTCGCAGTGCCGTTTGGACACGCTGACAAGCAATCATAACTATACATTCCACAACAAAAACGCGCACATGGCATAGCGTAACGAAAATATTTTCATTTTGATGATTAATGTGCGCGCTGTGGAACGTGAGAGCCACAGGCGTTGAGGCGCTTTAAGTAGCTGGCGCGCTCTAAGTCTCAGAATAACCAGCGCTTTGTAGGCATACTCACATATGTACATATTTTTAAGCGAGTGTTCGGCCATGGGCGGTGGGCGCGGACCCATATTACTCATCCATTAATAAACCCGCAACACACATATACATAAACATGCGTAAAGCGATTTTTAAAATGTCTTTATGTTTGGAAATCGATCACTTTAATGTCGCTGAGTCGCCGCTGCATTGGGTAAGCGCGGTGGCCAAACAGTTGGCACGGCGCGGCACGTCCGTCGAACTAAATGGTGTTGGACGCGCACGCGCCAAAGCAAATATTGCCACATTCACTAACCATAATAGCAATGTTTATAATTTCATTTGTACTATGACTTATTTTTAAGGCACATTGGAGGGCAGCGTAGTCCAAACAGCTGTTAGGTTATTATGTCACTCCGGCGTTTACTTTTCTGGCAACAATTTCACAAATCCACTTCCATAAACAAATTGATTTCAAAATTTCAAAAAACTGAATGTCAGCGCCAATTCGTGCGGGTGGCGCATTTTGTTTATAAGCCGGACAGATGGGCCTGATAACATCATTCCAACGAAAATAATCAAACACTAAGTACAAGCAACACACTTTTTTGTGCACAAATCAACAGCAAATCAAGCAGTAAAATGGCTTTCCTCAAGGTAGGTTACAAGTGACAGGATTGAATGGATTTACCGCAACGCAGCGCCCTCTACTGGCAGCTGCTGATATTGTGGATTATATACTCTACTCTTAGCATTTGCTGACATCTTTTCTCTACTCTCTTCCAGTACACAATTGTCGTCTGCTTAGCGCTCGTCGGCGTCGCTCAATGCGCACTGTTACGCGCCGCTCCAGCGCCCGTTGCATTCGCCGCACCCGTACCCGCACCAGTTGTGCCCATCAACACCGAGATTGACCCACATCCACAATACGCTTTCGCCTACAATGTACAGGACGCGCTAACCGGCGACAGCAAGAGCCAACAGGAGGTGCGTGATGGTGATGTGGTGAAAGGCTCCTACTCCGTCTTGGATGCTGATGGTTCACTGCGTACCGTCTTCTACACCGCCGATCCCATCAACGGTTTCAATGCTGTCGTCCAACGCGGCCCCGTTGCGCCAGTGTTGGCTGCCAAGCCCGTTGTGCCACTTGCACCAGCGCCTCTGCCCGCTCGTTTCATCCAAGGTTAAGGTGGTGATGAAGAGTTCCTGATGGCCGCGCCGGCTCTCTGTAGCTTTAGAAGCATCCCTGCTGCACTATTTAACTTATATATCTAATCCCAAGCACAACTATTTAGTAGGCTAGTCATGCGAATGTTAAGAAGTGGACATTGTAGCGCGAAAAGCATGACGATCAGGACTTTGTGTTCTTGTTGTTGTACGTTTACAATTGTCTGAAGTCAATTTAGTTAATTATTGCTTTGTTGTTTTGTAGCTAATATTCTCGAGTTATTATGTAATTTTTTTAACTACATTTAATGCACATACATTACAAACACATTAACTTAAATCTGTGACGCAAGTTGCACCCAACTACAGACACATTCACATCAATTTTGTTTTTGTGTAATTTTTAATGTAATTTTTGTAGTAATAAATCACTCGGCAACACTTTTGAGATCGAAATCAAACAAATGTTTTTCTTTCTTTTGGCTTATTTTCCCCTGTGCAAGCAAGCGGCAGCCCAACGCATGAACTTTTTCTCCATATTTATGATTTTTCTCGTTTTTTGCATGTGTCAATTGCGTATACGCCCAGTGGTCCGGCCTTAAATTTCAGCCAAAACGAATGTCGCACGCATTGACCACAGTTTTTGTTGCTATTTTGATATTTTTTTTTTATTTCCAGACTGTCATATGACATGCGTAAATCATTTGCAATTGAAAAGTCTCATAAAATATGCAGAAAAACGTAATGCCATGGTTTATGTGTGCGAATATTTTGGAGTTATGAGTGTTATTATATGCTCGCCAAGCCCTTCTAAGCTGCTTACATTTAAAATGTGCGTAATTTTAGCAAGATTGGGCGTATTATTACCAAGATAAAATAATGTCGTATGACAAAATAGCTTACAAAATCATAACTGATCGCCTTTAAGGAAAAAAATCACACATACTTTATGATACTTACTATATTTACGAAAAAAAAATCTATATATATGCATACAGAATCACACTACAAAAAAAAAACAAGATACAGACGTTAACTGCGGCTGAACCGAAGCTACAATACCCTTTACAGGTTCAAGTTTTCTTACAAGAACTTGATTGTGATCGGTTAGTTTTGTATGGAATGCCGTTTAAGCGCAATTTGAAGGACGTTTTGTGTCGTGCATCCACTTCGTCGAATCTGCTTTCAAGAATGCGAAGGATGGCCACCGATTTTTGGGAATCAAAAGGTATGCTCTACTTTGACTATCTCAGGATAAACCTGTCACAGGGAACCATAATTCAGAAAAACTGACATTTTGAGGCTTGGCAAAGTGCTCCCATAATAACAACGATTTCGTACAGGTTTCACTCCGTGCGACTTCTTTCTTAATTCCAAACCTCAAAATGTCACTCGCCGGGGAATAAAATGAGTCGAATGAGGAGGTTATCACCGCCATAGAAGTCTACCTCCAGAAAAATTTTTTTTTCAGATAGGTTAAAGAAGTTGGAGAATCCCTGGATGATATTAATATTAAACAATAGTTTGACATTATTGCAGAATTTTTGGTTTTATTTTGTGGGTTTTTCATTATTGAGCCACTCTCTTACAAACATATTTGTATATATCGTCACCGGAAATGCAAAATAACGTATCGTCAAAAAATTCGAAATTGAGTGGCTTATTGATTATGATTCACTACTTCAAATTGCATTCATAATATTACATATGTCCAACATTTTCAGGTTCTGCGTTCAATTGAACCAGTTTTAACAATATTAAAATTTTTTTTCACTCATGTTCCATTTTATTCGTGTTTCATTCATGCCACTGTAAATTTCCGAAAATGTTGTTACGTTATTTTGCATTTCAGGTGACGATATTTGCTTTCTAGATCCCAATGTTTCAAATGTTCACCTTCTACGATTAAAAAACATACTGATTTCTATTGAATTGCAGAATCATTTATGGGCGTTTTTAAGACCTTTCTTCGATTCGGAAGTGGCGAAACGAACAACTGAATCAGTTGTTTAAACGACTGGCAGCGCTTGCGCTATAAACAATTGTGTTGAGATAGCTTTTTGGTGGATACATTTTTCTTTCCACATCGTGAAACGACTTAGCGCATTTTACGTCGAGATCTTAAGGGGTCAGTGGGGAATCTTTTTTCAAAAATTTTGTACTTTTTTTTTGCACATTTTCTGTTCCCTTAAACCCTTTTTGAGAATAAATTGGGTTTTTCTGTTTTAGGTGATCCAAACATGAGACATCGTATCGGCCAGTGAAAAAACGCATCTCATTCACCCACCCATTTCTCCGAAAGATGTCATCAAAAAATTCCGAAAAAATTTTTTTATATACTCCACGATATACCTCATGATATGTGAAAAAGTTCTATTGTAGAATAAAAATTTCTATGAAAAAAATGTCAAAAAAAACTCGCCGGATTACCCTACTGACCCCTTAAATTGAAAGCGTACAAAATACAGCTTGGGTAAGAACTGAAGCTCTTGAAAAGTTCCAAGAAGATCCGACGTTTTCGATCCCAATTTTATTCAGGGAAGAGGCAAAATTGAAGCATTTGGGACGAAGAGCTGCCATTTTATCCAGCAAAAACAACGGTTTGGTGTGGTTTGTGCGCCGGTGGAACTATCGGTCAACAATTCTTTAAAAATGATTCCGGTGAGAATGTAACCGTCAATGGCGACCGTTATTCCGCCATGATAACCGAGTATTTGATACCTGAAATGGAAGTTTATGTCTTGGCGACATTTGGTTTCAACAAGACGGTGCCACTTCACACACATTGCATCAATCAATGGATTTATTGAGAAAACACCTTCACGTTTTGGGCCGGTCGATTGGCCACCAAGTTCGCGTGATATTAAACCATTCGACTTTTCCCTCTGGGGATATGTAAAGTCTAAAGATAATAAATAGATATACAGATAATGCCGTTTCGATGCCTTGGATCTTCAAAAAAATGATTGCTAAAAAATATTATTTTAAATAGTATTAAACATACTCATTAAATTTAGAGTTTTTGAGTGAGAACTCGAAATGGATCACCCTTTATATAAGACTTAGATGACTATATTAGTGTGGCGAATATTATCTTTTTATGACATAAATAAAGCAACTACAGCACTTACATATGTCATATGACAACTGTGTGAGCTTCGATTAAGAAATTCGAATTGAAATCGGTGATCCTTTCTATTTTTAGCATAAATTACATTAGCATTTTGAAGCTGATTGGGGAAGTAATCTTATTGGAATTCGTCACAAATAATTGATATCACCAAATTCTGCAATATAAATTCAAGCACTACTCAGTGGCAATTTATGGTGGATTTCGTTGTTAAACTGTCAGTTGGAATCTAATTGCATTCGCACAAGTGGCATGCCAAGAAAATTGCCTCAAACATACATATTTATATGGTCGTTCATATGATACTCTTGCTATTACAACAATCTGTATACAGACACTTAGATATATGTATATGTACATATGTATGCGCTTATTTACCTATGCAAGTGCATGTTGCAACAAAAAATAAGACGGCAAAATGTTGACAACGACGTAATCGCTGGCAACAAGCGAATTTCAATACTTTTTGCCAAAAGAAAAAAAATATATTTATTTATGTTAAACAACACAAAGGAGTGAGTAGACAAGCAATTGCTTGGAAAAAAATTGTGCGAAATATTCAGGCAGCTAATTGAAAGCAAAATTGACGTTTGCGCACACGCGCATGTGCAAACAAATTAACGATCTTTGGAGAATAAAGGCATATTTCGGAAAAAATGCAGGAATCACATATTTGAAATAGAGTAGTATTTTAGCATTTTCTCTACGCTTCGTGATTTGCGCGTTCATTCGGCTAAACTTAAAAAAATGATACAAGCAAGTAACAGAGGATTAAGTTCGCGAGTAATACCATTTGATCAAATTAGACCCGGACTGAAAACATTTTCACGTATTTTAATACAAATCTTTGAAATTTCATTCAAAATAGGCTTCTGAAAAAGTTGTATCCAATTTTCCATACACTTGTTATGAGCCTCGGCTGGGATGGTCTTCAGTGACTTCAGCGAATGACTTTTAATGGCTTGCCTTTGACGCTTTCCAAAAAACGGGTTTTTCAGTTTTTCACAGGGAGTCAAAACTAGCGAACTTTCGTTTTGTATTTGGCAAAAATTCAATCACTCATTTTCTCATTGGGAGGTTAGTTACATATTTAAACCTGCTGACCTTGTAACTACCTATAGCAACTTGACTGACGAATGCATTGAAGTTGTTGCCAATACCTCTACCTTCCTATTTCTTCTTCCTTGCGGAGCAGCTCCTTTATAATATGAGAACCCACCGCGATGAAGGTTTCAGGTCCAACCAAGTTAGTGGGTGCTGCGGAGCCGGGAAGCTCATCAACCAGTTCATTCCCGGCTATAAGTTTATGACCGGGCACCCAGATAAGGTGCACTTGGTTACGTCGATAGACCGTTCAGTCGTCTCTACACTTTGCACCAGTAGGTAGATATTGCTTTAACTGCCGCTTGACTGTCGATAAGTATGGTTATGTTCGTTGCGATAGTTGCGTTGGAGGTTTGTCTCTACGCACTGACTTTTGGAAAATACCTCTGCTTGAAATATGCTCGGAAAGCTTCCCATACGAGGCTTGACAATCAAGTAATGATACTGATTTTATTGCCACGCTTGTAGTAAACCTGTGACCTTGAAATTCCCTTTCTCTTTTTCCGGCATCCCTCCCCTCTCGATTGATATATACCATCGCTCTAGCTTGTTTAGTTCGCCTGCTGCGTCAAGTGAGTAGACGTGTGTTTGTATGCTCGTCACGAAAATGGAAAACGAAATCAAGAGCAACGCGTCGCGATAAAATTTTGCGCCAGATTGGGCGAAACAGCTTCGGAAACGTACGCTAAAATTGGAAGAGTGTATAGTGATAGTGCTTTTAGTCGTACCCAGGTGCTTCGATGGCAGAAAGAGTTTAAGGAGGGGCGTAAAAGCGTGGAAGACGAGGCGCGGAGTGGGAGACCATTGGAGAAGATTACTTTCCTTTTTTGATAAGGGGTGGAATCGACCACAAAAAATTCGTTCCACCGGGGAAAACTGTGAATCAAGTCTACTATTGCCAAGTACTCGAAAGATTGCGAAAACGAGTCAACCGGGTGCGCCCAGACATCGTTCGTAACTTTGGGTCCTTCATCACGGCAACGCGCCATGCCACACCGCCCTTTAGCGTGTCTTAGTATTTGACCTCTAAAGGGATCGCCGTGTTGTAACAGCCGCCTTATTCGCCCGACATGTCACCCTGTGACTTTTTTTGTTTCCTAAAAAAAAAAAATCGGTGGTCAAAGGAACCCATTTTGAGTCGATTACGGACATCCAGGCGGCCGTGAGCGAGGGTACTCGCGGACATCCCACGTCGAAGCGTTCACAGAATGTTACGAAGCATGGAAAACGCGCTGGAATCGCTGTATAGCTGCCCAAGGAGACTACTTTGAAGGGAATGGCAGAGTTGTAGAATAATTTTCAAATATACGGTTTTTATGGAATCAGTCTCATTACTTAATTGTCATACCTCGTAGGTATGAGAGTTTGGTGCGACTCCTGCATCAATTCCATTCGACGTTTTCGAGCCGTCGGGGTACCTTCTTCTTAGTGAATCTTTGGCTGTATTGAAAGTAAATCATTCTGGTTTCAAAAAAAATTTTATTAGAGATATCTTGCTCACCACCAGATATCTTTTTGCGGAGAAATCGTATGTAAGAGCAAGAATAGGGAATATAAAAAATCCTGAACAAGACATGGGATCATGTGCCTGGAAATCATCATTGCCTGACTAGGTTTTGGGTCACTTTTTGGCAACATTATCAATGACTTGGCTAATACATATTTCGATCTTCAAATATTTTAATATTGAATCACAAGTTCCAATAACTCAATGTGGTTTTGCAACACGAAAAAGTGTTAACTTTGGTAGAATACTTCCATACGAAGCTTTGATTTTGATCGATCAATTTGTTTGGCAGTCATAAGCTATAGGGATCCGATATCGGCGGCTTTTTTCAAACGATACATTTCAGAGGGACTAGTTCGAGTTTATACACACAAACAGGCCGACAGACAGACAAGTTTGTCACGCTCTCCAACGTTTCCTTCCGGTGGTGCGGGTAATTTTCTCCTAAGACTGAAATTTGTTTGATAATATCAAAAGTAAAGTTATAGTTAAACAGGGTAAAACAACTATTTGAGAATTTCTTGCAAAATGCTTTTGCTCTTACCACTGAAGGAAGCTGTTTACAGCGGAACAGAACTTTTATCAAAGCTCTAAGATTAAGAAGTTAATTAAATTATTTGAACAGCTGTGCAACAGATGCATATGTTATTTATTGATTTCGTTATGCACAGCGGCACACCTCGTGACATTTCTAAACACATTCGCGGCACTTAAGTGACACGAAGCAGACAACTAATTACCGGCACGATTTTGACTAAAGCATTTTACTTAGAATACTTGAAGCTTTGCGTGATTTTAGGGACTTTTGCTTTTAAATTAAAACCGAAACGAAATGCTAAGTTAAATTTGTCAATTAAAGGCGAGCATTTAAGGCGGAAGCCGCCAGCATTGAGGGGTGCAGCCAAAGCGGCCGCAATCAGTGACAACGAAAAGAGCCGCCAACGAAATGCATGCAACGGCATACCTGTATGTGAATGAATGTATGTTTGTGTATGTATGTATGTATGTTTGTTTATGTGTGTGCGCGCGCTAGTATTTGCATTTTTTAATCGTTAGTATTTTGTCCACTACTCGACTTGTCCGACACGCGTTCGATCTGCCGCAGTGGTGGCTTAATAGGCCTAAATGGTGCATTACGTACGGTATGGAAACTGGCCTATGGAGTGGCGGCGCTGGAAAAAATGCCCTCCCACCCGCGGCGGCTACAGGCCGGGTAGGCTGAAAAATTGCATGCGCAAACGCGTGCGTATACAGTGCCCACTGTATGTGCACTTGGACGACGCCTGTGGGGCATGCAACACACTGCGCCGCTAAGCCAGCAAGCCGCCAAGCCGCTGAGACAGTGCACCAGTTACGAGATGGGTGTGTGTGGGGCTTGTTTCACGGCGGCATGCGTGCTCTTGCCATTTGCTGTTCTTATTTTGCATTGTTGTTGTTGGTAGCGTTGTTGTTGTTATTGTGCCGCATTCGTTGCAGTGGCGTTGTTATAGGCCTAAGCGCATAAGCGCCTAACCTATGCCTAAATCGCGAACGTGGCCACCGCCGCCTCCGCGCACAGCGCCACTCAGCGCGCACAGCATTCAGCTAGCGCTCCGCCGTCACCGCTGTCGCTGTTGCCGTCACCATAACGACGAAAAATGAATTATTTTAATTTCGTTCAAAGATACATTTTTTCTATGCGTTTAATACGCCTTTGTGTTCTCTTGTTGTTGTTGTTGCTGTTGTTGTCTGGCACTTTTTTCTCACTTTTGCATAAAGATATGTATAAATTTTGTGTTGTTGTTGGAGTTGTTGTTGTTTTTTGCACTGTTGTTTGTCGCTTGCATCAGCCAAATGGCAAGTACAAGCGGGCGTAAATTTCAATGCACACATTTTCTGCGAAGTGGCAGCAAAATCGGTTGGCTGCTGCGCCTATATAAAGCAATTGCTGATCTTGCATAGAACCACAGAGTAATTTCATTTGTCAAACGCAACAGTCAAGCAATCATGGTACAAAAGGCAAGTGTCTCTACTTGTGGGTGTGTGTGTGTGCTCACGCACGCACCTCCGCCAAAGGATTATCAAAATTGCACAACTCCAGTCCAAGCAACCGGCTGCTGCCGTTGCTGCTTAGAACAGAAAGTTAACGCTTGTTGACACTTTTCTTCTACTTGCAGTTGATCATTCTCAGCGCTTTGGTGGCCGCCGCTAGCGCCGTCGCCGTCCTGCCAGGTCCCGGTTACCCTGGTCTGGCGTTGCCCGCTTTGCCCGCCTTGCCTGCACTGCCAGCTTTGACGAAGATCGCTGCGCCTGTGCTGCCCGCCATCACCAAGTACGCCGCGCCACTTGCCGTCGCCAAGGTGGCCGCTCCCGAGCCATACGACCCCAATCCACAATACAGCTTCAGCTATGACGTACATGTGAGTATGAGCGCCGCGTAAAAGCCAACGCACATACACTCCTTGGCTTAATAACCGTTGAACTTTTGCTTTTTATCACCTCTCATCCAGGATGGTTCAACCGGTGATGTGAAGAGCCAACAGGAACAACGCAGCGGTGATGTGGTGCAGGGCGCCTACTCGCTCATTGAGCCTGATGGCACACGTCGCATTGTCGAATACGCCGCCGATCCAGTGCACGGCTTTAACGCAGTCGTTCGCCGTGAGCCTCTCGCTGTTAAGGCCGTCGCCCCAGTTGCCAAGATTTTAGCACCAGCACCACTGTTGCCCGCACCAGTCATTGCGAAGGCCATTCCAGCCATCCCAGCTCTGCCAGCTTTGACCGCTTTGCCAGGATTGCCAGCGCTTGCTCACGGACCACTTGCTGCACCCATCTACCACGGTTAGACGTGTGCTGCATGTTTAAGGAAAACAACTCTTCAACAACAACAACAAGCACAACAAATATACTACACTTAGTCAATTCACATATGAGAAAATGTGAAGTATTGCCGTTGCCGACCTCTTGCCGCTGCCATCACCCCATGAATGAATGAATGACAACAACAACAACATTACACATTACAACAACATTACTCGTAGCCCTCTGCAAGCCAACAAAACCACCAAACAAACAGACAAACCGTCCAACAAAACAACAGCATTGGCATTTGCTCCGCCTAACGGTAGTATGCCGCAAAGTGCATCCGGGTTTGAAGTGTTCTCGCACGGCAGCAGACGGAATTCTACTGTAAACGTTTTAACAAATACCGTAAGAACAACCGTAATAGTAGTAGTAGTAGTAGTGGTGGTAGTCGTAGCTAACACATACACTCTCAATCACATACATACATACGCACTTCGAATTCGCACTTCAGTTGGTCTCCGCTCTCTGCTGCACACTGTTGGAGTCTCCCAGCCGAAGGACGTTGACAACGAGGCACTTTGCTTAATGCTTATTATTATTATATGTTAATCTCGTTGGCTTGTTATTATATCTTTATAAATATTTATATATGTTCAAATATCTCAATATTTCATACATATGTACATTCACGCGCTTTACCATCTTCTTCATACTAAAATATTATCTTCGTTATTCGTTACAATTCTCGTTTTTTATTAGTTATTTTAAGGCTGTTTGACCGCGATAAATACCTACATTACAATTATTGTATGTTAATACTCATATGTAAACCGAATAAAGTGTATCAAAGTATGCAATTTCAAAACAAAAAAAAAACAGCTTTCTTTTAATTTAAAAACAAATTAATGAAAAAAACGAAATCTACTACATAAACCAATAGTCAGAGGATGTATGTTAAATATAACATTATTTGTATGTTATGAAAAATGTTAACGGATTTCACTCTTCCTGATGATTGCTTAAATGACATTGGCCAATACAACCCATGATCATATGAGCAATCATCTCAGGAGCATTGCTGAAAAAATACTCCTTCAATAGTTATTCAGAAGAACCAATTTGACGATTTTTCGTTTTATGAGTAATATAATAAAAATATCCATTATTTCTTCAATAGATAGCTTTAGTAATTTATAACTCCGGCTGTATGAGTGCAATCGCTATACGGTGCTAGATAGATAACACATAGTGCTAAAAAACATACCAGAAAATTTTGTGATTGCTTGACTAAGTATTGTTTTCACTTCATAGATGAGCATCAGAAAAGAGAAAATACTTCCTATTTTTCATCGATAAAGACAAAAGCATAAGCCAGTTGGCTGAAAATACAAGGTCTGTCGCAAAAGAAACAGGACTGTTAAATAAAACAACAAAAAATTAATATTTTTCAAAAGTTATATTTTTTTATTCAAAGTAGTTTCCTGGTGCTTCGATACAGCGTTTAGCCGGTCAATTGCATTTCAAATGAGTGTTTAAGGTCATTTTTCGGAATGCTCTTGAGAATATCGGTCGTCGCCTTTTGGATAGCTGAAATGTCCTGAAACCAGTGTCCTTTCATGGGCAAATGAAGTTTTCCAAATAGGTAAAAATCACAGGGTGCCAGATCAAGTGAGTAGGGTATATTAATGGTTAATATGGAGTTTTTTGTCAAAAAATCAGTGACAAGCGTCGACCGATGACACGGCGCATTATCGCGCAACAGGCGCCAGGACCATGCCTCACGGTATTGTGGTCGAGCACGACGAATGCGTGACAAAAGACGCTTCATAACACCAAGGTAAAACACAGCATTAATCGTTTGGCCAGGTGGGACGAACTCTCGGTGTACAATACCCTCGGAATCGTAAAAACAAATCAGCATTGTCTTTATTTTTGACTTCTGAAGACGACTTTTTTTCGGTGACTTCTGATCGTCACAGAGGTCCTCACGACCTTCTTGGAATCGCTTAAACCACTCATGCACATTACTACGGGATAGGCACTGATCACCATAAACTTTTTTCATCATTTGAAATGTTTCAGTAAACGTTTTCCCAAGTTTAAAAAAAATTTAATATTTGCTCTTTGTTCAAAATGCATTTTACGACCGATGACCAAAAGCTGCTGTCACTTTTTGATCGATAACATCGATTGTAGTTATCCAATTGTCTTAAAATTTTTACGAAATGTCAACAAGAGATCAAACTTTTTATTTCATATACCCACCAATAGGTGGCGCCACAGAAACAGTTATATTTAAAAAGTTCTGTTTCTTTTGCGACAGACCATGCATGAATAGTGCTTATGGTCTTGGTACTAATACTTATATACTTAAAAAAAACACAGAAACTTCAAATTTAATGGGGGATGTTTATTATCATTCGAAAGAACATTATTTAGCATTTATTCGTTGAAGATTATCTCTTTCAAATAGTGGCCGCGGCTACGTCTCAGATGGTCCATCCGTTGAGTTTAATTTTCGATGACTCGCTCGATCATTTCTGGACTGGTCACTGGCGAATGACTCGAGAGATATTTTGCTCTAAGGTCTGAATCGAAGCGGAATTGTTCGCATAGACTTTAGACTTCACATATCCCACAGAAAAAAGTCTAGCGGTGTGTTATTACACGATCTTGGTAGCCAATCGACCGGCCAAAATGTGAAATTATCAGCTTGACGAAACCAAATGTCGCCGAAATTACAAGTTCAATTTCAGGCATCAAAAATAGTCGGTTATAATGGCACGATTGGTCGCCATTGACGGTTACGTTTTCACCGGCATCATTTTTGAAAAAATATGGACCGGCCCTCAAACTAACTTATTTACATACCCATTAAGCCAGAAATGGACCTCATCGCTGAACAAAATTTGGCTCGAAAACGGCTCGGCTCGGTTCGGATCTTCTTGGAACTTTTCAAGAGCCAAGTGAAGCAATGTCGCTTGGGAAGGTTGAGCTTCAGGCTTCTGTTCTTACAAAAGCTGTATTTTGTACGATTTTAATTTAAGATCTTGACATAAAACGCGCAGAAAAATTCGTGATCGAATTGCGGTAAGCGCGAGCTATTTGTGACCAACCAGAATTGATGTCCAGGAGGTTTGTGCTCTGTAGTTGTGTGCCCCTACAGTCTCTTATTTTAGACCTATGGAAGCTGTCAACAATTGTTCCTTATGAAGGATGTAATGGACCATTCATAATAACCACGCCAGGTCACACACCCGCAGATGACTCGCCAGAAGCTCCCAGAACTTGGTACGAGTAGGATTATTTGTCCATCCACTTTATCGTTCAAAGTTGACACCAAGGGATTATTACCTGTTTCTTTATTGCGTATATGTTGGCACTAACAAAAGAAAAAAGCCTGTATTGAGTTGTTGATAAAAAGAACGAGAGAATGAGAGTGGAACGACTTTCAAAATGGCCACAAGTTATCAAAGGAATCATTCTAACTATTCTCAGTAAAACAAATACGTCAGTACGGTCAACCGAAGGATTCAAGGAATTTACAAACATAAAACACCAACTCAATTCAAAAAAAAGTTCTTTGAACTGAACCATCTCCGCATTTTCGCTGAAGTTAAGGTTGAAAGTTCAGGGATCTCATATTTTCGTCCTTCTGTTGGACTAACCAACGGAATTGAAAATAAATCCAGCCTCTAAGCAGAATAGGGCTGAGAGTTAAAATGCTCTGTCGATACTTGAGATGCCACAATGGAAATTTTGGCTTCTGGAGCATTCCAGCTGTGACTATTTATGCATGCCATTCACATAGATATTCTTGAAAATGCTTCTGAAAATATTATAGCTGAAAAAGCTTTATTTTAATTTTTGGTAAATTTTTTAATAGGTCTTGTGTTAAAGATATGTTTATAATAAATAGTTGCGGCCGCCACTACTCGTATAGTTGACTTATTTGATAGGTAGATTTTAACAGAAAATTATTATAACAGATATTTTAAATATTTTGAGAAAATCGTAAAGAACTACTAAAAACAAGAACAGCCATTTTGTTTTCCTAATATTTTTTTATTTAAAACAGAATAACAGAATAATAATTGATATATGCTGACGAAAATTTAACTGGCAATGCTTTCAATGACTTATGTCCGGGATATTCTGTTAATCTTTGAAACAAATAAATATAACTCTCAAAAAAATATCACAAAATATGTGGAAGAAAAAATATTCAGGAACCTCAGAAACTTTTCGCAGAAGCATTAACATATTATAGCATAGAATTGCTACATCACCAAACATTTTAATTCAATTGAGTTGAATTTATTGCAATAAATTGCCACACAGTTTCAACAACAGCAGCGCTATTTTTCTTACACAGCCTGTGCACATATTTGCGTATGTTTGGTATACCATACAAATAAATATATAACACATTAAGTAAAGAATTGCAAAAATTTCATAATATTTTATTAGATTTATGAGTGTGTTGACATTTACTCGTGCAGCCCGTTGTGGCACCCATGTGACCAGTCAACGCACCACAAAATATGCGTAAAATTAAAATTGGAAAATTTCGGCGGATATTACATCAGCTAATGCACTTTCAGAGTAAGCCTACTTACATATACATATATACATGCGTGTTTGTCTGTTTTTGGTGCAATTTTCGGCGGTAATCTACAAGTTGATTGGGTGTGGACAACTGAAGTTTCAATTGAAGTGAAGTAATAACTATTTTATTGCAAATTAATATAATATATAACAGTGCATATATAGTATAAGTACATATGTGCGTAAACAGTGAGCCTTGGTATAAGTAGAACTTCGGAAAATCAAAAATCCGTAAAATAGCCAAATATTTAAAATTTTCGAAATACATACATATAATACCTTGAACTGGAATATTAAGAAAACGTCGGATACCCTTTATGTATATGTATATGCGACGGTTGCCTTATATAATTCGGGATTAGAAAGACAAAAACAAATATTAATCGTTATTATTTTTCAAAATATTCTCCATTAAAGTGTGGAAACTTTTACATGCGTTTGAACCAATTGCCAAAGCACTTTTGTCACTCTGATTAAGGTGTATCCAAAACATGTGTTTGAGCGTATCAAACGCCTCTATAAGTGTAAGGTAAAACTTTGACCTTTTGTTTATTTTTTACGTACAGGATTAAAAAGAAGTCGTTGAGTGAACAGACACTATCAAATCGATGTTTTGAGTCGATGAGTAAGAGCTCGCATTGCCGTGGTGAAGAATGATCCGTCTTCTGATGTTAATATCCCTGATTTTCTGAAAGACAACTGGCAAATAAACGGTTGTGTACCACTCTGCGATGTTCTAGTGGAATGTTTGCGACATATCCAGTTTTTCCAAAAAAACAGGCAATCATTTGCCGGTGTCCTAGACATATTCCCAAGCACCGCTATAGCATGTTTGTAACATTTCTCTCTACCAATTGACGCATCCCTTTTTTTGAGTGAATGAATTGTGTGAGATCCAGCGTAAAAAAAAATTTTTTGGTCCCAAAAATGCCTATAGTTATTAAAAATTTCACGATAGATCAATAGTCATCAATAGTTTCCGGAACAACAACTGATTTTGAACGAACATTCACCAAATTCGTCTTAAGTAATCTACGACCTGGATTGTATTCGTCATATCATCGTTAAACACTGGTCTTTGATAGAGGTTCAAAGCCAAAAATTAAAATAAGTTCATCGATGCTTTGTTTTTGAGTTAATTCACATTGAAATGTTGTAAAAAAAAAGAGCGCACAAACGCTCGCGATTTAATACCAATTTTTTGGCTGAGTTGAATATTTTAGGTTACTGTAAACAACATATACATACATCGATGAGAAATTTGGCACATGCTTTTTTCTTCCAAAGGAATCGCAAATATTTGACCAATATAGGATATAGCTGCAATACAAACTGATCGATCAAGCTAAAGTCTTTATATGAAAAATTTTTTATTTAACAAATTATTATCGCGAACGCTCCAATCTCTATATAATTTATTTATATCAACATTTTCAAACTATATACCAAAGCCAATATTTTCAAATGATTTTTCGAAAATAATTATATTGAGTGATCCAAGTAGAGGTGCTTTTTTCTACAGACTTTTAAGGACGAAACACGCGTGGTTGTGTCAAGCGATTGGCCACCAAGACCGTGTGCAATGACACCATTAGACTTTTTCCTGTGGGGATATGTAAAGTCTAAGCTCTATGCAGACAATCCCGCTTCGATTCAGACCTTCGCAGTTACCAGTCGAAATGATCAAACGAGTCATCGAAAAGTGTATTCAACGAATGGAACGTAGCAGCGGCCAACATTTGAAAGAAATAATCTTTAAAAAGTAAATGCCAAAGAATGATCTTTCGAATGATAATAAACATTCCCCCATTAAATTTGAAGTTTCTGTTTTTTTTTAAGTAGGAACCTCGAAATGGATCACCCTTTAATGGAAAATAAATTTAGACAAGAAATAAAGTTAATTATTACTACTAATTATTAAGTAGTAATCATAATCGCTGACTACCAACTGAATTCGACTAAAATACCGGTATAATTACAATTCATTAATTCATTACTATGGCAATTCTAAAGCAGCCTCAAAGCAGCCCAATTGGCATTCAAAATAATTCACATTTGTTAATGAAATCGTTTTCAAGGTGTCGGCAAATCAAAACATCGATTACAAGTCAATTAACAGCTGAGTGCATTTGCAATACGCAATGAAGAATAAGAAACTCAAATGAACACGCACACACATATGTACATTTGAGGCAAAGAGACAATAAATAAATATTGAGCACCTAATGAGTTGTAATAAATAAGAAAACCAAAAAATTTGTCTCAATCGACAACTGGCTTGAGTGTCGCATTGCGTTTCATTTGCTTGTCTGTCCGGTTAAATTAGATCAAGTGCAATAGTTGTTATTTTTGTTTTATTTATTTTTGCTTATGCAAATGTGGCTATCGAATTATTTTATTTTTTAATACAATTTACGGCAAGAAATTAGTGGACGCGCCCCACCGGTCGCAGCAAAACGGATTTCGGCACGCATGCGTTGCGCACTCACACTCACACGCGCGCACGCAATTACTTAAGCGTTGATGAAAAATGCACGGTATTTTAATGTGTGTGAGTTTGTCAAATATGTCAAGCGGCTATTGATATTTAACTCGGCTAAGAACTCGATTTCGATAGTCGAGGACACTTGTCGCAGCGAAATTGTCTTGATAGTGACCGTTCTAAGAGTCCGGCTTGCACGCATGCGCAGCGTGCACAATGTCAATGAAAATGCGAAGGTGTTTTGCATAAGTGGTTTCTCAAATATATAATTTTAATTCGCGAATTGAATTAATTGTAGTAGAGATAGCTTAGGCTAGTTTTATGCCTATTGACCGAAATCATATAACAAGTTCAATTTTATGTCTAAGAGAGTATTCGAATCACAAAGGGAGGGAAATAAAACAAATACACATACTAAATTTCGATTTGAAGTTATATTGTGAAATACTCGTAAAAAAATTTCTTCCAGTTTGTATGGCAGCTATATCCTATAGTGGTCCGATATTCGAGGTTTCAATACATAAGCAGCTTCTTGGTGAGAAAAAGGCGTGCGCAAAATTTCAGATCAATATCTCAAGAACGAACATGGCTAAATCGACTCAGCTTGTCACGTTTATCATCTGCACACATATTTTATAAGGCCTCCGACGTTTTCATCTGAGTAATACAAACGTTAGAGGATGGAGCCATGTGCAAAAGTTCACATAAGTGAGGAAGGTTTTTTGAGTCTCATTCACTTGGGAGTGGCCAGAAACGATTCTTTTATTATGGCTTATGGTCTTGCAGCAAGTATTCTCTGGGTAGCCAAAAAAACATCCAATTGAAGGCGAGCTAAAGTGAGCAAGCGAAACATCCCCTGCCTAGCCACATAAAAAACCGTACCAATGAAAACTCAATACCCTTTTGATGACGACTCATGCAAGCGTGTTAAAGATTTTGATTTAAGGGCATGCACCTGGAATGCCCTGCCTCTTCATTAGGGAGGTGCTGGCCAGCTGGTCCTCGTTAGAGTCCTGCAGATAATTATTTGCGCTGCAGAGCTTAGTCAAGCAGGTACAATCTTCTATAAGAGTGTTACAGCTATTGGCGTACGCCGATGATATTGATATCATTGGCTTCAAAACCCGTGCCGTTAGTTCTGTTAGGGTCTGGTGGTGAAGGAGGGCAAGACGAAATATCTCATGTCATCAAACAAACAGTCGTTGCATTTCCCATGTCACTGTTGGCAGTCATAACTTCGAAGTCGTAGATAACTTCGTCTATCTTGGAACCAGTATTAGCACCAACAATGCCAGCCTCGAAATCCAATGTAGGTTACCAACAGGTGGTACTTCGGACTTAGCAGGGAATTAAGAAGTAAAGTCCTCTCTCGAGGAACAAAGATCAAACTCTATAAGTCACTCATTATTCCCGTGCTGCTATCTGATGCAGAGACATGGACGATGACAACATCTGATGAGTCGACGTTACGAGTTTTCGAGAGAAAGGTTCTGCGGTAGATTTTTGGTCCTTTCCGCATTGGCAACGGCGGTGACATAGTTCAGCGAATTAAGATGCAGCGGCTACGCTGACTAGTGCTTGTCATCCGAATGGATGAAAACGCTCCAGTTCCTAAAGTAGCACCCATCGGGGGAAGTATCCAATAAGTGTATACCAAATTTTCGCGAAAGAATTTCATATCAATCATAAAATCGATACACTTGCACATTGCACACCACTTGATAAAGAAACGTGTACGTGTATAATCCGAAGGTCAGTAATCGTGTTGTGAAATAAAGCTTAAGAAAATTAATTTAATTAAGCGTTAAAGTACCGTAATCACGATCACATAATGCATTGGCCTTCTAACTAATCGAATTGGCAGACACCACCACTACCCAATTAAAACTGAGACCATAAGAGCAAAACAAAAAAGGAAATATACCACATAAATCTCAGCTGCGAAAACGTCAAAGAGCGTCACATGAATTCCTAATTCAAACTGCAAAAATAATAACAGTTATATTTCAGTTAGAAAGTAAATCGATAACGTGACACTAAGACGGTGGAGATAAAGAGAAAATCATATTAAAAGCACAATTACACGTTTTAATTTAAGCTGAGTTTAACGCGGAGCTACCTAATTTCTCATAAAAGCGATTTAAAACGTTGTGTCTGCACATCACTTAAATACGCCACGTTCAATCCGGTGCAATTGTTACGAATCAAACTTTGATTACCTTGATTACTCGAAATGAAATGAGCGACGAGGCAAAGATACCGTTTAAAAGTAAAAACAAAATCAAATAAATGAGAAGAAAATATGCGAAAACAAAGAAAAAGAGACACATAAAATCCGTCAGCGCATTAGTAAAATCGCAATTCGTTTGTGTCTTATCCAGTGGCTTAGCTAAAAATAAAAACTTAATTACTCGTCTCACAATCGCCGTAGTTCGTTGGCACATTCAGCACGCCACAACAATGCGACAGCCAAAACTAAGGTAAGTAAGTAATCATAAAGTGAAATTATAACTGCATAGTACTTAAAACAATTTGCAGCACAGTTATACGCTGTGAATTCCACAAATAAATCGCAAGCGAAAAGGGAAAGGCGTGCGATCGCTGCTAGTCGTGATTATGTCATGACGCGTTCGAGTGCACAAGGCACGGCAGACAAATTGCGGCTGCCCACTACATGTTGTACTAGCTGGCACTAGACCCGCCCGTGCGCTTTTCATTTCACTTACCCCGTAAACCATGGACCACGCGGTCCATACAAAAAACGTTTGGCCATCTTCCAGCGCTTCTTGATGTGACTATTTGTGGTCTTTTGCGCGAGCGTAGCGGCATTCAGACGTGTCATCTCCTCGACTTGTCGTACCTTCCAAGGCATTACGATTTTTTGCTGTAAGAAGATGGTGGTTGATAATTAAATATTAATTGAGATTATAAAATTTAGTTTTTAATGTCGAGTAATTCAATTTGATGATTCTCGAAAAGAATCAGTTCAATTTATTTTAGCCCATTTCAGCCCACTTCATTTAATTTAATTGGATTTTATTTGACTTCGTTTTTATTGGATTTGAAAAGATAGACTAGGTGGCGAGACTTAGGAAAATATTAACCAAAAATCCCGCCTCGCTGGTCAAACTGGCAAAATTGCGGAGAGTAGAAGACAACTGCCAGGACACATTGGAAGACCCAGTCAGAGTGCACTTTCCAGGCTATAAGGACGCGATAAGTCCTAGCTATAAAGTGAGTAGTGCGGTAAACGTTCTCGAACACTTCTTTACGGGGAATACAATAGAATAGGGCAATCCGCTCATTCGACCATTACAAGCTACAGAATGAGCTCTGGCTATCCGTGAAATGGTTAAAGGTGACTTTTAGGGAATGCAAGAAGTTCAGCTATGTACCACACTCATGGAAAGAGGGCAGGATAGTTTTCATACCAAAGGCAGGTAGAAACAACCCAACATATTTTAACTTCCTTCCTACTGACAACGCTAGAGAAAATCTCCTAGAAGCTTGTCCAAGGCACAGCACGTATTTAAGAAGGGCAGATCAGTAGAGACTGTACTCCATACACTGGTATTCAATATCAAAACGACTCTTGAATTAAAGAATACCTGGACATTTCTGGAGCGTTTAACAACGTCTCTACGGAATTTATTCTGAACAGTATCCAGTAAATAGCTGTTGATTCTGCTATACAACGCTGGATCAGAAGCCATTTGATCTCTGGACGGATAAGACCAGAATGGGACGACACTAAAATGGCCAAGGAAGTATGTAGAGATACTCCAAGCAGAAGGTGGAGTGCTATCTCCGCTTCTATAGACATAAGTGGTAAATAAGCTGCTAAGAAACTAGGAAGTCAAGACCGCTAAGATAGCGGCATATGCGGACTACATTGCCATCTTAGTAATAGGTGTCTACAGACCATTAGCAGTATTACAACCACCACTCTCAATACACTCCAGATTTGGGCCTCACAAGCGGGTCTGGGGTTAAGCTCTGAGAAACGGATCTGCATGTGCCATAAAGAAAGTACAAAATTCCCTTCGATAAATGGGACACAACTCTATCTCAAGGACCGCACCAAGTACCTAGGTATAGTCTTGGACAACAAACTACTGTGGAAGCATAACGTGGAAGAAAGAGTGAGAAAAGCTAGCAATCCTAAAGGATACATAAAAATAATCAAGTCAGCTGAGTTGATTTAGGCATTAGTTCGTCCGTTTGTCTTCTGTAAATATAAGTATAATATGCGAACTAGTTCTAGAGCCTTTGAGATAACGATCTGAATTTTAACACACGTCCTTTTTCCACCAAAAAGCCGTTCATTTATCGAAAATGGCGCTATCGGACTACTATAGTCTACTAACTGAACGTTTTTTATGTTTTAAAATTAAATTTTCATGCTTTACAATTAATTACTCACATTGAAAATTCGTCGGTTTTCTGCTTGATAAGTGCCGCGTTTCTTCGAGGCTGCTTTACAGGCCTCGTAACATTCAGCCCAATAACGATTGATGGGCTCCCAAAGGTTCAATTCGATTTCACGTTGATACACATCATGCAATGGTTTGACCTGCAAGATATAAATGTAAGACGCTGAGTGAATTAAAATACTTGATAATAGAAATTAAAGGCTATAAAAAATAGAAAAAAATATTTAAATGCGATATGTGATTAGTAAGCATTACCAAATGAATTAATATACTATTTTACTCTCGATCAGATAGAACCTCATAAATTGAAAAAGTGCTTTAAGTATTTCACAAAATTTGTCAGGGTGGCTAACATCAGTTTCAGCTATCACTGCTAGTTCGCTGAAATTAAGTACTTGTACAACATGTACTTAATAATGTCGATAGTTGGATATAACTTCGATAAACCAAAATTTTTTGTTTTCGTAGATTTTGCTCAAAAACAAAATTTTCAACTTAGGAAAAAGGTCAGATTTACTTGTGTGCCATCATTTCTTCTATCACGAAGCTGGTTATAATGAACTTGGGTTAAAACGTGAGCGCACAGTGGATCCGCTTGTATGGAACAGCGGCCAAAAATATTTTTCTTGACATAGCGGGTTGAAGTTCTTTCAAAAAATAAAGATAAGAAATAATAAAAAAATTTGTCGATTTACTCGAGCGCTTCGCAGAACAGTCAAACTTATGTGAGTAGGAAGGACGACAATTTATATCACACCAGCTAAACGTTCCTCAATATATTTTTAAGATTTATTATTGCAACACATGACAACACTGAAGTTTATAATTAATTCCAAAATATTCCTTAAAAGACAACATGGCATCAGTTCAGCATTTTTCGAATATTACTGCAGGGCGCGCCAAAAGTCGAGTACAAAAAATCCACGCGCGTTCAATTAACAAGCACATTCACTTGCAAATTTTTTGACATGCACACATGTACATGCAAATAATGCACCCACCAGCCGTGCATCTTTTACTGTCGAATTATGCTAATTGCGACAATGATCTACGCTCATTTGTTGCCGCAGACAGGGGCCACAACCCAACACTGTCGGCTGACAAACGAGACAAGTGAATCATCTGCAAACAATCTGATGCGCAACAAGCAGTTAAGTGCATTTTGCTGCTATTACCAAATGTTATGTCATGCCAAGCGTGCAATTGCAACAACAATAACACAACAAAAAATAACAACAACACCATTCAACGCTAACATAATAGCAATTGTAACAGCAGCAAGCAAGTGATTAAGAAAGAGGAAAGCCCACACGGTTTGCACGCATGCGCAGACAAGTGATTGCAATGCATGAAATTAGGAAACACACAGACACAACAGTAAATGTATACACATTGTAAATATGTACTACAAATGTATGTTTGATTGTTACATGCGTCAAGAGACTGACGGAAAAATGTTATGCACAAGCAGCAGATAACTTAATATGTGCACATGTATGTGTGTGTGTGTGTGTGTGTGGAGATGTGGAAGTATTTGCTGTAGATGGGGCGATAGCGATGCTCTGCACAAAAACACAGACAATCATTTAATTCAATTTCAAAAATACTAAACGTCGGAGTTGGCTGCATCCATTTGGAAACGAGTCCATTGTTTGTGTGCAAATCACGTGACTTCATCATATATAAATCTGTATGCAACAAGTGATGTCTGCACGGAAATAACTAAGGACTTTCGAATTTGCGCGTAATGCGACTTTATTTATAGTATACACTCAAGATCAAATTTGACTCGGACTGGTCTATTTAAGGGGTTATGTGGATTTCAAAATTTCAAAAAATCGGTTTTTTATTTTTTTCCTTATTAAATAGTACAGTATGTTTGAAATATTCTCCCAAAAAATTTAAATCGATCCGAGTAAAATTCTTAGAGATAGACCCTTCGGAAGTTCCGCCCATCAGGCCAACTTTAAATGCGCTTTTTTCAAAACTCCATTTTTGAAGTCGGTGGACACGATTTCTCGAAAAGTTATAGACCGATTCAGTTCGAATTGAGTACACATCTTTAAAATACCATTATCTTGTTATTGAACGAAGGATTTTTTTTTTGTTTTCATTACAACTTTTTTTTAAGCCAATAATTGTCGAAAATTTGACCAAAAAGTGAGATTTTTTGTTCAAAGTCTGAGAAAATATGAAAATTTATTTTTTTTTCGTTCAAACAATAGATTTTATATATGTATATACTAACGGAAAATTTTTGGGTTTTTAATTTTAAATGAACCAATAATAAGTTATGCTGTCGAGAGCACTTTTTTTGTAAGACCGGGAGATGAGGTCTCAACCGCTGAATTTTTCATAATTTTTATATCAAAATTTCAGTTGGCATTGTTCAAATATGTATGTACCTTCGATATGCCATATTATATTTTTGAATATATGATTGTTTATGTAAAAAAAAATCGTAAAAATACATTTTTTTATACCTCTGAAACCCACCTAACCTCTTAAACTGCGCGCGCAAACCGATTCGATACAAAATGTTTGGTTGGAGCTTCCGTAACTGGAATTTAGTTGGACAAAATTGTTTTATGTTCGAATGAATGTCAATCTCCATATGTCAATTAGTGTCTGTTTGCCAGCAGAGGTCGGTTTTTCAGTTTCGAAAACGGAAAAAAGTTCCTTGGCCAAACGCGCTGCTTGGCCAAAAAGTCAGTCACAATCATAATAGATTCATATTCATAGATCTCATACAAAACATTAACCAAAAGGGTAGACTTGATGTTTAGATCCTCTGTTTTCTCTCTGTTGCCAACAGCATGATTCTCAGACACTGTTTAGCTTTTTCGATGTAATCGTCTTTAACAGAGGTGGATAGACGAGTCGCGAGTGAAGCAAAACACTTCTGAAATCTTGTAAGTTATTTGAGGAATATTTCGGTGCTTAATAAGAAGGTTAGCTGAAGTTTTACCGTTAACCTTTAGTTCAGACTTCGGATACACTTCCAGACATTATACTGAAAGTATTGGCCTCTAAAAATACAGAACTAAACACAGACTCCTATATCTTTTATAGGGATAACAATATTTATTTGAGTAGCCTTTCGCCCATCTAACTCCTTCATCAGTTAACAGTGTGGTTAGTTAGAGATGTTCATAATTATTTTTTAGAACTCTCGTGTCTTCAATATGCATACGAGTATAAAAAGAGTGAAGAGATTTCGTTGAATTCTGAGACGCAGTTCCTTGCAGTTTATGGTTTCAAAGGTTAAAATAAATTAAATTTAAGAAAGCTTTTTACCACACATACATATATTATGTACATAGACCTGGTACCAAGCTAAAAAGCTGCCGTACCTCAGTGTGATTTCCCATCCTTGGGTATAAAAAGTGTTTGAAGAAGGCGTAGAAAGCCTCCAAAAGTACAATGAAGTCAAACCGGATTCCCCTCAGGCGTAACATAAGCAAATGGGCAAGTCATTGCAATTTTTCACGAACACTTCTCCAAACAAAGATGGGAGGAAAACAAGCAAAAAAATTAAAAACAAATGAGAAAACAGAAAAACGCAAAAGTTCAAGTTCAACGATGAGGTAACAGCACTGCCGACAGCAAGTGGCAAAAATAACTTTCCCGCCTGTTATAAGCCGCGCAATGCCGAGTGGCTCTTAGCAGGGGCTTTCAACGACCCGACTTTGATGATGTTGGGTCGGCATGCTGCGATAGGGAAAAACGTAAGCAAGGCAAGACATTTAGACATGGCTTAATTGAGTTTTGGCAAGCCACGTGATTATTCGGTAATTCATAAACAATTTGTGACACTTTTCCTTGCAACAACACAACAAAAAATAAGCGACAAAGAAGCCAACTCAGAGGCGCAGGCGTGTAAAATTGCAAGTTTGTTAACAAATTAATCAATGCCAGGCAACAAATTGTGCAACCAGATGTTTTGTGGTAATCATAAAGAGTTCCGCCTATTGTAATATTGCTGGGGAAAAAGTATTGCTGAGAAAACAAAAGTGAAAAGCATTAGAGGAAATAGCGCAATTTACAAAGAAAATGAAATTGTGAAAAAATTTCGAAAGAAAATTAAATAAAAGTAGAGCAAAAATGGGCTAGCTGAAGACAAACGAATAACACAATAGAAAAACTGAGCAATAAAAAGTTGCAAAAATGCAAAGCAAAAGCAGCCACACAGTCAGGCGCCATGTCAATGGGGCAATGTGACCGCAACAGCTGCGACGTCATACATAAATATTTAATATGCACATAAAACCATAAATACTGGTTGTAAAGTGCGAGTAAAGCGGCAGAAAGAAGACACAAAAATCGAAAAATTGACTTTAATGTTGGCAATAAAGCTTAAGTCGTGATAAAGTAGACACCATCAGTGGGCTTACAGCAGCGGAACTAAAGGCGGACGCAACCCGTTAGTCACCTGCGCCACAGAGCGCACGCCACTAATGGCTACATGAAGTCACACAGTGGCTTTAAGCGCAGCTCGAGCATTGATTTAAAATGCGCTTAAGCCACTCGGCTGCTGAAAACTACAAAACACATACTGATGATGCTCAGTAGCGCAACGAAAATTCGTTTTGGAAGCTTGTGAACTTAAGTGGCAACTGTGGGGAGTTTTGACATCGAACATGGGCGTCCATGATATTTTCGTCAAGTGGGGGTTAATGTTTGATACTTTTTGTATTAGTTTTAGCATTAAGGGAATTTTTTCTTTATTTAAAGAAGGTAAGACAAACGTAAAGAGGGTTCGTGATTATACAAGTATTAGCATATAGTTCACTGAGCTGTAAATGGTATTCTTGAATAAGAACTGAAAAAATTAATTTTAAATTTTATTCTCTGCAGTCAGGACGATTTTTATATGGATCCACTATTCTCATAGGATTAAGTGATAAGCAATCTCGATTTAAGAAAATCACAACCATCTATAGAAGCCATAAAAGAATAGAGAATCACGAGCATCACAAATTGACAGCAATGGTGGCAAACCTCATCCAAAGGATGGTGAACACACAGAGTGATATCGAACGAATATATTTTGATTAGACAGATCTAGGGACCTGGGAGTCTCACCTGACTCAAACATCAAATGGATATGCAGCTTTAGATGCTATCTATGACATTTAAACTCTACTTCCCGAGGGGTACAGAGTGAGTAGAAGACTAAGATAAACAATTGAAGGCCTAGTGGAAAAATTTTAATCCATAGACACAGCACAACATGAGTCACCATTGCATCCCGAAAAAATTACGGACCGGTTTATCGGCCTGCGCCGTCACTTCTTTCGGGATGAACAAGACCGCCACGGCACTGTGAATGGGAGTCGCTACCGCCCAAAGATTACCGAATATTTTTGACTCAAATTGGATGATATGAATTTGGGCAATATGTTTCAATTTCTATTGATTTAGTCTTGAAAACCGTCAAAAATTGAAAATTATTTTAAGTGTCGGAGAAATACTGTTATCTTCCATGAAATTTAGAGAATATTCCTTAGTTTATATATAAATTTACATAAAAAAAATAAAGAAATAGAAATTTTTGGCTCGAGATCGAAAATTTGTATGGAGTCATTTTGTGGTCTCGCCTCTGCACTACCATTAGTTCCAAAACAGCAAAAATTATTTACAAAATAAGACCAAATAAAAACTCTTTTGCCATAACTATCAAGTCCTTGCTTTAAACTGTTAAACAGTACAACGAATTTTTTGAAGAGAGAGAGGTAAATCAGTGATCACTTATTACCCAATATATAGGTCTACTGTGTAGGCCCCAATTAGACTTCAAATTTGAAGCTTTTTTTCCCACCCCCTCGCAAGCTATGGAAAATAATGCAACTATGACTTGCCGTGTGAAAAACCGGAAAATATAAATATACTGTGTAAGGAAAAGCACGCGACCAGTAGAATTCGTGGATGCACCAAACGATGAGCGCCCCAGCTCAACGCCAGCAAATAGAAATAAACGCCATGCCGTGGCGCCACACAGTGCTAAACAAAGCACACAAAGCTCACATTATTGAGTTGCTCGTGAGCAGGCGGCAACAATTGCTGCCACTTAAGAGGCAAGCAACTGCAACAACAACAGCTACTGTAGTGGCCCTGGCAGTGGCAAAAGAAGTCGAAAAAGCAAGCAGCAACTCCAATATGAACACAAACGTCTATTTTCATTCATTCTCACATATGTATGGAAATATATATGTACATACATATGTACGTAGCTTTAGGCTGTAGACTTATAGTTTTAGCAGTGGCAGTGGCAGCGGCGGCAACACGATTTGGTTAGTTGTCTGCATTTTCATTAAAAACAAGACCACTTTCTTGCGATGGGTTTAGTAGCTGAAAGAAAGTCAACGTGAAAGACGTGATGAGCGCGAGTGAGTTGCTGAATGCGCTGGCGACGAAAACTTGGTGAACAAAAATTTTCCACAAGCACGAAAAATAACGGTGATTTTATAGACAAATATTTAACAGCATAAAATTGCATCGAATACATTTAAAACCAAATGAATACCCGATTGAATATCCGAAATTATTGAAATTAAGTGAAAAATTGTGAGTTCTGCTGCCGTTTAACGCGAAACACAGCCCGTGGAGTTCACAGCGCAATATAACCGTAATCATGCGGCGACTGTGGCAATTCGTTGTAAGTTCATGTAGCGAAAATAATAGCTATTAGTTAATAAAAGTGCTTCAAAAGCAGCAGCTTGTCGCTGCATTACATAATTACACAATTGAAAGCTTAAAAAAAAAAAAAAAAATTAAGCAGATAAGTATTGTAATTAAAAATGGTAATATATAGCAGCGCTTGTTTCCAAGTACTTAGCTTGCAGCTCAGTTAAGAGTGAAATGTGTTTGCTGTCGGCATAAATAAAAACAAAAATAACAATGCGTTTGTTTTAAGACTCGCGTGTGCGCTGGGAAACTATGTAATTTTTAATTAACACCATAAATTGTAAAAATATAATTAGCAAGATAAATTGTGTTAAAACAATAAAAGGGATAAGCGCACGTCCACTTATCGCATTTTGTATAAAATTCGAAGAATGCAAATGAAATATTCAAAAATATAACATACACTCAATCGAAGGCAGTGAAGTGAAAGCGTTCTGCGCTTCCGCGAAAATCGAATTCGAAAATGTGTTGGCTATGCGGAAAATGAAAATGCGATCAGCGGCAAATGTGGGGCAACAGGGAGTTGGCGGTGTAATAATAATGCAAATAATAATTGAAAATAATGGCAATTGATAAGGAAACAAGAAAATATTAATTGCAAAACAATCTACAAATTTATCTATGAATAAAAAGTGGTTTTCAACAATAAAACCATAAAATTTATAAAAAATGGAATCATAAATTAATAATTTTAATATAATTAGATAAAGAAGAAGAATAATATAGTTAATTGTAAATAAAATGATAATTTTAATACATTATAACCCAACGTTCACCCTACTACCGTCTAACTGACGCGAGCGGCACATCCGCATACGTGCCGAATCAGCCGCGTCATGGAAGGCAACAGCGTTTTTTAAGCGTCGAGATCTAAAATTGCTCAGCTAGAAACACAAAAATTTCAACAGCTAATTTTTTTTTCATTTCTTTTTTACATTAAGGGTGTTTTCCACCCACAAAATTGCGGAATTTTTAGTGGAAAATAACAGTTTACACTTTAAATGGCCACCAAAAATTTTTAAATAAAAAAAAATATACATCAGAGAACGTTGGGCGGAAGATTTGATTATAATTTGACTAATTTTTCTCGGTTTTTTATTTTCGGTTAATTACCAGCCGAGTTATGGTGAACACCGCTATTTTTTTTTTTTCAAGACTTTCTTTCTGGGGGCAGCTCTGTTACCGACTTATGCTTCAATATTTCTGCATAAAAAAATTACCCTATATTGTCAAAAGTGTGCCTACTAATGTACAAGAGGTCCGAGTAAAATTATTCGATCCATATTTAAGAAATAAATTCGCAAAAATATTAGTTTTTACCTTGAAACTCTAACTCCTCTTTTAAACGACTAGTGTAGGGAGGAAGGCTCAACCTAGAATCCCATCGAAAAAGCCCTAAGGCGAAAAGTAAATAATGTTTTTCTATCGACTTTCTCTAACTGGACAGAATGGATTTGATAACCAGGGTTCTATACAACAGAGCCATTCCAATATATGTAGGTCTAACCAAAGTTGTAAAAAGTGTTTTAATAATAATCGGTGCTCTAAATTCTTTACATCAACGTTTAACAAAATTGAGAATATCTTTTGTTTTCAGGACTATGGTATCAATATGAAGACCAGAATTAAGCTTAGGGCCCATAGTAAACTTCCAAATCTATGACACCAAGCAACCAAATTGTTTAAGACTGCTTACAACAGACACCTTTCATCAATTAAAGATGTAAAGATGATAATAAAATATTTGAGAATTCTATGACAGATTTTAGAGACAGAGAAAGAGAGAGTTCATAAATAATTAAAACAGAATCGGGCCAAGATGACTATATAAATAATAGTAAAATATTTCTTGACATCTGCAGCAAATTGTTATATGAAAAAGATTGTATATTAACTCATGATCAGTCAATAAGTATGGCAGCTATACGCTTAGCGGTTTGACCCCAAATATTTTTTAATCCACGCCGAATATCATAAAAATAACGTGCCAAATAAAAGTTGTCTCTATAAGAATTTGGAACGTTGAGATGGTATAGCAATATGTAATATAGTACGCTTTAGTGGTCCAGTATCGGCGGTTCTGACAAATGAGAAGCTTCTTGGAGAAAAAAGGACGTGTATAAAGTTTCAGGCTCGTCATGCCGATTTCTTAAATTTCCTTCTGGTTGTAACAAACTTAGAATGCCCTGGCGGGAAAGAATGTATCTAACTTGCCACTATGTCTACTCTTCTTAATCGGTAAAAATGACTTTATGGCGGAAAGCTTTTATATTGACAACAGCAAGAGAAAACGAAAATTTCGGTTGTACTGAAGCTATTGCTTTAGGTAATAATCCTTGCCACATTTCGGGAAGATATCTTGTCAAATGAAAGAGTTTTTCGTGCAATCACTCGAATCCGATTGTTCATTTCGTATGAAAGCTATATGCTATATTATGACATTCTCTCTTTTCGCCTAGTTCTTAGTCTCGCTATGAGTTATTTTATATAAAACATAGAGTATTTAAAACAGTGTTATATAGAGGGTGGATAGATAGATAGAAAATAATTGAAGTTTTGCACCTATGGTCTATTGAACCCTCTCCTTTATCACATATGGTTATAAATGTCCGGTACTCTGAAAAATTCCAGATGAATAGAGGGTAAGTGTCATGGTTGTGATCCGATTTTGCTCAGCCTTTTACTAAGAGAACGTCATGGGAACGTCATAGCCTCAACTAGGTAGTACAACGACACAGTGCAGTTATTGAAATGAATCATATGAAGCCCTAACGCTTAGGGAAGCTTAGCTACCACTTAGTTCACAGATATCACACTTTTAGAAATTGAAAGGTTAGCCACCTACCTTTCTTCTGATTTCTGGTGATGAGGCAGTTAACTAAGGCTGAGATAGCTTACAATTTTCAGACTTTACATACATTAGACCTTCACCGTCGGTAAACGCCATATAACACCCTTAGCACTTCAATCCGATTTGTAATACAAACCTCTTTGTATAATACATAATCAAATCTTTTAAGGAGCTATGTACCTCGGATGGAGACCCTATAATATATTAAGGTATTTCTAGCTACAACACATCGCCATTAAGTACGTACATAGGTTACCTTTTATATCTCAGAATTTGGTAATCCTAGTGTTCCAGTCTGGCAACTTAAAACTTTATCGTCAATTTTCACATTTTTGATGTTATACATACTCAGAACGTTTTGACATACGAGCTCTATTTGGGTTGTTTACAGTAACTTAAAATATTCATCTCGGACAAAACATTAAATGAATTCGTTTTCGTTTTGGATTAAATCCGCATCAATGAACTTCATTCGAATTCAAGGACTAGTATTTATCAATGGTTTGATGGATTCAATCGAGATCGTAGATCACTCCTTGACGAATTTAGTGAAGGTTGTTGTTCGCCGACGAAGCACTTCTAAGCAAATGGTTGTGGTTGCCCAACTTTTACGTTTGATAAAAATTATAGGCAAGTGGCATATATTAATTTTCAACTTAATTTGAATGCTTGACACGTATTTGAAAAGTGAGAGGAAAAAGTCGGTAATATATCAAGACCAGGGTTAAAGGTCTCTTTCGACATAACAGTTGCAAGAAAGCACAATTCACATTTATTAAGTGACCGAAAGTAAATAGATATGATGAAAAAACTATTTGCAGCGTGCTTCTAACACATAAGCGGGAAACTAAAAACAGTTGCGCTAAACGAGCCATACAAGTTTATGACTCAATTGCGGCGCAGACCGAAACTCGATATTCAATACTTTTATGTAAATATTTGCAAGCAAATCCTCGTAAGTAGTAACCTGCAATGTGCCCGGGCAAATGCGATTGCGTCGTTGAAAAGTGAAAGTGCCGAAAAATAGAGAAAAACGCTGCCAAAAGTGTGCGCATGCGCGGCGTTAAAGTGTGGGAACTACACATAAGCATGCAGCATTGGGCCAACAAACAACTAGGACCCACAGAACGGCGACACATAACAATCTCGTTATCTAGCGGAGGAAAAAAACACGACAAGCGTAAACAAAAGCCAATAGAAAAGTTAAAAAGTCATTGAACGATAGCGATCGGGCATAATGGTGACAACAAATGCATTACGCACGCAATAACCGGTGTGTGATCTGTGATATGAACACTCCTGTTTATATAAAACTGATTAATTGAAAAAGAAATGAATGAATAAGAAAGAAACCGGCGAGCATTGGCCATCCAGTTGGGATTTCTGTGTTTATTTATTGATTTTTTTGCCATTTATAGTTTTATTTATTTGATTAATACACCTATTGCCATTTATATAAATACACGCATGCGTGCGCAGCTGGGGATATGCATTTGGCGTTCGCATAGAGTATAAGAGCGTAAGCTGGCAGCCACAATGATCACGCATGCGCAGCTGTTGGACGTGTTTTCCACACTTGGGCGAAGTCGTCGACACACAGCTGTGCAGATTACAATAGAAATATCGATAATCGCAAGATATATATTTACTTATGTACACAAACACTTCATACCAAAGTAGAGGGTGAGTCGGCAGGTTCGTGAAAACTTCAGTAAAGCCTGAAAAATGTTTTCATTCAAACAGGGTAACGTTTTGTACTGCAGGCATAAATAAATATGTACAATACGAGTATATGGAATGAAAATAAGTAAATATGGGTAAAAGTCTTTTACACTCAGCCGAAGATCAAACTTTACACGAACATACACTGAGCTAAATACCAATATGGTGCACTGAACAAATGGTTTTATTTTATCATAAAATATCAATGTAAAATATTTTTAACCTTCAACATATTTAAGAATTTATAGCAATTCAGTTATTTATTGTAGAAATTTTTACTTTTTCAAGAACGTAGAAGGAAATAGATGTACATACATGGAACAAAAATAAAATTAAATTCAGTGGTAAGGAAGCAACATTTAAAAGCTTGTATGCCATCTTAAGGACACTGACATCGATTTGAATTCTTTTTGAATTGCTTTTTTGACCTGTAATTGGGAGTTTAATTGGCGTCCACCTTTGTAAATTTGCTTACTAAGAATGCTCCAGAGGTTCTTCATTAGATTAAGGTGTAGCCTAATTGCATGTGGTGTCTGGCCACGTTAGCTAAAAGCAGTCCATGTCATAAAGAAGCCACCGTGGAAAATTCGCATTTGTGGCAAATTAAATTTTTTCAAAATTTGCTGAATTTTTCTTTTCGTAATTTTAAGGGAAAGTTCACTTCCTATTTGGTTAGGGCTGATAATTTTATTGATAGGTAACTTGTCTCTCTTTTACACTTTTCGTCATTCTTAGGTTTAGAATCAGTTCTTTAATTTTTTTCGTATACGTACGTCGGAATTTTTGAAAAAGTTTTGGATATTATTTTTAGCTTTGTTTTGCGAAGTAAGACTCCCGTTTCAATGTATACTAGATTCTCCGTATACTATTCACCAATATTTATTCTTTCGCCTTCAAAGTATTTCCCACCAGAATACGAATATCAAAAAAAAAAAAAAAAATAAATAAATTAGCATAACTTTGATTTTTAGGTTTTGTTTCGTTTTTTTTTTTTTCATTCCGATGATTGTTGCCATGTCTCATCGGCATCATCATCGTTATAATGTTCTATATGAATGTGAGATCAGAATTCGCGCGGATAAGCATGTCAAAAGAGACCTGCATACGGTATTTGTTTTGAAGAAATTTCAGTTTTATCAGAACGAGTCGCGCAAGAACGCGTTTCATACTCAAAATATTCACCAACCAAAATCATTCGAACGGACTCGTAAGACCAAACTCTCTTGTCATGTCAGTAACACTTGACTTTCGATGTTCAAGCATCATTTTTTATCTCTTCCACTTTCGTTTAATATACCATTTCGTATGAAAGGAGAGTCGAATGCGGAAAGCAATAGTTCCAAGAGTTACGGATGTAAGAAAATGTATTTTATAGACTATCGAAAAGCGATTCTCATACAGAATCCGAATCTTTGAAGGATCGAAGATCATTAAGCCTGTCATCGAAAATTGCACTTCGAAAGTTAGAGCACCATACCGAAATTCACGTTAAAACCTTTAATAATCAAAAATCATTCACGATTTCACCTAATTTAAACTCACTCAAATTGAACCAACGTAACCTTTCCAACATTCGCAACAATTTGGTTAGAAATACAAAATTTTAGACAAATTCTTTGTTTAATATTTTTATCTATTGTAAAAATAGCAACGATCTACAGCAGCTGCTGTAAACAAACTGGTTGACAGATCGGACTCATATTTTGCATAGTAATTAGGCAGCACTGTCCGTCAACTTAGCGAAATAATTTTTTTTGAAATTTTATTTAAATTCAATTACAGTTTCCGGGTGATTTTTTGGCACAAGGTATATCATATAGTCTTACAAAAAACTGAAGTCCAAACACGAGTTCGTTTAAGGCATACCCATTACATAGAAAATACAAAATTTCCAATAAATTCCTGTTTATTAACCCTGTATTTATATGTAAAACTTTATTACTATTTTCTGCATTGTTATGACACCCGTCAGCCACCACCTTTCAGCTTCTTTTACATGCAAAATTCATTGTTAAATTTAATTAGGAATAATCACAAAACGCGTGCGTATGAAATTGATAATAATTAACAATGTTTGACATTCAACTTCTGTGTGTCAGAAGTCAACATACACTGAAGAACAAAGTGAAATATTTCAACCTTGATATTCACAGATTTACAACCACTGGGAGGTTACATTTATTCAAGGTTGTTGAGCTCAAAGATCTTTGAAATGTTTAACTTATGTATTACGAAGGAAGAACGAGATGACGAAGATCATTGCTGGTGTTTTGCAAGAAGTTATAAAGATCTTTCATCCATTTTTGGTAGTAGATCAAGTTGAGTTGGCATGACTTCATTAAATTAGAAATTTTTTTTTTTTGTTGACTGGAGGATATAGTCTTCGGTAGGCCTCTACAGAATCCCCTTTCAATTACTAACTTATTCATTTTAAACTGTACACTGATTGGGCAGAGGTACAGTATAAGTACCTATAACCAATGCCATGCCAAAGATATCAAAGTGAATCGTCAGCTCAGGTCAATATACCTACAGGCAATGTTCGAGAGCGGGTGAGTGCGGTGAGCTAAAATTGTTGAGTCTGAGACAATTTTAGGCAGAAATATCTCGTTCACCGCCAAACACCTATTATCGGAGGTATCGGCTATGGGATCAAGGTAGTCCAAACTTTTCCAAAAGAAATAACCGACTATTAAATTTCACCAAAAAAACATGTTTTTTAAATGATCTTAATCTGAATAATCATTATTGTCTCGCAAAAGCCAATAAATTATAGAACTTAAAGACTTTTTCACTCTCTTCTCAACAGATTTATGCCACAATACTCTCTTCGTGCGAGGTATGCAACGGCACAACAACAAAACCTTACACAGAAGCTGAAACAACGACAATAATACCGATTACAACAACAACAACAAACTCCAATACATTGGAAACAACAACGTTAACAATACCAACTAATTTGTCAGAACCATTGCCGACATTAGCAGCGAAATTAGTGCGACAGCGTCGGCAACACCCGTACACCGTTATAAGGCATGTGGTCCGGTCCCCGAAGCGCGGCACGAAATCACGCCGACGTCAGAAGTGGCCAAAGTACAAATATGGACCACCAAATTACAGCATCGGTCACCCAATCACTTACTACAAGCCAACGAAACAATATTTACCTGAGATATCAGAAGCACCGAAATATTCGTCAATCGACGAATTGGATTTGACAAATCACTTCAATTCCGCCGATTATGATGTGCATGCACCAAAGGGTAATCATTATGAAGATCAAACCATGGATTTGGATTTCTACAGCAATACGGACCACTCGTTTCCGGAAGAGCCTAAAGTCACACATTTAGAATACAGCACTTATGATGCGAAGAAAGAGGTGCCCACCTATTCGTATACGTCGACCAAAACGGAAATTAGAAAGCCATATTTGAAAGTGCAAAGCTACAAAGGGCCGAAGCATCATAGCGGCGGTTATGAAATGTCAAGCAGCAGCAGCGGAGATTCGGGTTACGAGGATACGCACTCGTTCATACCACCCGACAATGTCTACGACATGCATCCGATGAGCAGCTACGATACGCCTTCGCCACAGCATGAAGGCAATTATTACGACTACACACCAGTAGACACGAGTTCGCATTCCAACACGCATATACCGGCTGCAAAGTATGGCGTACCAGATGCGAATATACCGGTTCTTTTCACACCACCAGCCAAGCAACCTGATTATCACGCCCCGAAGCCAACAGCTGCAGATAGTTATAGCATTTATGATAAGAAAATACCAAATGCGGGCTATAACTCGGTGAAAACTTCCGGTCATACTAGCTTTGCCGAACCACCGCCGAAAACCAATGTCGAGATCACCTATTCACCCTCTTATGAGATCACCTTACCACCATCGAACCATAAACCTGCAGCGGTAGAAGATTATCGACCAGTACCTGGTCACTTTGCTGAGCCGCCAGCAGAGCCGACACCTTCTTATCACGCACCCAAAAGACCGGTTTACCGACCTACAACTACATATAGAATACCAGAAACCCCAGCACCACCTGCATATAGTCCAACTCCACCACCTCCTCCTCCACCATCTTATCACCCGCCTGAGACGCATGATCCACCTGAGTCACATGCACCGCCAACATATGATCTACCTGAATCACATGAAATTACCTCTTATGAAGAGACCGATTTGCATGAGCCGCCATCTTATCAACCACCCGATATGCATGCACCTACATCTTATGAGGTGCCCGAATTGCCTAACGCCCCACCTTCATATCAGCCTCCAGAGCCACCAATACATCCGCCGTCAAGTGGTTTTGAAGTGCCCGCGCCACATCCACCGCCAGCATACAACGCACCCGAGCCACCGCCACCTCAACCACCATCTACCTATGGCCCACCCGACCCAAACTTTTCAAGTCCATCCGCGCCTTCGCAGTATCCACAACCGGACTATATATCACCGTCGAATAATTTGCCTATAAACTCCAAATATATGCCGCCAGCATATGACTACCCAAAATCGAGTTATGAAGTGCCCATCTATGACCCGATACCCTTCGAGGCATCGAACAACGATGAACACGAAGCATATCCGCCGCACACATTCGAGAATCAGCACATCGACAATCACGCACAATCGGCATCCTCACCCATACCAACCGCGAATGCTCCTGCAACGCGTCACCCTGCGAATAACTTCAATACACCGTCGCCTGCAAGAATCAAGGTATTCAAAGTGAAAACCAAGCGTAAGCGTCTGCGTAATAGCACACCGGCTGTCACCACCAAACATATATTGGACGCGCCCGAATTGGAGGAGGCATTCGAGGCAGGTCAACGTCACAAGAATCAATTGGCGCTAAGCCCCGACACTGTCGTCAATGAATCCAATTACGTGGAGGCACAACGTCATGACGAACCCAACTATTTCTTGCCCACTATCACGCCGGATGTGGGAAACGATAACAGTTATGTTAGTACCGCATGGAATCCCATACGTATACGTACCGCAAGTACGCCCACAGCACTACCTGCCGCTACGCAAACGAAGACTCAGACACCCTCAGTACCGGTACCGGCTCCCACGGCCGCGCGACCGAAAGAACGTCGACAAAACTCGGGTCGCCAACGACAACAACAACAACAACAATCTATGGCGCCGTCTTATACGCCAACTAACGGCGTAACTACGAGAACACGACAAACAACAACACCGCTACGCAGCGCAAATGAGAATATTGCACAGGTAACGGTAGATAAATCACGTTCGTATAGCTACTATGGCGGCACTTCGACGATACCGAAAGTAAACGATCCCAGTACATATCGTACACGAGCTAATACTAATAGGCAACCGACAAGAGCTCCACATGTGACACGCCAAAATGTGCCGACTTCTAATAGAGATAGAGATAGAGATGAGCCCGTGCCGCATCGCACAACGAAAAGCGTTTTCGAAACGACTTATTTCAAAAGTCCGCGAAATGAGCACTTGGAACGGCATCTGAGCGCATTCGCGCAGAGTTTGCCGAAAAACCATAAACTATATTGAAAGGGAATATACTGAAAGGGGTTGGGTAGAAATGTAGGAATGGGAAAAATGCGGTTATGTCTAGATTGGTAAGATTTTCCGAGTTTTAAATATTTATGTAGTAATTTGACTGCTCTTAACGGTACTGACTAGTAATTATTTATAAAAGATAGCAACAAAGCCGTGAAGCATTAAATAATTTTCGCAAGAGAATAGTAACTTCGCGCACGAGCTGTAATTATTTCTCTCTCGAAGCGATGCATACTCTAATTCGCTCACGAGTTAGGTTATGTCTCTTATTTTACTTCCGAATTTGGTTAATTATATGTTCAACGACTAATCCTCAAGGTGGGGATAGCGCTTGGATTACTAAAGATCCAGATGAAGATTAATATATAGTATAAGCGATTTTTTATATGCTTTACCTACCATATTTATAGCGTATAATTACTGTAACTTATTATGTAATATATGTATCCAACCAATAATAAAGGTTTTGATAAGAATCGCAATTGTTTTTGTATTATGTAAGTGTACTTACGATGCGTTCGATAAAATTGCGCCACTTTTTGCTTGTGCTATACATTTGGAAATCGTTGAAGAACACAGGGCCCGATGAGGTAGGCGGTAAATCAGGTAGGTTTGTATCCAAATTGAAAACCTTACGGCATTTTTCAAGTAAAGCTTTCATAACTGGCATCAAAAACGAATATTCTTCGGGATTGCCAACTGTAAAAGAACAAGGGGACACGATTTATTAAGTAGAAACAGTCAGTAGAATGAAATATGGTACTTAAATTTAATTTTTGGTAGATTTTAAAGTTAATGAGAGGTTAGGCTAGTACCTAGTCCGTTATGGATGGTAAGGGTTAGCCAAGTTGCCGTCGATGTCATTTAACCGAAGGCCCAAGAAACGTACTGTTTCGATGGAGTCGGACCAAAGGGAGAGGGGTTTTAGATAAGTGGGTTTTGTGGGGCATGCAAAGAGGTGGCCAGTGTCATTGCACACAAGACATATTGGATATGTCGGGGTCTATTCTGAATAAGTAGGAGTTTAACATGCTACAGTATCCAGAACGAAGTTGCGCAAGAGTTACTCCCGTTTCTCGCGGCAACTCGAGCTGTTCGTCCGCAATGGGTGGGGGTTTACTCTAAGTAAGCCTTTCACTAGAAGTGAGTCGGTGAAGGTGTTTATGGCTAGACTGTGAATGGCGGTCAAACTTGTCGGAAGTTTTTTGCGTCCGAAGTCTGGCTGGCGTACTGTCTAATGTCATCGACCTAGTTGAGGAATTAGCAGAAACTGCCTGGAGAGGAAGGAGTTCATTTTGCTCTTTAAGTGGGGGCAAACAGGCCTCAATATGTAGGTGTTCGATAGGAGACATCAAGAGGCATCCTGTCGTAGTCCGGACTGAAAAGTCTGAAGCTTCTTCGTCTGCGTTCCACTGCATCCAGGCGACCATATTGGTGCGGCGTAGCTGTGGACTGGCCCGGCCGATTGCCTTGTAAGTTGCCAACAATGTTTCTTTGTCATTTTTCATGTGCTGCCGGCTAGCGACTGGAGGATTTTGTTACGGCTCTGTACTTTGGCGATAAGCGCAGTCGTATGAGGAATGAACGAGCATAGACTATCAAAAGTTACACCTACAATCTTAGGATTATTTACGGTCGGAATCTTGACGCCATCGACTTCAATATTAAGGTCAAGTCTGTACTCTTTCATCCAGTTTGTAAATATGGTCGCTGTGAATTTGGTGGGGGAGCGTGTTAAGTTCCGTGCAGAGAAGAATCGAGAAAAGTGGAGAGATTGCCGTTTATCTTTGAACACATGTCATCGTCATGATGGTTCAGACATCAGCGTACGAGGTTATGGAAACTCCCTCTGGTGGCTGGGGGAGTTTCGAGATATATAAGTTAAACAATAGCGGAGAGAGGACATCACCCTGCGGAACCCCTGTTTAACTCTTCTCAGTTTAGAATTTAATCCTCGAAACAGTACGCATGATTGACGACCACTTAGGTACTTCATGGTCCACCTCTTCAGTCTTGGAGGGAGCGTAGTCTTTTCAACGTCCTTCAGTAGCGTTGTGTGACTGACTTTGTCAAAGGCTTTTTACCAGTCCAAGGTCCAAGATTTCTGGTTAAGGCCAACGAACTAATAACTTTTTTTTTAATAATCTATGCCAAATTTCGTGACAGGCAGAAAGACACACTGACAACTAGCGTATACCAACCTTCAATAGCATTGTCCAAAGCGCGATTAATGCTGAACAATAAGTACGCTAATTCGCTGGGATCTTCTGTGTTGCGACTCTGCAGAATGGCATGCAACTTCGCTGTGGCCATAGCCACCACACCCGGATTGGGATGATACGAACATTTTAACAGCAAACCCAAGCACAAACGTATCATATCCGACCAATCGTCGTTAGAGCCCTGTTGGAATATCATCAAAGCATCCAAGAGTGCTAAAACACCATCCAACAGCTTTGTTGAACATTTCTTCGATTCATCCTCGTTCGAACCGAGCACGACAAGGTCATAAACCATGCGTAGAATTTGTGAGGCGTTCTACAAATAAAAAATAATTATTAAAAAGAATATGCCAACACAGTATTATTATAATTATTTACACACCTCTTGGTTGATTAGCGTCTGATTGCCATTTTCGGACAGATCGAAAAGCGACGCCTGTACAGCCATTTCCAGTATGCGCAGGCGCAAAGACAGATGCGACGTAACCAAATCATTGTTGAGCGCCAGCAAATTTATGCAGCCGAGCACTTGGCCACGCTCTTTCCAACATTGTGGATGATCATTGCTGACGCCACGCCAGAAAACGGTGAATAATATATTCGATACTAGGTACACAAGTTGCTCCTCGCTGTCCACATCGGCATCGGGTGAAAATTCAAAGCCCGCGGTTTTGCTCTAAAATCCAAAAAAATGTATGTGCGTTAAATATTGTTAAACAAAGCAGCTCGAGCAGCACTTACCTCCGAATCGGCTTTCTTGACAACTCGCTTTGGTGATTGCGTCGTTGAGCTATCTGAGCTTATGGATTCCGTGCGTTGACGCGAAAGGCTCTTAATAAACGAAAATAAAAAAGGGGGTTAGAAACGAATGCAGATATTTCCTGTTACTTTCTTACCGTCGATTCGGCCTCAGTGGAACCACCCAGAGTCAAAGACTCGAATGTGTCTTGAATATCGTGTGTAGTTTGGCGTATAACTGAGAAGACGGATGAAACATTTTCGACGACAGCACCAGAAACAGATTCAGCCAGTTCTGGAAGACAATAGAGGTGGATTATTTTTTCAGATAACCAAAGGTAACAGACAGAATAAAATATATGTGATAATGGTTCAGTAAATACGAAGTAATATAGGATTTTTTTTTTCAAAAGGTCATTGGACACGGCTTTGTAACCAGACAAAGGCAGGTCACTCACAGCGTTCGGAAAATCATTTCGAAAAGTGTTTGCTCGCGCCACAACTACAAACACCAAAAGCCTGTTGTTGTCTTCTTGTTTCTATTTACCTTTAATTTCACTCTCGATGACGTTGGCGGCCTCCGTAACACTCGCTTGTATCTCATTCAATATGAGGCCGCCATCACTGTGCTCATCATCATGTTCCTTGGCTAATTGATCCAATTCCACTTGCTGTTCGCAGAAACTAATCAAGTCCGATTGATTCGCGAAGTCATTGTTGTCTTCCAAAAGCACATCCAAACTAATGCCAAAGCTTTTACGCTTCTCCTCATCGGGTTTGACATTCGTAATCGGTTTATGTATTAGCAGACGCGCAATGGACTCCTGCCAGCCCGATTGCTTGGCTATGGCCTGCGGTGAGTTGTGCTTGACAAATGTGGTTTGCAACAGACGCTTGGCGATCTCCAGCTTAATAGGCAACTCACAGGTGCTGATGTGATGTACAAGGAAAATAATGCCCGCATAATCGGCTTCTGAGCTCAACATCTCGTCAACCAAGTGAAAGAGTATGGTGGAGCTGAGTGTCATTGGTATGGTGTAGGAGAAGAAGCCGGGAAAGAGTGAGCTATCGCTGGCGTTGTCGTGCAGTCGTAGTATTTGTTTGTATTTCTGATTTACGCGCGAAGTGCTCAGCAAGCAATTAATGAACTGTGTAAGGAAAAGAGAATGAACTTCATAGTATGTATAAAAATTTCAACTACACACCCGTATAGCGGCCTCTTGCACTTCGGTGCTATAACTCTTATCCACAAAATAATTGTACAGCAAATTGGCCGTTTGGGGTTCGTGCAATAGCAGAATCATTTGATCTTTGCAATTTTTGCCCTTCATATGGAATGTCAACATCTCCAAAAATTCGATGAGCACATTTTCCTGCCGCACCGACGCCAAGAACGCAATCATTGTGGAAATCTCTTTGATATTGACGTCCTTCTGTAGGTAAAACCGCACAATGGCGTAAAGTGTGGCGCGTAACGTCTTCGCATCCTCTGGGGTAATGCTGTCCGGCGCGCTGTAATGATCGCGCACAACATCCAAAAAGAATTGTATGCCGAACTTCTTGCGATAGTACTTGCGATCGTTCTTAATCATAGCGCTAAGATACTGTACATGACCAAGCGTGATTTGGAAGTTCATACGCGCCCAAATGTGAAAATTGAATGCGATATCTGTGTATAATACGTCCAGCAGCGCGGAGTTGCCCTGCGCATTGCCACTCTCGGACTTCTGACCTTGCAGCGATTCGATGAAGAGATGTGTGGCCATCAGCGCATTCACATCGAATATGCTGGGTGAGCACTTTTGCAGCATAGCGCCAATCATTTGCAGGCACTCGCTATTCAGCATATTCTCCTGGTTGTTTTCATGGCCGTGTGTGAGGTAGCGCAGGAAGCAAATGAAACTGGCGACGGGGAATTGTATCATTTTCCACTCTGTAAAAGTCGGGCGTACACTTGCTTAGTTTTGAGTATGAAGTAATATATTTTAAGGGGCACATACCTGTGTATGAATTGGAGGAGAGCATTTCCCAATCGGAGAATTCCTCTGCGGTTGGTGTGCGTAACTGTTCGCCGCTGCCCAGCGAATCATTGCCCTCAGCGCTGGATAGCGAAAAGTCATCTTGTTGCTTGGTGAGGCGATGTAGTATCGGCAATATCGCCTGTACGCCGCCGATACTATTTATTGTATCTTGTATTTTTACTATGGCGCAATGATGGGCATGAACTTGTGATGGAAAACGACCGCCCGGTATGAGATCTTGACAGCTTTCGCTCCAATAACCACCGGGTGCATAACAGAATACAAAACGCGATGTTAGCTCGAGCAAATCATTGTCTTGCGAGAATATCGAAGGGAAATGTATGCCCGCATCGAATATGGTTTTGATATTTGTGGTGGGCTCTGCCAAGAGTACAGCGCCCACTTGACCACGCAGACAAGTTTGCTCGCCGAACACAGTGTCTTGCATGCCGATGGGGAAATTCTTCACATTCGGATCGAAAGAGCTTTGTGTGCGCAGCGGAAGCGTAAAGTAATTTGAGACCTGAGCGGGTAGAAAGTAAACAAATAAATAAATATTGAAATACCAGAAATATTATTTTGCGCTGCTACTCACATTGGTTGACAGTGTGCGCTCAAGCAGGCTGGGCAGCACACCCTTATAAGAGCTGCCCGATTCCTGGGATGATGAACGCGGTAAGGGTGAACCAGTAGCACTAACTGTGTGTTGTTCAACCTGATGGCCACGTAAAGGCAACGCTGCCGAACCGATTGAGCAGAAATTGAAGGGCTGAAATTCGATAGCACAGAATGATGACATTTAGCGAAAAGCAATATAAACAAAATTTAAACAAATTCACCTCATTTATTGCTTGCACTTTGAGCGTCGCACTCAATTTCTGCATGAAGTCGATGTAAACATTGATTTGACTATAGGAAAATGGACGCTTGGGCGGCGTAATAGCGACGGTAACATAATGCCATTGTCCGTCCAACAATGTTTTCGTATGCACCACCGATGTCAGATATTCGCGACGCGTCAACGCTGCCACAACCAAATTGCCGCTATTCTGTATGAAAACTTCAAAGCCGGTGTGACTCGCCGTGCGCAAACTGCAAATGCATGAAGGTTAATGTGTAAGAAAGTTTTTAGAAATAAAACAGGAAAAAGTGTGAAGCTGTGAAGCATAAAATCATATTTACTTGAGCAACATGCGTCGACAATTCGGTCGATCTGTATCCTTTGAGCCTTCAGCATCGCCACCTTTGCTAGCTTTCCTCCGGCTCACATTCACATTTTCTTGCAGCCTGACGAGTATGTGAAAAATGAAACCATACGACCCCGACATGGACCAATTTTTGATATCAGGCACCACAATGCCTTCATGCGACGCGCTGATTGTAAAAAACTGCGTGCAAACATTGCTATTATTGAGACTCTGCAATGAGCACACAATCAATGTTTGTAGCAGTTGTTTGGATTGTGGAAAACCGCTCTCCTCACGCAATAAACTGAATACACGCTTTAGCTCAATTGGTATGATGCTTATTTTACTTAGCTCTTCAATGAGTTTGATGAAATTTTGTATGCAACTTTCAGCGAGTTTCTCATACTGATGCAAACACTCACAAACCGCCTTAATGGTGCGATTGTCGCAGGCAACGGATTTACTAGAAAGTGAAGAATAACGCTTAAATTTAATAAAAGCAGTAATTTAAATGAAATAGTTGATATTTACGTTGCATAATTGGTGGTGCAGCCGCGCAATATTATATTGCTTAAGTAAATCTGTTCACGTTCGTTTATCTCCGGCAGCCACTCAATCAGTTTGATGACAACTTCGGGCAGTACGAGCAGATGGTCCTGCTCATTATAGGCCATATTGAAGCATGCATCCAAGAGTGTATCGTTAGGTACGGCTAAGGCTTTTAAGCTCTTGAAAAATTTCTCTATTTTATCGTACACACGCAAATGTTCTGCAATGCTGGGCGAATTGCGTGTAATTACCGCTAACGCTTTGGTGGTGGCGCACAGCACCGGCGCATAGTTCATATTCCAGCCCTGTGTGAACACAGCAGATAAAAATTATTTACAAATTTCATAATTTTCATAATTGAAAAACTGAGTAGCTCACCTTTATTTGCTTTGGAATGCTTATAAGCGTATCTACAAGCGCCGTATCGCTAATAGCTTCACAGATAATATGCGCCTTCACCACATCGACGAGGAAGAGGCAAACATTCTCGACGGTCGCCGCCAGCGCATTCACATCGACAATCACATCGCTGGCCTCATCATCACTAGCGATTTCAAACGCTACGCTATTGCCGCTGAGAAAGTGATCAGTGGTTAGCAGGGTTTGCAGGGCATCACAGTAAAGCTGAATTAGCGTAACTAAATCTATTTGGCGCTAGAGAAGACAAAAACAAAAAGCAAAAACATATTATTATTATTTTAGTAACTTTCAATTACTTGTTATACCGTTACTCACTTCTTCCGGACTAGACTTTTGTAATACAACAATCATAAGGGCACAGCACTTTAGCGCAACGGCGCGCAGCTCACTGGCGCTTTCCCACTGTGCAATAATCTTCATAATGACTGAAACGGTTGCGGGACAAATGGCGCGCATGCCATTACGCTGTGACCGCCGATGGGAGGTTGGATTAAATGGATTGGAGATTAGAAAAAATTAGTATACATACTTTATTTTTGTGGAATAAATTTTTTATTTATAAAATCATTTGTTTACACTTATAATATATATACAGATATATGTATGTATACACAATAAACAGAAATAAAAAGTGTAAAGAACAGTTGAGAATCATTAAATAAACATTTAAAACTAAAGTTTTTAATTTTGAGAGCAAAGCGGTTGTAATTGATTTTTTAAAAGCCTTCACATACAAAAAAAAATTGGATTTAATACAAACAATTATTTTTTTGTTAATTTTTGTTTTTGATTATAAAGCTCACTTGTGGGAAATAAAATATTTTTCGCCAAAAAATGTTTTATTTTTTCATCAAAAATATTTTTCGCCAAAAATGTTTTATTTTCATCAAAAATTACAAATATTAAATTCAAAACTTTTAAACCAGCTTTGCTCCCCCAAACCATAAAGAATAATTTTTTAAATTTAGAACAATAATTACTGTTTAGCAGTTTTTAGCACAAAACACCAAATAAAATACAATCTAACAGTACAAGCGATAAAAGTGTCTAGCAAATAGAAAACAAAAAATTCCAAAACAAATTACATATTAAATGACATTTAATTACGCCGGTTTGACCACTCACCAAATTATCACAGATTTCTTGCCCTTCACCACAATTTGCTGTACTTTTAGTTGTCAGAGATGTTAGCGATTTCTGCAAGTGTGTGTTTGTACAGTATTTGCTTTCGTTTTATAACGAGTACAAAGTTTTTTTGGTAATTCAAGTAGTTAGGTTGCAACAAAAGCACATCACAATACAAAATTAAATATGAAATAAGGGAAAATGTAACATTTACAATGAATATGAGGTTATGTTGAAAATTATAAAATTAAAGTAGGATTAATGTTAGGTGGCAGTAAGGAACCAAAGCAATTTAAAGAAATATGCATAAAGACAAAAATATATATAGATAGTACATATATATAATAAAATTTCAAAAAAAGCGTGATTTTAAAGAATCTACTCTTTATCTTATTTGTTACTAAGCATTGAAGAGTTTTTCAACACAAGGAAATGCGCAAAATGTACCGCTTACATCAGATCTTTATGCATATTGCAAAATATAGTTTTGAACAATGAAGGAAAATAAATATATTTTTAAGCGTTTAGGTTTAAAAGTATACACGCACACATATACATACATGTATGTAAATAAACATATCAGAATTGTAAATAAAGTACACACTCAAAGTTATTTAGGCGCACATATTGATCAAAACCTATGCTGCAACATATCGAACTACCTGAGATCCACATATAACAGCACCTAAAGCATTCACCAGACATTCCCCAATCGCGGGAAATTTGGTAAGCTCTTCCCTCTGGAAGCAATCTAAAAGAATATAATTTTTGTTTATTGTTATTTGTCAAATTGGTATTAAACATTTGACTTACCATAGATAAACGGCACAATTTCCACATGCACTGTATGTGGTTTATAAGGTATTTTGTGAAAATCGGCATAGGCGCCGCGTAAAAAGCTACGCCAAGTCAAATAAGGGTCATACATAACTTCAAGAAATTGCGAGAAACTGCGAAATAGATGCACTACTTCCATAGATACTTGCTGCCGAGTCATGCACTAGAAAAATTAAAGAAACATATGTATATGTAATTATGTTCTTAATTAATTAATATTTTATAGCATAAAACGTAATGATTATTTGCTAAAGTATATTTTACCATACTAAAATTATTAAAATTGTGAGATGTACCATAAAATTTTGTACATACCGGCAAGAAAATACTTATAAACATTAGAAATTCGAGTTTAGAAATCTATCTCAATAGTTAGCTATTTATTGGCATAGTTTTTAATACTTCTTTGCTTTTAAATTACAAATAATCTTCCTTTTAATGTATCACAGACGTTACAAGTTCTTGCTTATCTTTCACCGATGTTGAATGCTTATGCGAACTTGTTATTACCAATGCTTATCAATGAAGACATGGAATATTTTATTGTTTTATGGTTAAAGAAAATGCTAGATAATACCAACAACTTTTTTCTAATGTAGAATATTATCGATTTCTAAGAATCAATTATTTCAATTATTTTCTTTTTTTTTGTAAATAGATAAGTTTATACATATGAAATAGTATGATTATCTTCGGATTTATTTACCTCTTTGAATGTATTGGCCAAAATAGCAATTAAATTTGATTTATATTCATATTTAATAATTGCCAAAATATTATCAAAATGTCGACAAACTATCACCAAGCAATCCACCAATACAGCAATCTGACGTATTTGTTCATCGTCAAGTGTGCCCTGAAACATATTAAACGGGGGGCATTATCTTTCAAAACTTATCACTAAATTACAATGTTTTTTGCACATACATTTTCACTGGTATCGCGAGCAATTATGATGAATTTTCCTATTGCCGGCAGCAACTCATCCGGCAGACGTCCCAGATGTGGACCACTATCCGGGCGCACTTCATGCCACAGCGGCAGATCATCACGGTCAAAATCCACCGGTAATTGACTCTTCCAAATGCTCACAAAACGTTCAATAAATTCACGAAAATAAGATTCATCATTCTGTTTTCATGTCCAAATAATAACAACCGGAAAATGGGAAAATAAAAGAGAAACAGAGAAGCATTATTCAAATGAGAGCAATTTTGGCATTAAATGAGCAAATGCCTGCAAAATCACTGAGAGCAGCAAGCGTTTATTTATTTTGTGGGTGGGCTGTGTCGGCACCGTTGTAATGCAACATTTCGCTAAGTGGGGCGGTTAGGTGGTTTTGTTATCAGTATGTAAATTATTATATGTTTATCTAGGTAATATCCGCAGTGTTACATAATACTCCAGAAAAAAAGAAGCAATGTGTACACATAGGTACATAAATAAAATTGATAATGCAAAATAAAACGAAACATTAAGCTTTAAAGAACTTAAGTGTTTATACATTTTTGTTTATATTCTTTTTACAAAGCAAGCATTCTAACTTATTGAAGTGTAGAATTTAATCTCATTTTTCCATTGTTTACTGTGCACGCAATCCAATAAAGACGAGTTGGTTAGAAAAACCCCATTTCCAAATAGGACAACAAACGTTGAAAATTGATGATTAATGCTTCAAACACGCCCATTAATAATTTGGAGATTATGGTGATACGACTTCGGCGATGTAGCAAGTAACTACAGGTGACATTTGTATGTGCTTTTCACTTTCCAATTAGAATAAAATTACTGCTCGCAATTCTTTTATGCATTTTAACATTTTTTTTTTGTACTCGCCTTAGTCGTATACTGCACCCATAGATTGTAAATATCCTTTTTATTATCCATTATGCGCCACTTTTCACAAAATTGTTGTTGCACTCATTTAAACAAAACTTGTTTAAACATTTGCTAATATTTGTTTACAACACAACACTAAAATTTATAAATTTTTCACCGGAATAAAAAACACAACCATAGAATAGACAAACACAAATGGAATGAAGAGAAAAATCAAAATTGCATTGCACCCATAAACTCACCACGTGGTGGCAATAAGCAAATGTCAAATACCTTTTTGCTAGTGTTGGCACTTTTGGTAGAAATCAATTTTTGTTTACAATTGTTATAATTTGAGATATTTATGATTCATCTGCATTAACAAGTTGTTAATAATAAGTTTACATTCATTGTTGCTTAAATGACGAATTTTGGTTGTGTGTACGTCAAATTTATTATTTCTCGTGTTTTTGTTATAAATGAATTCGCTTCACATTAGTTGAAGGCGAATTCATATGCCAAACGAGCAGCTGATTGCTTGTTTTTCTTGGGTCTTATAAAAATTTGTTTGTTTGTTTGAAAGAATGCAATAATTTGGTGTCGTTAGGTAGCGCATATTTAAAAGTTTCACTAAGTTAATTTAACACACAAGAATTAGCCATACCTTTCAAATGCAACAAATTCGATGCCAATTTTTGATTAATTTTAACAAATTAAATTGCATGCCAATTGTTGATGTTATGCGATGCGGAGTGAAATTCTTTCCGATATTATATTCAAAGCTTTGTGAGATTTGTAGATTTTCCAGAGCGAAGAATATAATAATGAAATCATTTCCAACAAAGCTTGTATAAGCCTAAAATTGACGCATACATACATACATATGTACATATGTTGTTACACACTTCCTATAGTACGCACCTGATCGGAAGCAGATTTACATTTGGTGAAGGACGCAATCTTCGTCAATGAAATTTTCTATCTATAAGGGTTTTTACCACTCATTCTTACGTAGAGGCGTGAAGGTGTCAGGATTTTTAAATCTTTTACTTTTTACAGCTTATTTGAGCATAAAAAGTATGTTGGTAAAGAGGCTCTTATCACTGGTATCTGTAAAATATGTTTTATTGGGCTGGACTAAGCAAATAACTTGTTTTTTGTTTATGATATTTTATTAACACAACTACATGAACATCTATATAATATTGTTAATCTAAGTACTAGCATGAACTCGACTCCATTTACTAGATTTCTTATATTTTTGAATATTTTACTTTTAAGTGTACAATTTTAAGAATCGCCTTCGGTCTTCATTGTAAATAGAACGGTGAAGAGCGAATAAGTACAGCGCACCATTGTTAGGAAAAACTCCATATTAATGGGCTTTAAACCACCAGCAGTGAGCTGAAAGAAATGTATAAAAAATAGTTTTTTTCATTATACTTAGAAATAAAAAACAAATTGAAATAAATGAATTGTTGCAATATTTCATTTAAAACCTGCAGTGGCTTCTGACTAGCAATGATAATTAGCGGAATGTATTTACGAAATTCCTTATTACGGTTTTCCCAACTACAGTTATAGGCCGATTTAGCTATATTTGCACTCTAGTAATTAGAAATAAATATATGTATATTTATTATATTCTAATGCATATGTTGATAATAAATCCATATCACCTCGCAGCAGAAATTATTGGCCACCCAGAAGATGATGAAGGTTGAAATCATGACCATAAAAGACAGTTGAATGTCTGCAATCAACAGTGACATATCATGGTCCTGTCATTGAAGGAGAAATGTAAATTTAAATTTGAAAATATAGCAATCGAAAATATTCCTACCGTTGCTACTTACCATTGTTGAGATAACAATTATGACACAAGGTATTATAGCAAAAATGCAAACATCGGCAAAGCTACCAACCGAAAATAATACTTCCAAGTCTCTGTGATACCTAAAATATAAATACATAGCATTACAAATGAATTGTTAGAAAGCTCTGAATTTTTACTTATAAAAACGCTTACTTTATAATCGTAACATGATCCTTAACGCATTTCTTAATACATTTCAATGCTTCCTCGTCAGTCATTTCGTTCATACCTTCCAGTTTGCTCTGCAGATTTTTCATCAAGAATATGCCAAACGCAATGGCTATTAAAGTCAAACATAAATATGAGACGTACGAAAAGAATATAATAGGCCCAATCCATAAGCTTTGCAGAATGGACATGATCTCCCATAAAGGACTTTCATACAAATCGACACCCGGGAACGCGACATCAATGAGTAGTCCTGAATAGAAAAAAATTAAAAATTAATTTTTTATGTATACATTAGGGTGGTTCTAAAAGATAATTCTTCCTTATTTTTATCAAGTAGCCAGATATCAATTTTTTTAGTAGGAAAAAAAGAAAAAAGAGAGAGATAAAAGAGATGTTTGACACCGTAGCTGAGGTCCCTAAATGCACCAAGCGTCTAATTACTGCTGAGGAAGAAATGTATTTATGAATATATCGTCGAAGTTGTCCAATGATCTAGCAAATGACGTACTAAAAATTAATCGAAATCGAAGAAAAAAAATTCACTGAAGGTGTAGTTTTTTTTTTATCTTTTTTAAGTCCAGATTAATTTTGATCATTGGCTATTTAGAAACTTGGAACAGCAATTATAAATAATATCTTTATCAGTGGTATTATCTAGCAAGAAATTAAGATAAAAAAATAACCTTCATTCAAGTTTAATGACCACCCTAACATGTTAGTTATACATTTCATTTATATTTACTTTTATATCCAACACCAACCGTTGCTAACAACTGTATGAAGCTAATGTAAAGCATAGTAATACCCGAGAGAATTAATACTGTTTTTGAAGTCTTTTTGATCTTTTGAGTAAATTCGTGCGCTTTCTTGAATGTTACGTCATCACCTTCGCGCTGAAAGTGTAGAAAACTAAGTGAGTAATAGATGAATACAAAAAAAGGCTTGATCCGCCTGCAATACGCACCTGCAGCTCTAGGTACCACTTATCAACACTTTCGAAAAAGTTCAAGAACTTCTCTGCCTTGTACATCACAATAAAGGCGCGAATTGTCGTTGTAGTGACACCAGATAATTTAAATAAATTAACAAAAACTTCATCCAAATCATTCCGAATGATGTAAGTGCGATAATACGCCATGAAACATAAAAATATCGGCGATATGAGGTAAAACCACGCGAGACGATGCTGATCAAAGTAACCAATGCGCCTAATAAACGCCAAACTCCAGTTAAATAGTTCACTACAGAATTGCATTTTATATAAAATAACAATATTTTGTGTTCGAAAGATTTGCGAAAACCGTTTGAGGCTATTCTTCAACTGACGCTTCCTTTATATACGCTCGGAATTGTGCCGAATCGCTTGGCTGTGCTTTTCGCATTTTAAATTTTTTATAAATGAAAATTACCGTTAGATTTGTGTAAATGTATGCATTGTGGAACCTTCGCAATGAAATTAATTGCTATTTTGTAACCTACAATCACATCCGGTAGGTTTTTTTTGATATGAAAAAATAGCAAATAATTATTGTGTCCATAATTGTTGGGGACAATATTTTCTTAAAAGTGTGTGGGAATTTCTGTTAAGAATAAATGTATAGGAACACATAATATTGTTGGAATCTTTTTTAGTTTAAATAGTTAGGTATCAGAAATCCCAAATTGACTTTGCTAATTACTACCTTTCGCACTTGCTCAATAACGTTCACATTAGAATTGACGAAGCAGAAACTGCTTGGAGAGGAGTTCATTATGATTTTTAACTTTGAGCATACATGATGCCTAATTGTGCAGATGTTCGATAGGGAATATCCAGAGGCATGCCGTTATAGTACGGATTGTAGTGTTCTGGCATGTCCGAAGCTTCCACGTCAGCGTTTCACTGCATCCAGGCGACCATATTTATGCGGCGATATTAAGGACCGGCCGGTCGACTGCCTTATATGTTGCCCACAATGTTTCTTTGTTTTTTCTCCCATGTGCTGTCCGCTAGCGACTTGAGGATTTTAGGGGAAGGATATGAGTGAAGGAGCATAAGTTGTCGAGTATCACACCTAAAATCGTAGGGTTATTAACAGTCGGAATTTTAACACCATCGACTGCAATATTATGGTGAAGTCTATACTCCATCGTCCACTTTGAGAATATGGTGCATTTATTAGGAGAGGAGAGAGTGTTGGGTTCCGTGCAGCAAGGAGGTGAGAAAGGTGACAGTGATAGCCGTTTATTTTTGAGCACATGCCATCGATTCCATTGCCCGACGTCATTATCGTGCAACCATCAGCATACGAGGTGATGGAAATTCCCTCTGGTGGTTGAGGGAGTTTCGAGAAGTTGAAGTTAAACAGAAACGCGGAGAGGACACCACCCAGCAGTACCCCTGTTTAATTCTTCTCAATTTAGTGTTTTTACCTTGACGCAGAACGAATGATTGTCGACTGTTCTGGTAGCGTAGATTTTTCGATATCCTCAGGTGACGTTGTGTGGTTGACTGTGTCAAAGGCTTTTGACAAGTCCAACGCTACGATAATCGCTCTCTCGCTGGGTGGTTTTTGGTTGAGGCCATGAACGATCCGGACATTTATAACGCTAAGTGCTGTAGTGGTGCTGTGCATTTTTCCGAAGCCAGGCTGGTCGTTTGCGGGACTCAAGTAGTGAGTGAAGTTCAAGAGTATCAAGGTCTCAATTTCTTCACTACTGGAAAGAGGAGAGTTAGCGAATGATAGGACTCCCCTTTGTTGGCGGGTTTATCAAGTTTATTTTTGATGGGGACAGCATGTTTATTCCATCAGAGTCAATGGATTTGAAAGATTTTGCCTTATTGATGACACTCTGAATCTCCTCATCGGTGCTAGTATGTGGTTCGCAGTCTTTGTCATTTTGCGCAGCCGTAGCGCAGCGGGTCGGGTTCGTTTGGCTTTGTCTACTGAAGGGTGCAGTGTAAATTGCCAGCTGGAATAGCTTGCACACTTATTCGGGTCCGAAGAAGCATGGCCAATGCATTGAGTTTCAACTCGGAGAGGTTGCAAGACTTCAGAGTTTCTATCCATTTTGTCCGCTTGTGTTGAGTTACCATTTGCCGAATCTACAAATCGATATCCTTTATTCTTGGATCAAAGGGATCGGTATGGTGTAAGGTGTCACGATTCCTCCAGCCGGGATGATGCGAATGGTAGCAGCTGCGATCACCTTGCGAAATTGGCGTTCGCCAATGCCAACGTCCGTAGGAATGGGTAGTGCGGTGAAGTTGCTCTCGGTAAATTCTGTGTAGCCGACCCAGTTAGCTGTATTAAAGCTAACGAAGGTACGCTTGTCCACAGAAATAAAGTCGGCAGCTTTCTCGATCGAATAATTATCGGCATATGGTTTGCGAGAGTTAATATAGGTCGCCAGATTATGTTACTTATCAGACCACCACTAGCGATGGTAATATCGGACGAGCTATTATAGGTGCCCATAATTGCCCCCACTTCGTCGTTCATTGTGCAGTAGGAAGAAGTAGAATCTTCTATCTCTTCCGCCAACTCCACGCAACAAGTTGCCAATGTAGATTCAACTCTTGAAAAAGCAGCTTATATTCTTGTTAAACCGTTCTCGTCGAAAGTTTTATGGAGAAAAGCTGTAGAAAAAAAGTTGAGAAACCTTTAATTCACCAAACTCCAGTTTATGAATAGAAAAACCATAGCTAGGCTTCTAAATGCGTTGATTTTTATTTTATTTATTTATTATTGTTTGATTTCTCACCTTTTATTGTTTCAATTCTAGTAGCATTACAATATTATACTTCAATAGTTAATTAATAATTTTCATTTAAAAATGTTGCACTTTTATGCGGCAAGTAATTTACTGTATTTCTTTTAGGCGCTTGTCGCTTATTAGAATTTTTGTTAAATATTCTCTTTCAATTAATTAATTTCTCTTCATAATTTAGATGTGCAAATGCAAATGCGCATAACATAACATATGTATGTATATAGAATAATTGTAAAAAAAGGAAATCACCGCGTATTTTTCACTGTTGTGTTGGTTTTTGCTTAATTTTTTTTTTTTAAGTATTTTTTTTTTTGTTTTGGTTTTTATTTTCGGTATTTAATAAGTATGAGTACCTATTTGTCTAAGAGAATTTTTGTGAGGCTTAATGCTTTTGCTCAGCTTAGCAGTTAATATATACGAGTAGGCTTTAAATGTTATTATAATTTAATGCTAAAGAAAGTTTTTGTGTTTTTTTTTGTTTTTTTGCTTTTAAAGTTTTTTAATGCGTACTTTTTATTATAAGTTTTTAAGCCATTTTTTGCTTTAATTTTTTTGAAATATTTTATAGTTTATATTTTCCTGATTTTTATTTTTAATATATATTAAGTACTTGCTATATTTATAAATATGAATATGATGTGAGTTCTTTGGTAGAAGAAAATATTTTTTTATGTTTTGCTTAGTTTTTTTTTTTGTTATTTTTTGTTTTTTAATTTTGTTTTACAATTGGTTTAAAGCTGTGAGTTTGCGTACGCATTTACTTATATCATTATGTATATAATTAATGTTTACATATAAATTAATTTAATTTAAGATAATATCGTGGCCTTCCCTTTAGTGCTTACAATTTTAGCTAAATAAAATATATTTTTTCGTTAGTTTTTGTTTTTTTTTTTTTTTGTTTTTTGCTTAATAAATTAATGCTTGTAAGCGAAGAGCGTAAGAGCGCGAGCGAGAGAGTTCTTCAATATTAACTTTTAAACATACTTAATGGCAATCGAAATTATTAGAAAAATTATGTTCTTTATTTATTTTATTTTATTTTTTACCGTTATGCTTATGTCGCCTATATGTAAGTCTAGTGTTTGTTGTTTTTTTTTTTAATTAGAGACAAATTTAATTACTAAATAATGCATTAAAATTGCAACCGAAATTTTCGCCATCACTCACTCAACTCAGTCCCAAATGAAAGCAATTCTGATCCGACGTGGTAAAGCCAAGTCGAGACCTAAATATACAACTCGTTTGCTGAAATGTTCGCTTCGCTTGGCCAGCCTTGGCCCACAACCTCAATATTTGCTCGTAAATGTATATGTTGTTGTTGCTGTTACTATTAATTTCAATGCTGGTGTGCCTGTATGCATTAGGGCGCGCCTTAGTTGTAGGTAAAAAAGTAGCAAGGAAAACTTATTATTAATTACTAATTATTATAAATTAGTTAATAGTGAAGACGAAAATGTACGGAAACTATTTTGTTTTTAATATTTTTAATCAAAGGGTGTCCACTGTTAATAGATATCACAGTACCACGACGTTAGCAGGGTCAGGCTAGAAATAATTCGCCGTTCTGGCAGTTGTGAAGTATATATCTAGCTAACGTGCCATACAACCTCTCCCTGGGTTCAAAGTGGCTGCGGGCTCTTAAATAGCGTAATCTAGAACGGATCTCATGGGCACCTGGCGCCCTCCGTAATAAGATAGCGAGGGCTATACGCGGGTCCATATAATGAACCAGAAGAACAAAAAAAAATATATATATTAAAGGAGTCCGGATTGCCTGGATAAAATCTTGAAGAAACTAGTTGTTCCGAGAAGAGAACGGCGGTTTCACCGAGCTTAAAAGCGGACAGCGCAAAGACAGGAGCTTGGTTCAGATGCAAGGTATGGCATTAAATCTGGAGCCTACCTTCAAGAAAGCAATAACACCAACGGCGACGGAACCAAAACTTGTAACCAAAGTACGGCTACACAGCAGTGAGGGCAAATGAGATGCCAAAACTGAGTCAGCTGGTGGTTTATCTGCCTGAGAATAATCTAGTTTTAAGGTCAATGACCCAGCTAAAGCGACTTGTCAACAAGGGTACACCTGCAATCGCCAAACAAAAAGCTCAACGAGTCGATTCATCGCACGAAATCGAAATATTTCAAATCGGAGCCGCCCGCAGCGGCAGCTATAAAACAAAGACCAGCTGAGGAGGCTAAGCCGCCAGCAAAAAGGTCGAAGACAAAGAGTGCAATAGTCGTTAATTTATATAATCCAGAACCACATTAACGTTGGCATAATGGATGAGGATGATCCCAAAGAAAAAATTCACAGAGACCAATGGAAATTGGTGAAAGTTGCGTGGGCAAACGTTACGGTGGAGCAATATGGGTCTATCTCCACCATGCATAGATGCGAGCTAGCAACAGGGCCAAATAAAAATTGTTACGTGCGACGACGAGGCATCAGTCCAACTGTATATATTACTATATAATCACTAAAGCCAAGATTGGAAAGGTATGCCCCGAAACTAGGCTGGTAGCGGTCGACAAAGAGAATAATCCATTCAGGTCAAGGGCAAATGATCTAGATACCGACTATAGCATCTCAAACAGACCAAATAATGCAGCTCATTGGACTTGCAATTAAAATTTGAGGGAGAGAGTGGAATGGAGAGGTAAAAATTCGTTAATTCTTTGAAGAACCACGCATAAAAATTTGGTGTGGAAACTAAAAGGGTCACGATACATATCTTATTTTATCTATTAACAAAGGAATCCGACGAACCGTCGATGGCGACAAGGTCTTGTTTAGCACTGCATAAGTAATAACTGATACATAACCTTTAGGCCACATATATATTGACCATAGTTATCTGGAACTTCCCTAAAAAAACTAGGCATAAATATAATTAAAATCTATACATCTTAACAAAAGCAAAAAAAATTAAAAATCTTGCACTTTACCAGTAAAAAATCACAAGCCTAAGGCACACCCTAGCATGCACACTTGGATTGGCTTTTAAGCTAACTCTGCCGATTTATTGCTCATCAAATACCCATGTGACGCTTTTGCGAGTTTACTTTACTATTCAATTTCGTTATTTGTGTAAAAGTGGCTAGCTAAATAACAGTTATTTTTTTTATTTTAAGAGTTAGACTAATGTTGCTTAATTCTTTCTGCTTACAGCCTAATATTATTTACTATGCAATTAAATTTTTTCCTTACGGGATTCATACGTTTTGCAGCTTTTAAACATGTGTACGTGTATGTGTGCATGTTCGAATGTATATATGTGTGTGTAAATACGAATGCATATGTGTACGTTTGTGTATGTTTGTGTGCATGTTGTGTGAGTTTATGGGGTTATATCCACTTGTTAAAAAACTAAATGATTTTTTTGCTTAGCAAATGTAGATATATTTGAGAATATTCTGCGAAAAAAAGATTTTCTTTGCTTATATCGGGTTTTTCATTAGGAACGCTTCAAAAGTAGACCGATAGGGACAGCAAACGATGCCATATTTTCCTCCTCTTTTGACATTTTTCTTTAGTAAGCCATTTCATCTTGGAAAGATATATAATTCAACAACGAGTCGAAATTATTTAAATTTACTACCGAAATTCAGAGTCTTTGGCCTCAACTTTAAGAGCGCTACATCCAATTTATGGTCTTCATAATCATCCTGTCAGATCAACAATTGAGCGTCTAGTGGAACAACTTGAATCCACAGGAATAGTACAAAAGTTCATCTTCCGCGATGAAGCTCATTTCTAGTTGAATGACTTCGTCAATTCGCAAAATATGCGTTGGTCCGACGGCGTCATTGGGCTGTACTTCTTCCGTGATAATAAAGACTGTGAATGGAAATCACTACCGCTCAATGATAACCGCATATTTTTGCCACAAATTGGATAACATGGACTTGGACAATATTTGGTTCTAACAGGACGGCGCTACAAGCCGCAAAGCGAATGTAACAATAGATTTATTGAAAATCAAGTTAGGTGAACGTGTTATCTCACAAAATGACCCAGTCAATTGGTCGCCTTAGTCGTGCGATTTGACGCCGTTAGACTATTTCCTGTGGACCTACGTCAACTTGATGGTGAATGGCACAAGTCAGCGAGGATTGATAAACTTCGTACGAAGGTGAAATTGCAGCAGTATCGGCGGATTTATGCTTGAAAACCGACGAAAATTGGGTTCAGCGTCTGGACTTCTGCAAGCGTACCCGTGGTGGCCATGAAAGAAATCGAGTTCCATACATAATAGCATCGAGTGTACTTTCGCAAGATAAAGTATTTCATTTTTTCTGTTTTCCAAGTTTCGCCGAAACGTTGAAATTTTCACACGATCTTCTTATATACATTTGTCAGGTAAGGTTAGAAAAAATAAGATTTTTGATAATAATTTCGAATTTTTAAACCGTTCTTAATTTTTTTTTTATCATAAAAACGTTTATTTTTGGAAAACCGCCATTTTGTCAAAAACCAAAATTTTAACTAGAGCCTTATCTCTTTTAGTAATTGTTTGTAATTTTTTTTGCTTTCGGCTTTTAGATAATTTTAAGCAAACACATTTTTTTCACCGTTTGAACAAGGCAATCCATAGTTTTTTAAAATGAACCATTGATTATTAAAGTACTTTAAATTCTGTAAACAAAAATTATTTTTGTTTATTAATTAAAAAAAATTAATTTTGTTTATTAATTAAAAAAAAATCAACTTTTCAAAAAAAGTCCAAAAAACGCATTTTTTCTAATTTCCAAATGGATACAACCCCTAAAAGTAGGCATTAATGTAACTGTCATCAAGCCGTCTGAAGTATGCCTCTTGTAAGGACTTTAATTTGAAAGTAAAACGCTAATATATATGTATGTATGTATGTCTTTAAAAATATATGTGTTCATATGTCTCTATGTATGTATGTTTGCATGCATATGCTTTAGCTAATATATATGCATGTATATCTTTATCCGCAGCGTTCGCGTATTAGCATATTTTGTATTGCATTAGTTTGTAGATAGACGCTCGCTTCGTAGCTGTTTTCAATTTATTAACAAAATTCATTTATTTGCAATAATTCTCATTAATATATAAATTGTTATCTGCCATTCGCATATCTCGATTATAAACGCTCTGGTGTGTGTTAAGTCGCTTATTTCTTGTTTTACAATACAATTACAAAGTTATGTACTAAATTTAATTATTAAATAGTAAGCAGCGCATAACTACAAGTATATATGTATATGTATGTACATACATGCCTTTGTATGTATGTTTGTATTTTGCTAGTTCCCTTTGTTTTAGTGTGTGTGTGTTCACTTAATAATTATTAAATTTATTGCATTGTCTTTTGTGTGAGTTTGCTTGTGCTGCATACTAGAATGCCTAACTCTTATGCATACATATGTAAAAGCGTACATACGTACGTACATATGTGATATTAGCTAATTGCTTTTGTTATAATTAGGTTCATTTAATGGTAATTTCGTACGAGAGCTGAGACTTTTAAAAGCTAAATATTTGGTGCGCACACATTTCATTGTCCAATGCGAAAACGTACATTATCCATGCCGTGGACTTTGCGTTTTAAACTGCTGCTGTCGGCCCAGGCGGAGTTGAGATACTCGTCGTCATCGTCTTGCTCAAGTTTCTGAAATGAAAAATTATACAAATTAACCTTTACTATTTAACTATTTTCGTTTATAGAGTGTGTTGCGCATAATTCATTTATCAATAAAGGTTTATAAAGGTTGATCCATTTTGAGATTCCCTACTTATTTAAAGAAAAAGACAGAAGAATTTAATTTCCCAAGTGAATGGCGCTCAGAAAACTTTCTTCGCTTGCGTGAACTGCTACCTACATGGCTCCATCCTCGTGGAAAGGTTGATGTCCTTGTTTGTAAAGTAAAGGCTGGCATCACCGCCGACCAAGAAATGCGATGGACGGGATATGGACTGAGATGAGTAGGTCCTTTGGTCTTAACGCCAGGGTGGGCAAAGAAAGTATCTTTGGCACAACGATCGGGAAATTCAGCCCCATGAGGAAACATCCCCAAATGGGCTGAGACTAGTCGACTTCGCCTGAGCTCGAAATATGATTATCTGTAGTACTAGATTTCAGCATAAGAAAATTCATCAAGCTACTTGGCTGCCTCCGGATCGAAAAGCCACCAACCAGATCGATAATCTCCAGTGTTTACCTCGCTGCGTTACAATCGACCACAATCCGTGCGGGATGGGATAGAAACCTATAGTTGCAGAGGGAAACCCGACGCATTTGCAGACAAGAAAAGGAAAAGACCGAAATGCGTGATTACGAAGAGCTTGACAAGCATGGCGACATGCTCGGGAAATGCTCGACAATTCTAAGAAAAGATTCCACAATCGATGGCGATGAAGAAGACGTCCCATTGCCCGACCATGAAAAAGTTCGAAGATCGCGATTTTAGTTGTTGTTAAGAGTATATTTATGTGGGGAGTGAACGGGGATATCATCCTATTTTAGCCATTTTCTCACTGTCGGAGGGAGTTTTTATAACATTTGCGTTGGACAAATTTGATTGTTGTAGCGTGGCAGTGGTTCGATTACGACGAGCTCCGCCTTGCTGCCAAGAAATCATTCATCAAGATATCTTGATTTTTACTTAAGTTAAAGCTAGCAGGGACGGGCGGACAGACAGTCGCTCGGATTTCAACTCCCCTCGCCATCCAGATCATTTATATATATATATATATAAATCCACATATAAAAATATTTCATATTCCAAGCTGTCCCTAGACACACATATTTTTGAAAATTTCAGCAAAAAGCTACTCACGTCTGATGTTACTCATACGCAGTGTTGATTATTATTTAAGTTTTAACCACCATTTTGGTATATTTTGAGGATTTTGTTCCACAAAAACTATTTCTGACAAGTGAAAAGCGAATATGAAGGTAAATGGGTGAATAAGGACAGATTACTCATACGCCCTGCTCAACTACTGCTATGTGTTAAGTAGACATTAGTTATCCAAAAGTTTAGCTGTTTTATACTAAATGCCATCATTTCAAATTTAAGCAGACATTTACAGTACAATATTCATTGGTAAACAGATTTTTTAAAACTTTTGAAGCTATCAAATTTTTATCTGTCCGAAATTAACGCTCCCTTATTTATTACATACTTTTAGTATACTTCTTTAAGAAAATAATTTTAGTTTGCAAGTTTTAGTTGCCAGAGTACCGAATTTTCTCATTAAAAATAATAAACAAATTATATTTTCATGACAAATTCGAAAAAAAAAATTTTAATTTGTTAAAATTTTTTTCAAATTTAAAATTTGGAATGAAAACGTCTGAAATGAAAAGGTATAAAAAAAAAAGATTTGCATATTTCTACTAGAAACACTTCAGCTAAAAGTTGTTAGCTGTAAATAAACGAGAAGTTGTTTAAATAATTTAGATTTTATTAAAAATAAAAATTCCTTTGGAAATAATAGCCAAAAAGTTAAAAAAACAAAATATGAAGCACGAAATAATTTCAAACTAAAAAATACAGTTTATTTATTTTTTATTTTTTTTTATTTAGAAATTTTCTAGAAACTACAATTGTTTGTTATTTTTTGTTTTAATTTTTTATTTTTTTATTTATTTTATTTTGTTTAATTTAATTTGACTTGTAGGATTAAAAATTTATTTTTAATTCTTTAATCTGGTGGTTGGGATTAAAATTTTTTGAAAACTATTTAACTTTTGAAAATATTTAATTCAAATTTTAATTCAATTGGCCTTTCAATACATTAATTATAACCCCGATAGTTGCTCCAAGGTTAGGTACTTTAAAACCGTATTATATTACGACGATTTGTATAAAAAATAATTTTAAAATTTTACATTTTCAATATCTGCTTTTGAAGTGTGAAAATTATTCGAATATTTCTGCAGTAACGAAAATATTTATAACCGCAAGAAATTAAGCATTTCAACTTGGAATATCCATACACCTCGGTCAGGATTACGTTTACTGTAACAAGCTTACTAAATTGCTCTATTTGAATACAATTCAACAATCCAATTAGGACTAAATATGTTGACATTCCACAGCTACAACTAATATAGTATTACAAATGTTATATACATCTACGTATGTACATATATACTGTAAGTTCATGTATTTGGGCATTTAGTCCATGTCTAGGATATCGACTCATTTGTCATTTTTTTTTTCAATTCCACTAATCATTGTTCATTAAGGAGGTGCAGTGAATGGCAAACAAAGAAGGGAACAAGAAAAGGCCAAACGGTGCGCACTACCTATCTGCTAGGAAAACTGATAAGAAATTACTAGCTTTGGATGATTAATACTAAACGAAGGTTAGTTTTAACTAAGCAGCTTAATATAGCTCATTAAAATATATGGAAGGTATAAATATGTTCAGGACTGTTGTAATCAGAAATATTTATAATATCTATTTAAATGAATTGTTGTCTACACTTAGGTTCCATTATTAAAAATATTTAGAAATTATTATTAATTTTCATTAAAATCTACATCATTACATTTAAAAATAATTTAATTTTTTCTTTAATTTTCGGTAAATTTATTTTTAACCCACTGGGTTCACTCTGATATATGAAATATATTCACATTTCAATGTACTTGTATTTTCTTACAATAACTAAATATACCGTTACTGGGCGCTACTGACCTAAATTGCAATGCATTTTCGGCCCCTTTGAAAATTGGCGTTGACACTTTGCACTTGTGTATTTACTCGTGCGCAAATAATGTTTGTCACATTTCCGTCGTGGCCATAGTCGCCACTTCTGTGACCATTGCTGTTTTATTTGTTGATATTTTTTCCATACTTATTGTTGGCCGCAATGTTAAGTGCTCTTACATTGCTTGCCCTTTGCGCAGGTGTGTGTGTACATGTGGGCGCGTATTCATGTGTGTGTGTGTGTGCATATTAGTGTAATGAGCAGAGCAAATGACCAAGAAAAATTCCGCTTTTTGCTCGCCTTATAAATGAGATGCAATGAAAGATGGCCTTGGCTGGCATTCGAGTAGCAATTCTGCCAGTTGCAATTACATGTGTATTGGTATGTGCATGTGTTTAGCTTCGGTGTGTGTGTTAAGCTGGGATTTTCTTCAACCTGATCGATATTTAGGAGTTTTGAATGTAATGTTTAGTTCAAAATGCCTGTACACACTATGTATCATAGATTTATTGATTTAGTTGGGTTTTATTTTTTCAGTTTGATTTGAGATTTTTTTCGTATATTTTCTTCAAATTGACATCCTTACTCCATATTAGCCTTTGAAATTTTGAATTATTCGCCTAAATGTAGGCAAAGTTAATTATATATACATATATATATCGAGGTATAGAAAAAGCAGTAATATTTATTTATAAATTCAATATGGCATCAATAATACAGATCACAACAGAACAGTTCTCTGATCGCCATTCACTTGGGAGTGGCCAGAAACGATTATTTTACATATGACTCTAGCAGCTCACGACTTCCGGTATTAGACCAAGTATCCTCTGGGTAGCTTAGAACATCCATTTGAAGGCAAGCCAAAGTGAGAAGGCGAACCATCCCATTCAGGGTTGTGCGCTGAGTTTGGACCCGCCCCGTAAACGCGACGCCCCAATGAAAACTAACCAACAGCCTCGGATGAGAGACCCTCTTTTGATGACGACCATGGCAAACGCATTAAGGAGTACGATTTGAGGGCATGCACTTGGAATGTCCGGTCCCTTAACTGGGAAGGTGCCGCTGGTTGATGTCCTCGTGAAAATAAAGCCTGACATCACCGTCGTCCAAAAAATGCGGAAATGCGATTTACGGGACAAGGACTGAGACAAGTAGGTCCTTGTAACATTTACTATAGTGGCCATATAGAGGAGCGCAAATTCGGTATGGGATTCGTGATGGGAGAGAGACTCCGTCGCCGAGTACTGCCATTCACCCCGAAGGAAGAACTTCTAGCCACATTCCGCATCAGAGCGAAGTTCAACATATCGCTGATATCGACATATGATTTTCTGTAGTACTAGATTCCAACATAAGAAAACGCATCAAGCTACCTGGCTGTTTAGGGATCGAAAAGCCACCAACCAGATCGATCATGTTATGATAGACGGAATGCACGTCTCCAGTGTTTTAGATCAGCCTACGCTCCGAGGTCCTAACATCGACTCGGACCACAATCTTTTTGCAGCCAAGATTCGCACCAGCAACAACAACAAACACAAGAAAAGTTCAACGTCGAGAAGCTGCAATCACAACAGGCAACCAAACGATTTTCTACTCGACTTGCATTCCTGCTCTCTGATATCATTCATCAGCAACTCGATATAAGGAAACTGTGGGTTGGCATTTCAAGCTCCTTACGTGCAGCTGCAAACGAAACCATCGGTTTTCGGAAAAGACAAAAGAACAGCTGGTACGATGAGGAATGCCGTGTCGCAACGGAGAGAAAATAGACTGTCTACCTCGCAACATTACGATCGACAACCAACACGTGCGGGATGGGATAGATACCGAGAGTTGAAAGGGAAATTAGACGCATTTGCAGATAGAAAAAGAGAGAAGCCGAAATGCGTAGAACCCCCAGAGGTGATCTAGTAACCGATGTCCAGAGCATTATAGAGAGAACACTTCTCCAACTTGCTGAATGGCATAGAAGGCATAACGCCAGGAGATGGTGAACTCGATTCTCCAGTCGATGACGATAGAGCTCGACCATGAAGAAGCTTGAATAGCAATTACCCGTCTGAAGAACAACAAAGCGGCAGGGGCCGGTGGTTGCCGGCCGACCTATTTAAATACGGCGGCAAAGAACTGATAAGGAGCATAATCAGCTTCTTTGTAAAATATGGTCGGACGAAAGCGACGATTAGAATTTAAGTGTGTTTTTCTCAATCCTCAAAAATGGATACCCCACAATCTGCGCCAACTACCGTAGCTAAGACTCCTCAACTAACTGATTGGACCTTATCAAGGTGACTTTAGGCCCAGAAAATCATCAACTGACCAGATATTCACCACGCGCCAAATCTTGGAAAAAACCTTTGAAAAGACACACCACCTCTACTGCTGGAGAAAATTATTCAAGCTGCAGAGCTGAATCTGCGCCGTTGGTTCTGATTTCTCCGGACAGGAAGCTAAGCTACTAAGTCTGGTAGTGAACCAGGGTAAGACGAAATTTCTCCGATTATAAAACAAACAGTCGTCGCACTCAAAACTAAAGTACTCTCTCGATCTATAAATCACTCATTATTCCCGTCCTGCTAAATAGTGCAGAGGCATGGACGATGACAACATCTGTTGAGTCATACATATAGGTTTTCGAGAGAATGGTTCTGCATTGGCCACGGCGAATATCGGATTCGATGGAACGATGAGCTGAATGGCTGCACAGGCTATGTCATGTCGAGCGTATGGACGAAAACACTCCAGCTCTGAAAGTATTCGACGCAAAACCAGCCGGGAGAAGCAGAGCAAGAGGAAGACCTCAGCTCCGTTGGAAAGATCAGGTGGAGAAAGGCCTGGCTTCGGTTGGAATCTCAATTGGCGCCAAATAGCTTAAAAGAAGGAAGACTCGGTTATGACCACGTAAGCAGTGTCTACAGTAATAAAGAAGAAGAATTTTATAAAAACTACAATTTTTCCAACAACTTTAAACATTTTGAGGAATCAATTTACGCTTTGATAAACTTTGCGCTCTCTAAAAAAATGAGAAGAAAATATATAGTATTTCTTTTTGTATTTTGTATCCTTTGTGATGTGCTTGTTTATAACGAGCGCCAGACAAACGAGGTCACGTCAACATAGTCAACATATTGAAAAGATTTATCCGAACTGGCAACCAAAATAAATAATGAGTATGAATTTGATTTCCGGATTTGTTTACTCTCACTTTGTAACGGAAAACTCGCCGTCACACTTTGCCAAAGCAAATGCCATAGAGACAAATATGCTTACGTCATCATGTATAAGTAAAACTGTCGGCAAAATGAGTGAATCTATAATATAATATATAAATATTAAGTTGTATGATATATGTTATACATATCTATATGTATATATATGTATATATTTTTTTAGTTATGCAAATAATTGTATTGAGACTATATTGATGTAAAGACAACTCAAGGCCACTTTGATCATGTATAACGGGCATGCACGGTGCTCTAGGAGTGCTCATTGCTGTTGTATCAAGATGAGCCATTTCCATGATAAAATCTGGATTGACTAAGTAGATAACAGCAACAAATACAGCAAACAGTGTTGGCGATGTGAGGAAAAATGGCTAAAGTAAATACTGTTAGGCTTGATTAATTAACTTGTTATGAGTCATAAAAGTAATTTGAGTAATTTGTTAAATCGATGCAATAAACAACAAGTAAGGAAACCTAATACACTTTATCTCGCGTTATACAAGAAATATGTCAGCCGTTGTATACTTCGTACTTACCCCTGCACCGAGTTCGATGTCGACAGCACACCATTTTCCAATGAGTCACGTGACATTTCGTCCGCCATTTGCACTTTAAGCTGATGACCGAACGAATTCATATCGGAATTGGGTGTCATTTGTGAACCGCCCGGCGATTGTGCCAAATATTGACCGGGCGTTGTCACCGAACCGCCCTGCGATATAGAGGTCGTCATGCCGGGACCACCATTCGGCAGTACCACATCCACGCAACTCTCACCCGTCGTCGAGTCCATATTGATGATCTGACTGCCGGCAGCATTATTAGCCAACGCAGCACCATCACTCTCGTCCACCTCACCCTCATCAATATCCATATCTTCGGCATTCTTATCGAGCGGCGCCGTTTCTTCATCCTCATTATAGATTTTGAAGTATGCATATGTCAGGTATATCACCGATATAATAAACGATGGTATTGGTATGGCCATCGAATAGATCAGATTCAATGTGTTCTGCCAATAATCCAAATCGCTTATCACCAAACTTGGATCGACTTTCGAATAATAGCATGGAAACTTAATACCAATCTTCGTATAGCGTTTCAGCCAAATTGTACAATTCAGCATGGGCGGATAACCACAACCCTTAACGTTGGGAAAGAGACGCGCGCCCACATAGAAATACATCGAATTATTACCCATGAGACCCTCATTCAATTCGGAGATCTCATCGAAGGGATGTCGTTCCTCGTTGAACAGTATATTACCGGGTGCACCGCTCATATCATCGTCTAGCGGCTCCTCATCGACGAGATAGCCACTTGTACCGTCACCAATGCCGGCACTCTCACCGCCGAAACTGATCGTATTCAGTCGTACTTGCTCGCTTGTCGTCGACGCCGACGCCGCCGCTGCAGCTGCCAGCGACACTGCTGGGCTGGACATTAATGCCGCCGCCGCTGGGACATTCATCACTTGATTCGCCTTGACGGCATCACTCGTGGCCGCATCATAATCATAATCGCGTATGGCGCGCTCATAGCGATCGGTACGCTTGACCGGCGGCAATTCACGTTCCGCCTCGGCCAAATTAATGTGATATTCGGTGAAATTGAATTCATCTGTGTAATTGTACAAATTCAGTCGATAATTGACGCGTATCTGCGTACAAGTGTAAATATCCTTTGTGCAGCCTTCGCGACATGACGCCCACGAGCAATTCTTGGCGCCGAAATATGTCTCCACATCGTAGGTTTCACACAAGGCGGGCACCTCTTCGAATTGCATAAAGATCGTCGTGAAGGCGGGCTCTATGACAAACGGCACAAGAAAGAGGAATGCAAACATACTGAATGTGCCGAGTAGTATGAAGAAGGCAGTGGTGTAGAAGAGCATCTTCTCCTTGAAGGTGCGTTCTTCTTGTTCGTCACCCATTTTTCGCGTATTCTGTTTGCCGCTGTTGTTGTGTTGGTGATATTATTAGTAATTATTGTGGTTGTTGCTATTCGAGCGCTTGTTGTTTTTGTTGTCTGTTGCGTTTACATATGTTTATTGAGCAATTGTATGAAGACTCAGCACCACGCGTCGCTGTTGTTGTTGTAAACGTCGAATCAATAATCGTTGCTAGCGCCGCGCCGAAGTGTTACGAAGTAATTGCGTGTGGTTTAAATATATTTTTTAACGATTTTTGGAAATTAAATTTTGTTTTTTTAATTTAGTTTTAGTTTTTAATTTTTTATATCGCTATTTGCTTCTAGTTAGCGCCACAATTTCTAGTTTTGCTTAAAGTTTCGCCGATAATCATTAAAAGTATTTTCTTTTCTTAAAGTTTTTTTTTGTTAATTTTTCTAAGTTTAATAAGTTTTCTAATTTGTCAATCAAAACAAATATGATTTTTATTTTTTGTTATTATTTTAAATGTGATTTTTTATTAAAAATTGTTAATATTTTAATTATTGATTAATTAATTTATTTTTTTAATTATCTGCAATATTTTTGTTACGAGTTCTGTATTTTATTTTTAAATTTTGTTATAAATTATTTAGATATTTTATTTTATTATTTTAAATTTTATTATAATTTAAATATGTATTTTATTACAATATTTTTGTGTTTTTAATAAATATTTTTAAATATTTTTTATATTCATGTGTTCTGCTAACCGCGCTTGTTCGTATTTTAATTATTTTTCGTTTTATTATTTGTATTTTGTAGCTTTTCGAATAAGTTTAATTACTTTAATATTAAATTTTTAATTCCAATTTTTTTTTTTTTTTTTTCAAATTTATTTCATTAATTTATATTTTTTTTTAATAATTTATTTTTTTTTAATTTTTTAAGATTTTATTATTTTAATTTTTTATTTTATTAATTTTTTTAATTAATCTATTTAATTTTTTTAATTTTAATTTATTTTTTCTATTTAATTATTTTAATCAATATTAATTTAATTTTTAATTTATTCTATTTAATTTTTTTAATTTTAATTTTTTTAATTATTTAATTACTTTTTTAATTTTAAATTAAGTTACAGTGCAATTTATATATATCACAGGGTAGTTGCATTCGCTCTTCTTAACTTCTATTCGCCGCACGCCTAACTCGCTGCTTGTATGTGTGTAGGCGACTCGCTATATTTATATATTTCAATTTCTGTGCCGCTTGTGTGCTCTATATGCTTACACTTATTTGCTCCTTTCCTATTCCTCCTTTATGTGTGTGTGTGTGTAAGCTTGTTTTTGCTTCAGCGATTTCAAGTTGTTGTTGGTATTAGTGTCTTATACACATGTATCTCTGCAAAATGACAAGCCACAATATTTGCTTTTGTGCCACTACTTTTTGCATAAGCTTTTATTTTATTTTTATTAATACTTGTTGTTCTTGTTCTTCTTCGTTTATTTGCGGCTTGTTCCGCCTTTCGCAAGCGCTGAAATGAACGCTTTGGTAGACAAACTGTCAGTTGGACTACAAAAATTTATGCGACGCATTTGTATTTGTATAGCTGCAGTTATTTTGTTGCTTGTTGTTGTTTTTGTAGTATATAAAGCTGCTTCTTATCGTCTTTGCTGTTGTTGTTGTTGTTGTATGAAATCAACTGTCACTGTGTCGCCTAGCGTATTATTTTGATTGCCACTGCCGCAACGACAGTTCTTTTGTTGTTATTTGTTTTTGTTGTTGTTGCTATAATGCGCCTGTCTGTCTGTGGCTTGTTCGGCGCTGTGTCCTATTGTCGTGTCAAAACGCTGTTTAACGCTGAAAGTTTCTTCGCTACGGATTCCGCTTTTATTTCATTTCATGTGTTCGCTATTTTTTTGTTGCTTTCGTGTGCAGCTCAATTCATTTGACTGCTCGTTTGGCGCGCAAGTGGCAAGAGATGAAATGAAGTGAAATGAAATATTCATGTGTTTGTGCGTTGAAAATATAGAAATTTGACTTTTTACGCTTTTTACTTGCAACTCGTGCTACTTACAACATTTTGTTGTTGTTGCTTGTCTTCTGTGTAATTCGTTGCTAAGCTATCGCGCTTGTGTCTAGCAACTTCATTTGATTTAAAATGCAAAGTGCTGTTTTCGCTTTGCGCCAATTCTTCAATTTCGGAATTGTCTGTCTTTATTGGCTTCCGCAGTGCAGTTCCGCTGCGAAGTTTCACGTAAATTATTGAGCGCTTTCGTGAATTTTGTAATTCACCGGACTTATTTGTGACTTATTTTCGACTTATTTGCTCTTTGCGGCGTTTACTGTTTCTTTTCAAGTGAAATGTGCGGCTTTGCAAAAACTGTTTGCGCTTATATAACTCCTTAAACTCAGCTCCGCGCTACTCACTCGGTACTTGGCACGTCTCACTGGCGCGTCTTTTCGTATTTTATTCAATTATTTTGCGCAGAAAACATTAGAGACAGATTTATTCAGCTCGCTGCCTTTGCACCCATCACTCATATGCGCTTAATTAAGTTTTAAGCTTTTTGCTCGTTAAGCGCGCGCTTCAGTTTGGTAAACTTTAAGGCAGTTGCCTACTCCAACAACGACAACGCTATGAAAGGTACAAAAAAGCACTACTCACAACCACCTTCGGCAGTTAGTGCCTTTATTTGCCACGCGCGCTTTAAATAACGCACACAGCCACAACCACTTACACACGGATATGCGCGCGAGTGTGTGTGTGCTTTTAAATCTTGCTGCTTAACACCTTTTTAATGTTTTACTGTTACTCGTTGTTGTTGCTATTTATGCGTGGTACTCGCTGGCAACCAACAATTAATTACCTTTCTGCGGCGTTACTCATACGCAGTGGTGGCCCAAAGCCAACGCAATGTGCGCTCATATATTTATCTTCAAAGGCTGCTGCGTTTTGTCTCTCCGCTCCGTCGTTACACACTTTATGTCAGTGAGTTTGAGTTATAACTGAACATTCAATTAGCATCCCACGCAACATATGCACACGCTGCAGCGACTTGTGCGCGCTGGTGGGCGGCAATTAGTGCGTGGCGCAGTGTCGCATGTGTAGATGCGTAATTATTTTATAGCTTTGGGTATTTAAAAATTTTATACTTTAATTATTTTATGTACACACAAATATGTCTATGTGTTTGTGGGGCAAACACGAACTGCTACTCTGTTCGCAGGCCTTCGCCGCCTACCCTGCTCGCTTGCCTTGCCTGGAGGCGCTGTTTGACTAAGTTGTCTGTGCCTCGCCGCTGTGCGTCCGCATCAAAAATTCATATGTTGATGACAAAGTTGACATTTGAGGCGTATGGAAAAGCACAAAAATAACAACAACAACTACTAGTGTTTGGTTGTTGTAGTATACAGTGTCAATTATTAGGCAAAAGTCGAGAATGTGTGTGCTTCAAAGTGGTCGCCTGTGTATTGACTGAGTCAGCATATTCAACTTGTTGTTGTTGTTGATTAAAGTTGTTGTTGTTGGTTATTCAATAATGAAGCTATCTATAGCCGAGTCAATACGCCACTGACCAACACACAGTTATGTTTGTAAGTATTCGTATCTGTAAATGTGTGCTGGGGTTGTTAGTAGCGCATGTTCTCCTCTGCACACAAAGTTATTTAACCTTTTCCAAGCTGTTTATTATAAATTTATGCGCATTATTTGTATGCACGTCATAAAAACTTATAGTTTAGTAACTTAGTAAATTGTATTGCTATATTTAGTTGTAAAAACAAGACTAATGTTTGTATGTACTTGCGCTTTATTGCCGTGTCTAAGTTTAGAATTGAAGGCGTAGGAGCATTGCTTATAATTTTTTATCGAAATATTTATTTTTTTTTGTTTTGTTTTTGGTTTTGCTTTAGTTTTGAGTTTTTCTTTTTCACTTTTTCACAACGATTTTGGATTTAATACATTTCTGTTGCATTTGACGTAATGTGGCAACAACAAAAATAAAAAATAATTGGAAAAAAGCGAAAAAAAATTATGTTTATGTATCACTGGACGGACTTAATTGCGGCGTTGTTGTAGAGTAAGCGTTGATTTTGTTGTTTTTAGGGTGTATTATACTCTTTCTTCGTATACAGGTGTTATCTATTGTTGTTGTAGTTTTGTAACAAGCAATTTGTTTCACAACAATTCGAACTGATCTGATCTGACTGACTCTCAGCTCGCTGCTTGCCGCGCGCTGGCGCTCGGCGTAGCTCGATATTTGTGTGTTTTGCCAAAAGTTTCGCTGCGCTGGAGTTGTTGCTGAGGGGAGGCGGTGCTCTCGCTGCTCGCTGGCTGTTTGTAAGAGTGCTGTACGTGGAAGTGTACTAAGTTGTTTTTATTGATTGTTGCAATAAATATTACGCTTATATTTAATGCAGCTCAATAATTTGTTGTCGTTTTGTTTTTGTGTTTACATAACACCATCTTGTGGCTGTTGTTCTATATTTTTTATTTTAGAAATAAGTAGTCTTATTTATCGCCACAGCAAAACTGCTTAAGCTGGCAGTCGCCGACTCATGACCGTCTTCACAGCTGGCGTTGATATATGCTAGCGTTTCGCTTTGTTTTTACTGCGCAGCTAAATTTTATTATTAATGTTTGCTGTCACTTAACGAGTTTGCAAAAGTTCGTTGTGTTGTTTTGTTTTCAGGTTCGCACTTTTAACACACTTTCTTGCCACACTTTGCTTTGTTATTTAGTTTCTTCTTTGCGGTGGCATGGTTTTTCTCATAATTTAGTTTTCTAATGTTTTAAAAACACTTTGGAACTGCAAGCAAAATTATATTTAATTTAATATAAGACATTATTTTTTGTTTTCTTCTTTCCAGTTAATTGTATTACTACACTTCAGGTTTCCATATAATGGAATTTACTGGGTCTATTATATATATATATTTAAACAATTTTGATCTATAAGATATTATTACGCATTTGAGAATCGGTCACTTATTTCGTGCTAATATTTCTTAAGTATCAAAACTATATTCTAATGCTTTTTGTAGTCAATTCGAAAGGATCGAAATAAGTTTATGTCTTCAAACTAAGTAAAAATCCAATAAAGCGGGCTTAAAGAAGTAGTAGGAATTGTGTAAAATATGAAAAGTCTGGGAAAAGATATGTTTTAACATGAAAAAATGTCAACTGCAGCTCCACAAGGGCCATAATACTCTTCACAGTTGCATTTCTCGGAGCGTGGAAGCGAAGATCAGTCAGTTTGTATTGTAGCTATGTGCCAAAGTTGTTCGACATCGTCTTTTCCTAAAAATGATAGATCGCATTGGCGTAGCTACAACTTCGGGCGTCCGGGGCCAAGGATGTTCTGCCGCTTCCCCTTTATCTACCTACCTACAAATTTCATGAGGTGGTTCGAACAAAAGTGAATTCGGGAGAAGCGAAATATGCCTAGAGAAATATCTGAAGATGCTGGTTTGAATTCAAAAGAAGAAATGCGACGCTGTATGAACGAAATTCTGGATAAGCTTTCAATGGAAATATCCACCCGTTTCACAAATTTGGAAAAGCTTAATGACCGTTTTGGTTTTCTTTATGATTTTGAACAAATTATAGAACTAACCAGAGACTCATACAATGACAAACTCGTCCAAATTAAAGAAAAATGCCAGCAACTTGCCGAATCCTATTCAGATGACTTGGATAACGAAGATTTATACAGTGACATCCAAGACGTCCTACTTTTATTAAAGAGAGCGAAGAAAAACGAAGAATAAATTGGATTTTCGCCAGAAAAAGTTTTATTATACATTTCTTCAATGGGACTGGAAGCCTACAAGACGTTAGCGACAGCTTTAAGAAAACTACTGAAAGATCTTTTCGCAAACTTAAATTGATCAAATCTTACTTGAGATCGACCATGAGTCAGAGTAGACTGTCCAATCTTGCGATTCTCTCAATAGAATGTGAAACTGCTTCAACTTTAAATTACAATGATATGATATGTGATTTTGCAGCGATCACAGCTAGAAAAGTGCATCTTTAAGTTCTATCACTATTTTTAAGAAAGATATAAACCAAATGATATAAGACAAATTCAAAGACTGAAGAGTATTCGAGTAAAAATTAATATTTTTCATTGTTATTCAGATTATTATATTGTGAGTGTACAACTCTTTATCTTTTATAATAAATTTTGTAAAAAAATTTGTTGAAGTATTTTTCTGAATATTAAAAAAACAGCGAAGATCGTTTTGCCGCCTCAAGACGTTGCGCCCGGGGCGACGCACCCCCCACCTCGCTACGCCACTGATAGATCGATAATCCAAAAGCTAAAACTTTCAATATCCTGTTCAGGGTATGAAACCAAAATTGTCCGCTACATTTTTTACCATACTGTGCAATCAAAAATTTGGGCTGAACGAAACCGCAAAAAAATGAATTTTGTTAAAAAATTCGATGCTGCATAATGGATGACGAGACCTTCGCTTTAGCAGACTTTTCTCAGCTACTTGGACAGGAATTTTATACAGCCTAGATTCTCGAGGGCATGTTGTTGAAAAATGCAAAGCCAAAAAGGTAACAAAATTTCGTAAAATTTTTCTTGTAGTATAGGCAATTTGGAGTTGTGGCAAAAGAAATGGTTCATTCGTTACATCGTGTACAATCAACAGCGAAATATATATGAATGCATGTTTACAAAAGAGATTGGTCCCATTTCAAAACTAACATAAAGTGTCCACGTTTTTTTGGTCTGATCTTGCTTCATGTCACTATAGCAAAACAGCCTTAGAGTGGTTCCAACGGAATGTAGTGATATTAGTACCTAGAGAAGTGAATCCACCTAACTGTCCAGAACTAAGGCCGATTAAGAGATACTTAGGCCTTAGTAAAAAGGAATATGAAAGCAACAAAAAAGTGACAAAAGGCTTCAAGACTTTAAAAGAGAGTTGTCTTCATCAGCTATGAGAGTATCGGATACCACCATAAAGAACTAATGGCCGGGGTTCCAGAAAAAAAAAATATTAATAAATCATAATTCTTGGTTTCTTCTCCCGTTTTTTCAAATTTAAAGTAAATAAATCAGCTGAACATCATTGCATAAGAGAGCTTGCCAAGAAGGAACATATTATTTGAGTCTTTTGCGTCATTTGTGTGAAGCTATTCGTAAAAAGAGGCCGGAATTATAGGACAACAACTCTTGGTTTTTGCAACCACCATATTCGCCTGATTTAGCTCCGAATGTTTTCGTTAATTGTAATATCAAATGAGGTTCTGGAAGGCCTATCGTCGATCGATAAAATAATGACGGTCGGGGGTGGATGGATGGGAACACGTGAGTTAGGGCATACCAAAATTAATTACTGAAATTCTGAAATGTATGGTTACTGGTTGGTCACTTACTACAACGTCAAATAAAAACGGTTATGATCGAATTGGCGTGAGCCGCCGCAAACGATGACCAAACAAGAATTGACGGTTAAGAAGGTTTTGTTTATATTTTTGGTAGGATAAAGCTTCTCCTCTAAGGCCCAATTCTTCATTCTGACCTTTGCTGTCAACAATTAGAATGTATGAAGAAAGCAGGTCTAAAAGCGGCCAGAAAGTGGTGAGAAACCGCATTTCATCGTGGCAATACCAGTCTACAAACACCGATATTAATTCGCCAGATGCTTCGATAAGCTTGGTTGGACAGATGCTCTAATAAGTTTAGGTTTAAAATTGAAACAAATTATGGAAGACGTTCTGAAAGACACCCTACTCAGTATTTTCGCATTAAGAAAGCGGACGCAGTTCGATTTATCATCAAAATCTTCGAGAAAAAATCATTTATGATGAAAAGCATTCCTGAAACCATATAATTTTAGTTACACAGACTTAACTCCTTTATCATATTCTTCTCCGAAAGCTAATTTTTATATAGATGACAACTTTATGCGGAATAATTTTAGTGTCGCAATATTTTGAAGTTCTAATGAGTCACGCACGATTTTCAGGTTTTTAATCAAACTAATTACGTAACAACCTAACTATGCCACTGCCACCGGTTACTTTGCTACAAGAAATAGTAAGTTTTCTAATTTATTTTCCCAGAAATAGTAAACATCTTTCTCTTTATTTTCCTTTCATTATAGTTGTGCGTTTCGCTTCGGTGAAACCCTTAAAACTAATCATTTCGATATTTTCTATTGTTTTGTCATTGTTGTTCTCGCTGCTTTCAGTCACTTGAACACTCTCAATCGTCGCTTGCAATAAAATATAATGCTGGTCCTTGTTGTTGGTGTTTGTATTTGTATTTTCATAAATCTCAACCCACTCGAAATTTGAATTGTGCAATTTAACCCACATTGTTTGTTGTTGTAGCCTCTATTGTTGCCGTCGCAGTGTAGTATTTTCAAGCATTTTGTTCTTGTTGTTCTTGCTGTAGTAATGCATTTGTTGCTCAACAGCACATACACATACAGTCATACATAACTAGTATGTAGTTGATATTTGATGCATTCTATTCATGACCTCTATTGTTTAATGGCATTTGTTATTGTTTTTGTTTCAGTTTATTTGCTGTTGTTAGCATACTTTAAGGAGTAAGGGTAAGAACCCTTTTATATTCCGAACATATTAAAGAGTAATTTTGGTGTTTCTCTGTTGTTGTTAGCGCAGTTGTAAGACATTGTTTATATTAGTTTTCTCCACATATTTTCTCGTTTTTGTTGTTTTCGATTTTGTGCAATTATTTTGGTCGTTTCGGGTGGTTGCTCTCGCTTAACAATAAACTTAACCAATTAACCCAGTGCTATAATTATACTTGTCTACCGCACTTCGGTGGTCTTTCGATTCAAGCAACCTTAAGGTGTGCTATGGGCTTACCCAAGTGCGTACTATATACATATGTATATATAAACATACATACGATATAATATATATGTGTTATTGGTGTGTATTAAAAATATAGACGAATCATCTGCTCTCTTTTTTCTCCTCAAGCATTGTCTGGACGACAATTTTAATCTTTCTTCATAAAAAATAGTTGCAATACTCTACGAATATAAATTGTAATGACTAATTGACTGATGTTTAATACCTTTCTTAACCTAAAAACCTTTAACGAAATGTTCAGTCTTTCGTGAACTGGAAAAGTGCATAGAAATAGGGGAAATATTAAAATATCAAGATTACAACTCTTTACAGACGCTATAAAATATTACGGAATCTTATGGAAAATCGACTCTGCAAAGTTCAAAGCCTAAGTCTCTTGAATGTCAACTGTGCGAAGATTTACAAAGAGTACTTAGGTAACCAAAGAAAACGGCAGTGGGTAGCCTCGGGGCCGGGGCCAAGGATGTTCTGCGCCCCCTTTAATCTACCTACCTACAAGTTTCGTGAGGTGGTAACCAGAGATTCATACAATGACAAACTCGTCGAAATTAAAGAAAAATGCCTAGCAACTTATGGAATCCTATCTTATGAGCAGACAGCTTTAAGAATACTACTCACTATACCTGTATCAGTTGCATCTTGTGAAAGATCTTTTAGCAAACTTAAATTGATCAAATCTTACTTGAGATCGACCATGAGTCAGAGTAGACTGTCCAATCTTGCGATTCTCTCAATAGAATGTGAAACTGCTTCAACTTTAAATTACAATGATATGATATGTGATTTTGCAGCGATCAAAGCTAGAAAAGTGCATCTTTAAGTTCTATCACTATTTTTAAGAAAGATATAAGCCAAAAGATATAAGACAAATTCAAAGACTGAAGAGTATTCGAGTAAAAAATAATATTTTTCATTGTTATTCAGATTATTACAATGTGAGTGTACAACTCTTTATCTTTTATAAGAAATTTTGTAAAAAAATTTGTTGAAGTAATTTTCTGAATATTAAAAACAGCGAAGATCGTTTTGCCGCCCCCAAGACGTTGTGGCCGGGGCGACGGCCCCCTTCGCCCTCCCTAGCTACGCCACTGGAAAACGGGATATCTGTGAGCTTCCAGTTTCAAATCCAATCTATTAAACAGACAAAACACCGATTTTATAAACTATTATCATTAATATTAATATTTTTGCTCGTTTCCAGGCCTTAGGTAATACAAAAATTAAGAATATGACGTAGTTAATGTTTTCAAGGTTTAAGACAATGCGACTCCCTATCGTGTGACCTCTTCAATCTACTCCTGTAGAATATAATTCGATCTACAGATCTGAATGGAGAAGGTACAATCTTCTACAAAAGTGTACAACTTTTGGCGTACGCCGATGACATCGATACCATTGGCCATAACAACTACGTCGTTAGTTCTGCTTTCTCGAGGTTGGACAAAGGAGCCAAGCAAATGGGTCTGGTATTGAGTGAAGGCAAGACGAAATATCTTGTCATCAAACAAACAGTCGTCGCATTCGCGACTTGGCTCGTACGTCACTGTTGACAGTCACAACTTCGAAGTCGTAGATAATTTCGCCTATCTGGAAACAGTATTAACACCTACAACAACGTTAAATCCAACCTCGAAATCCAACGCAAAATGAATCATGCAATCAGGAACCACCTCGGATTAAGTACGCAATTGAGAACTAAAGTCCTATGTATTCGATAGCCCTCAGCTTCCTCAAAAATGGTTAAACTTGTCGGTTCGTACTTCTACAATTCGTAGGAGATATAAAAGTAGCTGAAGAAAACGTCTCGTTTGACGAAGACACACATATGTATGTAGGAATAAAGTTCTGGAAGAACAGGGTTAATATGTCCGACAGTCACCAAACATAAACTGACATTCCAAATGCACGAAAGCGTAGTCTGAGCATAATGATATGAGCTTGGGCTTTTGACCACGAAGTCGTGTACATTTGATTGATGACTTTATGAACAGAATTCTGTATGTAAACGTATTTAAGGATGATATAAAATAAAAGTAGAAGTTTCAACAGAATAACGATAGGAAACTTAACAGCACATTAGATAAAGAGTAGCTTGCAACAGGAAATACCGATTAAATGTGCTGCAATAATCTTTTACTTTTATTCAATTTTATCTGACATAAAATTTGTTTAGATTTATACTGAAGCCATAATATCTTGCAGCCTCTTAAAAAATATAAAAAAATTTCACTGTTTTGCTTGTCTTTATGCAAACATTAAGTAAAACAAGAAAAAACGTTAACTTCGGTTGCACCGAAGCTAAATACCCTTCACAGCTGCATTTCTGTTAGTAACTATGTGTCCAGTTTGTATGGAAGCTATATGCTATAGTAACCCGTTCTGAACAAGTTTCTTAGAGATTACATTTTTTTCTTAGAAAATAATGTATACCAAATTTCGTGAAGATACATTGTCAAATGTGAAAGTTGTCCATACAAGAACTTGATTCCGATCGTTCAGTTTGTATGGCAGCTATATGCTATAGTTAACCGATCTGAACAATTTCTTCGGATATTACATTTTTGCCCTAGAAAAAAATCTATACCAAATTTGGTGAAGATACATTGTCAAATGCGAAAGTTATCCATATGAGAACTTGATTCCGATCGTTCAGTTTATATGGCAGCTATATATTATAGTGGTCCGATATCGGCCGTTCCGACAAATGAGCAGCTTTTTGAAGAGAAAATGACGTTTGCAAAATTTCAAGAGGATATCTTAAAAACTGAGGGACTAGTTCGTATATATACAGACAGACGGACAGAAAGACGGACATGGCTAAATCGACTCAGTTCAACATACTGATCATTTATATATACACTTTTTAGGGTCTCCGACGCTCCTTCTGGGTGTTACAAACATCGTGACAAACTTAATATACCCTGTTCAGGGTACAAAAAGACGAAAGAAATCATATGACAAATTTGAAATATTTCGTAGAGCTATTAGTTTACATTTTCTATACCATTGTGTGTTACATTTAGCTCTGAAAGGATCTTAGCACAATTTTCTGATCTATACTCCTTATATCATGCACCGCGTCTTATATAAACACACAACAATATAAGACATATTGTAAATGCATTGTGACATAAAATCACCCCAAAATTTAAATTATTTTCCTAGTGCGTTGCGATGTTTGAAATGGATCAAAATGTCGAAGAAACAATTTGTCTCAAATTTCGTGTGCGGAATCGTCTGCTTATGGTGATTCAGTTTTATTAAAAACAAAAGCCTACGAGTGGGACAAATGTCTTCAAAGACGGTCGGGAGACCATTGAAGACGTGGACGACCTTCAACTTCGTTAACTGATGAAAATATTAAACAACTAAAGGATATGGTATTTGAAAATCGTTAGGCTAGTGTTAGAGAAATGTCAAGAGAGCTTGACATCTCTTGCGAGTCAATTTGAAGGATTTGTGTGGATTTTTTGTATGAAACATGTTCTTGCTCGACTCGTCCCGAAAAAGCTAAGTTTGTTTTTCAAGAGGAAAAGAGAGACAGAGCTTGATCATGTAAATTCCGACCATTCATTCATAGAGAGCATTATAATTGCCCATGAGACATTTAATTAGTTTCACATGCAAACAAGTCAACCATTATCGGAATGGAGGGAAAAAAACGAACCGAAACTAAAAAAACCATGACAAATCCGCTCAAAAACCATCAATTTATTTCATCATAAATTTGTTCCGGAGCGACTTTCGGTCAATAAGAAGTTCCATTTGGTCGTATTGAATCGTTTGCATGAAAACACCCTCGAAAACGGTTAGAATTGTGGAAGAACATTTCATGGATTTTACACGATAATAATGCACTATCGCATCGACCCACGATTGTGACGAATTTAAAGCCAAAAAGGCAATGACTACCATCGATCAACTACCGTATTCAGCAGATGTCGTTCCGTGCGATTTTTTCTTGTTCCCCAAACTGAAATTGGCGCTCCGTGGAAAACCCGTTGTCAGTCGATGGAAGAGATAAAACAAGACTCGCTAAAGGCCGTACCAAAACGTGCTTATGAAAAGTGTTTCGAGAACTGGAAATATCGTTGGCATAAGTCTGGTGGGGATTACTTTGAAGTTGACTAAATAAATATTGATGAATTATTATCTTTTTTTTTTTTTTTATATTTTTTAAGATTGGGATTAAATAGATAACGTTAAGAATTGACCTAACATATGAATAAGTTATAAACGAATTTGTCTACGTTAATATGATCTAAGTTAGCGAGTTAGTCCACGGCATACACTCATTTCGATCCTTTTATTTATTTATTCATTTAGTTTTTTTGGAAACTGAAAATGAATCTGCTATTTTTTAGAAAAATGCGGTTATTCATGAGCGCTCACTTTACTGCATTAAAAATTGATTTTTTCAGGCTTTCGAAAATCATTTAAAAAATAATGATGCAAACGGAAAATGTTTGCTTGACACGGAAGTATCAATGGAGGGGAGAACTACATTTTTTCTTAATTTGCAATTTATTTATTTTGCACACTACTACTACTTTCAAGAACGACGCCACCCTTTCGCGTTTTTGTGCACATATGTACATGTGTACACTTTAGTATATAAGCAATAAATGTAGCAATAAATTCGGCATTTTGCCACATGCTCGTATGATTTACAATTTTCTTGGCTTACATGACACACGCCACATGCACTACTTCAACAAATATGTCGGCATGTGTGTAGCAATACCTTTCCACACCTTTTCACATTCACACATACGCACACAAAATACGTAGCTTATATACTTTTGCACATTTTTTCCAACACTGTTATGTATTCGCGCTGCCGCAGCCAATTGCTCTTTCGCTGCAGCGCACTGACACTGTGTGTGTGTATGTGTTTGTGCCTGGCTTGCCGCTGCAACTCCGCAAGAATGAGTTCTGTGCCAAGCATGAATCGGCACAGGACAATTTTATTAAATATATATTACACTTTTTATATATTATGCTTGTCGTTGTTGTTGGTTTTTGTTTTTCTACACTTTGCTTTTGTTGGTGTGTTTGTTTTGGCTTTTTTTTTTTGTACACATGCACTTTGTGCCAACACTCATCAGTCGATATATGGTGGGCGTTCCGGGTCATACACGCGTTCACATTTTTTGTTTTTGTAAGCCATTTGCGTGGCTCACACACACGCACATACACAAATGTATTGACTTTTGTTGAAATTAAAATTTACAATTGATTTGTTGCAACTTCGCGTTTTTATTGCATTTTTTTGCTTCGCTACTCGCAGGCGATGTTGTTCACTATTATACCGTTATTTATTGTTAGCGAAATTCGCTTCACTTTGCGACTCAACTCGATTTATGCTTTATTTGTGCGTTGACATTTTCGCCTTTTATGTAATCCACTCATTCACTTGGTCCTCCATTGATGTTCGTTCGCACACTGACGACTCGCTGACTCACTGACTCACCGCTTGCCAAATATGGCACACAACTGACGTTTTGTACGCGTACTCCGTGCGCCTGGCACCGTCACTATTTCTCGTCGCTTGTTTGTTTTTATTGTTTTTACAGCTATGTATATTTTGCCTCTTTAATTCAGCTGTTTACAAATGTCACTTTTTCATGCCGCGCACAAATGGCTGCACATAAACAACGGACTCGCATTGGCGTAATAAATACAGCTACTCAACGCGTTTGCTTGTGTGTGTGTGTGTGCATGTAAAGCGCAATCGAATTAAATCGAATTGTATGCGGCACTGTGAGTGCGACCGCCTTTACGACCACTGTCGCTACTGACTATTAGTGTCGCTGAGTGTTACGAAACGGAAACCACAAGCGCCGATTCGTTTCAGCGATTTCACTCGGCGCCAGCATCGTTTGGTGGCTCGACACGAGCACGCCGCGACGTTGACTGGATTTAGCTTGGCTCGGCTTGGCTTGGTGTGACGCTTAGGCAGCCGCTACAGCAGCGGCGGCCACAAATATCAGCAGCACCACAAAGAGTAAGGCAGGTGTGAGCAGTGGCTCAGAATCCAACTGCAAGAGTGGGCATTGACTGCTGCCGTCGTCCGACATGATTTCGCGTGTGATTTAATTTTATGTCGTGCTTTATTGTTTGTTTTGAGGTTGCCTGTGTATTCGTTGTCCCTGCGCTACACGCTTGTTTGTGTTTTTTCCGAACTGTTTCTCCTTTTAATTATCCTGTTTTGAATATATGTATGTGTTTTCGTGTCTTTGTTATTGTTATTGGGCACTCAGTTCAATGTTAACGTCATACAAATTACCAATTGTTGTTGCTAGTAATTGTGTGAACTCAAATGTTTGCGTGTATGTTGGGTGCAGGTCCCGAATGTGAGGTTATGACGACACCCTGCGAGAAAATTTTTTTACCTACTAAATTTCTTATGCACAACCGGTTTTGAGCTAATTTTATGTGGAAAGTCGTGAGCTAGGCTTAGAGTTGATTTTTTTTTTTAATTTTATCTATATAGTATTTGTAAAAATTTATCAAAAAAAATTTTAAATATTTTCTTTACTGAAATTAAATGATTATTGGTAAAAATTTTCAAAAAAAAAGTTTAAATATTTTTTTTTTTGAAATTAAATGATTATTGCTAAAAATTTATCAGATAATGTGAAGTTTTTTCTTTCATGAAATTTAATGAAAATCTGCTAAGCTCGAACATGCAGCGTGAGGTTAAGCAATAATGACTTTTTACAGTGAAAATTTGAATTAACTAATGCATACAAAGTTGATATGAAAGTTAGAGCTCTCTTTTAAGCAGTAATCTATGCTAAATTTCATGAAAATGTTTTGTCAAGTCAAAGAACTTTCTAAACAAGTACTAATCTAATAAACTTAATTTTGGTTTGGTCAGTTTGTATGACAGTTATATGATATAGTGAATTGATATATCCCATTTGGGGCTTAAAATTGTTAATAAAATAATGCGACTCATATCCGAGTTCACCACCACTACCCAGCTGATGTGAAACCTAACAAAATCAACTTGAGCCACTTTGTTATTAGTAGCCTATAACCAGCTATTTTTTCTCGCAGGGTCATTACACACTGCATACATAGGCACGCGAGCGCACAAAACTATATATTGACCGGGCAATTATTTCCGTTATTGTTACGAGCACATACACACACGCATGCACGCACACATCGAGTTGTGTTCATTAAATTTTGATTCGCATACTAAAAAAATATTTTCTATATTTTTTCGTTTTCAATTTCATATTTCACACGTTACTCCATTACACACGTTCGCTGCGCGGCATACAATACGTGTACCATGGCGTATACGCGACATTCATGACATTCATATTCATATGGAATTTTTGAGCACTCATACGCCCTGTATTACATGCAAGCTTTTACGAAGTTAAGCCACAGCTATTACTTCATATGCATATGCGTATGTGTATGTGCGTTCATTTGATTAATAATTTGCGTAAACAAGTGGAGCTAAGCTCTTCGTTCTTTTATGACGAAAAGCAATTTACGTGCTCGAGTTTTACACTTTCCCTTCGCGTTTTCAACAGTTAACGATTTTCACGTATTTTCTATTAACCTTAGTGGCCTTCTGCGTCACTGCACTTCTGTCAAATTTACATTTGGAAAAATTCACAGGCATTTTTATTTTTTTCAAGCCGAAAAGTTTGTTGTGTGGTTCACATGTGTTCCGCGCTGGTTTTATCTTTAGCTTGATTACACACTTTTAATACTTCCTCTACACGTTTTTTTGCATTCCATTTGATTCCCCCCAATGTCACTTTTATTTGCACATTTTTATTGCTTTGACTTTGTAAATATTTTATATACTAACGCTACTCATATGCTGCAAATTGCTGTGTGTGTGTGCTTGTGTGCATAAAGGCACATGCTTACGCCTCTATATACTCATATACATATATACACTATATAGTATATCGCTATATATAGCGTGACATGTGCAAGCAATATAATAGCACATAAGCATGAGTTTGTATGTACTCCATGCATGCACATAGACATGCACGCTCAGTTAAGCATACGTAAGTATGCTCAGATGTGTGTCTATTTGTATGTGTGTTCTTTAGTCCTTCAAATAATAATACAACTCTTTCACTTCCTATACTCTTTGCAGATATTATCGTCACACTGTTCGATGTTCGAGCAACGCAAAAATAATTCAGCGAACGCCAGGCATCACTGCTTTCACCACTTTATTACTAAATATAATCTTGTAGAGCCATGCTACTTCGTTGTCTTCCTGCTCACAACTGATTTTCCAATATATACTCTACAATATATATTCTACAATATATATGATATATACATATATCGAATATTCAATTAGTTAGCTGCCTTTACTTTGCTTTACTGAATTACATTTTATTTTGATTATTTGTTTTTTTACATTTCCGTTTGCTTTTATACTCCTTTTTCCCCGTTTAATACAATTTAATTTGTTTCATTTTTGCCAATTCCCTCGTTGCGACCTGATTATACTATACGCGTACAGTGTACAATGTCTTCAGGTCGTGGTAGCGCTTAAGTGCAAAACCTTTTGCCACACACACTACGACGGTCGGTGGCCATTTCAACGGACCACTACTCACTATACAAGCACGGACGCACGAAAAAACCGCAATTTTCAAATGGCTAGCTTATGTGAGACTCTTCACAGTAAGGACTAACGCGCGACTAGAACGAGGCACCTACGAAACACTGCGTAATCGCCGTTGCACTAGCCCAGGCTGATGTATTTGAAAAGAGAGCGGCGTCAACGTTTGCGGGGCTTGTGGCTGCTAGAGCATAACTGAGCAAGTGAGTAAAGCTTTGATTGCGCGAGTGAGAGTCCGCGTAAACTGCAAGTGAGTTCAATTAATTAAACGACAATTGGGGAGTAAGTGCTGAGAGCTGTAAGTAAGTGCTGCCCTGCGCAAGTAATCTGCTTTGGGGAGAGCTACTGTCATCAACTGCCAAATTGTCATTTTGAGCGGTTCACATACTTTCATTCACTCTAAACAAATGTCAAAGTGACACCAGCTTAAGGCTCTCTAAATGAATGTCAAAGTGACAGTTATAAACAACAACAAAAAATTTCAAATAAAAAGTTAACCCTAAATCATGTTGTCTGAGTGAAAATTTCAAATGTCACGCCATGTATTTAGTGTATACTACAGATGCCAAGAATGCCAATCTTATCATATACTTGAAAACTCCTTTAAATAATTTCTTTTTTATTTCCATAGAGATAAAAAAAAGAGATTTGAGAATACTTGCTCATTCTAATGAACTTCTCTTGTATTTGATAGAGATCTTTGACATTTCCCTGTCTCAAGAATTAAAGTAGTGACATTTTTTTACATTGCTAACTCATCATTTAAGAGCAGACAATATATAACAAAACAAGTATTCCTACACACACTCTAGCAGCAGTCTTACCAACCTTCTCCAACTGTCAGAATACAGTTGTTTTGAAATAAAAAATTCATTCAATGATGTTTGTTTACCTTTGATAGCTCTCATGTGCGCTCTCTATATCATGTGTCAAAGTTGACATTTTGATTCATTGTTGACCGTTAATTGTGTAACTTATTCATTGCCTTTGCTCTCTAAGTACTCTCAGTGGATATAATAAAGTACATATGAAGACTAGAGAGAAGTTTTCGCTGAAACTTTTTCGCTCCTCAGAAACCTATTATATTTATTGGCTTATTTTTCGAGTGACGGGTTCTCGGCGACTCTCTGATTTAGCACAGTTAACATGTGCTTTTTTAAACAACGTATGTACGTCATCACGTGTGACCCAGCTTAAGCCTGGTCAACATGAAATTGTGAGAGAATGGTTTTGATAAATATTTACTTAAGTTTCAATTACCAATAACATTTATTTTATAAGAAATAGAAGAGGTCTGTTTTGATTTTTAATATTTCTAAAATTAATAAAAATTTCATATCTCAATATTTAGTCTCCCTACGATTATTATCAAAAGACACTTACAAAACATTAATGACAATCAAAGTTAATTTTATGAAAAAAAAATTCCCTTAAGGCTTCACCTTAACATTCCAATAGCATGGACTTTGGCTGTTCTTATATCATCTTGATAATAATGATCTATCGATTTTGCTTCCAAGAAGCTCAAGATTTCTCAGAAAACTGTTTCTGACACTATACAAGTGAATATATTTTTATAATTTCCTATTATTATATGAAATAGAACCCATTACCATTTTCAAAACAAACCAAATATTGCTTAAGCGCCAACGAGTGACTTCTGATCTATACTTTTGCAACTAATAATCAACCTACTAAAACCCATTTTCATATACTACGTATGAGTTATAAGTCAGAAAACTTCCTGCAACTTCAAATGACTCACTGATTGTTCGTACAAGATATGAGAGAAATAAAAGACGAAAATAAGCAAAAAAAACAGTAATTGGGCGATGACGTAAAATTGTGCAAAAGGACATGCAGTATCAGCTTCTGAATCAAATATTCATACTCTACTTTTAACACGTTCTCTACTCGCTCTTATTCCCATTGAGAAAACTTACTTGCTTGAAAATGAGCATCTCAACTTGACTTCAACCGAAGAGCGTGCATTAATGAAGTGCTCGAGTAAACAACTAAGATCTCATTTTCGTGTTGTCCTCTCTCTCGCACTCTCTGCTTTTCTCTCGCTCACAGTCTCTATTTTTCTCTCTCACACGCTCTGTTTTTTCGCTCTTACTCTCTTTTATTTCCTTCTGAAATGTCCACCCAACTTCACATTCCATTACACACGACTTTCGCTGGCTGGCAAGCCTCAACAACTACTAGGTGAAACCAAGTGACAGCGCAATGTGGATGGCATTCCGTTTTGGTCGAGACTTTGGAAAAAAGGACCTCTCAAAAATGGTGGAAAACAAGTGTCAGTCTGCTCGTTGCGCACAAGTCATGTTGTACGCTCTTTGAACGTGTGTAAAAGAATCTTCTCGTTTGCTGTGTGTGACATTAAATATTTCAATATTATTGATATTTCTTTGCTTGAGCAGTGTATATTACAACTTGAAAAATTATTTATTACACTACATTGCACCGAATATGGAATTAATTAATACTTGAAGTGATGTGTAGTGAAGTTTACAATAACCGAAATGGCCGTAAAATATGTGGTCGAAGTGATTTCATAATAACAACTTGAGCATCGAAAGGAGGCCATCAAGTGTAAAAGGAAAAGTGTAGCAGTCAAAAAGCACATGTACCTGCACATAAGTACTAGTAGTTCGAGTGTATAAAAAATATATATCTGATGGACTGCAGTTAAAAAACGATTTGTAAACAGTGTAAGAATTCTACACAGCAAAGTGCGGTTGGAGGGAAATTCGGAGGCCACACTGAAGCAGGTTAGTGCACTTGAGCCAATGCAATGACGTAGAACGAAGAAGATGCGATTTTGTTCTATAAATAACGATGTACAATAAAGGACGAAGCACGGGTTTCAACTACTGTTTTAAATTTAATTAAAAATATAAAATATTGCAATGAAATATTGAGTGTATACAATATTTTGAATATGATGTGTTAGAAATGCTCATTCCTTGGTGGCTCTAGGAAGCAACTCGCACAAAAAGACAATTTCCTCATTGACATTTTTTAATTTTCCGCCTATTTATTTATATATTTTCTCCATAGTAACCGTCATAATAATACTCGTAGTACCCAATTGTAGCAGCAACGGCTTTAATGGTAAATAAAAGCTGAACAGGAAATAGTGCACCATCTAACGTGATGGTGTATGCATTTCCAATTGTTATGGATCACATTTTGCATTACACTCTAAATTAATAAATTTAGACTAGACAACAAACTCCTTGTTACAACCATCAGCTGTCCTGATGCGATTAAAAGCCCGTTGAACCAATTTGTTGAATTTTTTTGATGAAATCAAGATCAATTATCATAAAGAATATTTTCATCAAAGTAAAATAATGCAAGAGCATATGAATAAGTTATCATATTGAATTAACTCGCTTGAGCCCGAAACAAAAGTTAGTCATGCATTCGCCTACACTAACAGTTAAGTGAAGTTTTTGCGGTTCCACATACGCCGTGGTGTCCGCAGTCCATTAATATTAACAAGTACATAAAAGGAGATATAGTGTGGTTATCTCTTGGTTACGCATTCTTAAGGGGCTAAGGGTAGTCAGAGGCACGAAAAAATTAGAATTTTCAGCAATTTTTTTGCTATTAAATCATGTTATTTTACAAAAGTAGTAATATGACATTATTATAGAATGTGTTGACTTGAAGTCAAAAAATTTTAAAAAAAAAAAATAATATTTCAAAGTTATAGCTGTTTGTGTTGACCCAGTTCCAAAAAAAGGTACTTGCGGTGACAACCATAAGTCCTTGGAGATTCATCTAAAATCAATCGGACAAAAAAAATAGTTTTATAAATAGATAATCCTGGGTCTGATCGAAGGATTTTATTTTATTTTTTTTTTTTTCAAAATTAACAAAGTGCGGCCTCAGGAAATTTTTTTCTAAATTTTTGGGAAAAAATCAACAGTTAATTGGTCTTAAAAAATCGAAATTAAAAAAACATCCTTCGATCATGGACGAGTTTATTATGTATTCTAAAAGCTGTATAAATTTCAATAAAATTTACTGTGCGGCTTTTGAGTTACAGTTGTCAATAGTTCAAAAAACATAGTTTTGAGAAAAACGCGTTTAAAGTTTGCTTTTTTGCTTTGAAGTGCTCGAGCTCTTTTTGTTATTTGTCGAATAACTCAAAAACTAATTATCGGATCAACGTGAAATGTTTAGAGAATATTTTTAAGATATTACACTTAACGAAAATGCAAAAAAAAAAAATATTTTTTGAAAATTCTAACTACCCCTAACCCCTTAAGTGACTTAAGATATCTTATATTTGTATATTATTTCGCTTTATTACGATTACTTTGCAAATATTTAGTTGCGTATAAATTGAAATATTTTTGTTGTTTAAGAGGTAATATTAATTAGTATTACTACTTATGGTCAAGTAGTTGGGTTACGGGGACACACCTAGTGTGACCGCCTAAAAACGTTGATTTTTGGGGGAAAAAAAAACTACTTTCTCGATTGCTTTGAACTTTTTAGGGGTACATTTATATATGTAGCAAGAATACACACTGAAATAAAAAAGTGTTGGCGTTTACAAAAAAATTAATTTTGCCAAATTTTGGCCTGACGAAATTTAATTTTTGATCTCATAAAAAACTCGATAGGTCATGGTATGTAGAATCGTATACAGAACAGGCAGAAAAATTTCCTGATCATCAGATCATTTGTCTTCGAGTTTCGAAAAAAAAATCGTTTCAGGATTAACTGATAAAGCTGATTAAACTGAGCATTGAACCTTTTAAATGGCTGTAACTCAAAAAAATAGTGGAATTATTGATTAAATTTTTTGTAAAAAAAAATTGATTTTTTGACACCTAAGCCCCCTTTTCGTAGACCAGGTCACATATAATACTATCGAAATATGAAAAAAATTGACTTATTAAAAATTTTACGCTATCTGTATAACCTTATGTATATGCTACACGGCCCTGGTTTCTTTATTGAATTATTACATATAGATAAATCAGGTAGTTATTAGACGTTTTCGCTAAATTTTAAACTTCTACATTTGTTAGAATATTTTTATAAAATAATAATATAAAATATAAAAAAATCAGATCATGCCACAGTACAACAACCAAAACTTCGTCCTCCGAAAAACGGTCTTAAAATGTGTGCCTTATTTTTTAGCTTTTATTTGAAGTTTCGCAAATTGTTCGCAAAATGTCGATATATTCATATGCGTCAACTTAATTTATATTTTTTGAAAGCAATGTCCTTTCTCTTTGACAATATGTGACTTTCTGTAGTAGTTCTTTTTGTATGTTAGTCGGTTACCTCACAAAAACGTGTGAGACTATTTTATATTTGTATTCTACTGTCATATTATAATGCATTTTCGAGTATAAAGGCGGCCCTTGGCTCATTATATTCTTACGTACTTTCTGAAAACTAAAGATGGTAGGATGGAACGATTAACATGGAAACAGCGCACAACGACTTTTCTAGTTGGAGAAAGGGTCTTTAAAAATGTGGAACTTAACAATGGCTTTAACCTTCATTGGCATAATGACTAATACATTTTGCTGATGAATACTTGAACCTGACTGACGACGACATTTTAACAGCGATTTACAATTCGGTGATTCCAATCTGGAATGGTTGCCGAGAGGGGAGTTGCGGGTTAAAAAGAAAATCGAGTTTTTGTCTCTCTTTCTTTTAACACAAAAGGTGCCGAGTAAAACGGTTGCCCCAACAGTTTATCCTCTGGTCACATTGATTATTAGGACCTCCTACGGCAAAAAGGTTTAACGCGGTTTTTAAGTTAGGAATTATATTGCTATACTTCACAGAAAAAACAGAATTTAGGTACTTTTTTGGATATAAATATTAAAAAAATCCTCTCTCAAGTCATTTAAAAATATCTATTCGAGCATACAGAAGTGTACATTCGCATATTTTAGAGAATATTCAGCGAAAGCTGGAAATTTATACTAAAAGCCTATCTTTTATTTATAATAATTGCAGAAATTAAAAAAAAAAATTAAATTTTGACCCGCTAGTACTTTTTATTTCAATATCAGTCGAAATCAGAAAATATTATACCCGAAAAGTTGACATTTTAATTTTGAATTAAGAAATTCTTAGCGACAATCCTTTGAGAGGAATTCATAAGCCTCCAAGCAGATCACTGAAGTTGAAAAGCTTAAACAAAAGCAGCTTCAAAAGCTTGGCTAAAAAGCTAGTAAAATGTGTAAGGACAAAATTGTAACATTTGATCATATTTGACCCGGACAGGTCTCTTTAAACTACGCACGCAAACCGAATCAATGGTTTCTGAGTTTAATACAACCACTTTCATGTTCGTGGGAAGTTTGTTTTACGACGCGAATGGTTTGTCTGGCGATTAGTACCACTGACAATTGACAACAGGTTTTCTTAAAATTTTGGGATTCCTATGGATTCACGGCAACTTTACTATTAAAAATGTTGCAGAAGTTTTTTGGGAATTTTATTGTCTCATGCAGACTCAAAGCATACGGTGAAGGTCGTGAAGTCATCGTGAATCATGCCAGTCGTCCATCCACCGCTATTAATGGCGATTACATCGCGAAAGCTGAAGTAAAAGTACATGAAAATCGTTGAGTTGGAATTAAGATCTCAACATTTCCTTTCCATCGACTAAATACGATTTTGTTAATGTTATGTGTATGAAGCGTACCAATGCTAGACTCGTGCCAAAAAAACTGGAATTCTTTGCAAAATTGACATCAGATAGTGTCGCAATGTAGCCAAGGTCCCTATATTTATCAAACGCATTGTTGCCGCTGATCAGATGCGGGTTTATGAATATGACTTTGAAACTGAAGCTCCGAAAATGAACAGAAACCGAAAAAACTAAAGTAAGTGTATGGAAATAATAAACTAAGTACAGAAGTTGGCTGTGACAATAACGCTAGCAACGTCGGTTAAATAAAGAGAGCAAAAGCTATCCTCAGATAGTCAACAGATTTAGAAACAATATCAACTGACTAAAATATGATACTTAGATGGAAACCTTTGATCACTATTTAAAGCGACCGACTCATTAATTCGTTATCGTTAATGTCACACTGGGCGTCTCACGGACATAATTTATATGCTAATTACTCATCACGCGACCCTTTTAATGTGACGCGTTTTCTAGGCTTGCCGTTAGATCGATAATTACTCCTGGCTAAGCAAGCTCATTAGCGTGATTTACAAGAAGAAACTGGTCTTGCAATCCACAGAGCTTGTTGGCTCCAAGATTATAATATTTGTGTCAATAGCAACAACAAAATAATTGAGTTCAATATGAATGCAACTTATACGTGTACAACTCACAAAGGACAAAGCACAATTGTCGAAAAAGAACAAAGCACGATTTGTACTCGTATTTGTGCTGTCTGTGCGTCGACCCAATAAAAACACACCCCAGAAGCACATATAAAGCCGAATGGGCAAATGCTAGCAGAGGCTAACAACACAGCATGTGAAGAACGTAAAGTGCAGAAGCGGCGGCGGCGACGGCGGCGGAGAGCGGCCACACTACAGGCGAGGCAGAGGCTGACGGACCGCCTATATTGCCAAATGTCATGCAATGCCGGGGCGAAAGTTGCGAAAGTGGCAAAAAAGCAAAAGTAGCTGTGAACATGAGACCAGCAGCGCCAAGTTGGCCGCAAGCTGAATGGGAAAGTAAGCTGCGAGGAAGCACCGTGAGTGAGGTCGCGTGGCAGCGAAATGGGCAAAATGCCATCAGCGTGAAGAATGTCAGGAGCAAAAGTGCTGTCGCATAATGAGAAAAATGACTAGAGAAAATAATAATAAGGCAAGACCTCAAAAAAAGAAATATTTCTCATCGATTTTTTGCTTATTTTGCCACTGCATGTGCGGCGCATGCGCATGCGTACTTGTTATTGTTAACGCCAAAGCTTTCACAGCACTTTCATCACACATAGCGCTTATTATTCACACATGTGTGTCTTTATGTGTCGCCGTGTGCTCACAGATTCTCCGAAATCTCTGCGCTCTAAACATTTTACGATGATTACTTTTCCACTTTCAACTTACGGATAGGCATTGTGTCGGGTTGCCGTTGAGACATTTCGAAATACACACAACATACTCATATTGCCCGTGGTCGGAACGGTGCAACGGACGAGAGTATACGAAAAACGGTGCAAAATAAAAAATTTGTAACAGTTCAACCAGAAACTAAACTAATCAACAGCAAACTAATATTTTCTTGCATTAATGCTATTGAAGCATTGAATGAATTGAGTGTAATCCATCAACGCGCTTGTGTGTGTTAGTCTTTGTTGGATTAATCGATTTGTGAAAAAGTGCGATTCGGCAGAATATGGCGTGCTATTGACGCTGCCATACAAGGAGGTGTGTGGAGTAATGTGCCAGCAGCAGGACTTACTTCGGTGCAGCTGTACCAAGAGCTCGAGGCGCTAGCAAAACTGGCAAATCTGTGGAACAGCACGATTTGAGGTTCAGCCTTTGACCTCCATTTCGCAATATTGAATTGCAGCTGTGTGTTGGTGCGTGGTTTCATTGTTTCAAAGTCGCCGCAATCCTTCAATGGTCTTTCATGCACTGCGCCTATACATGTGTGTGTGTATGTGTGTTTTTGTAGCAAATACTAACTTTATTAGCCAAAAAAATTTAGTGCTCAATTAAAATTTATGACAGACAAGCAGAAAATACAGCACGAAGCCTAAAATAGTCATCAGCTACGCCAACTAACTGCCCGAAGGAGGAAAAATCAATAGTTGCAGCATTTTTCACGAACATCAAAACGCCAATATGAGCGCGTTGAAAAGTGAACGCGAGTAAAATAAAGTGAAAGTGTGTGTTAGAGTGTAGAAAAGTGTAAGCAATTATATAATTTCGTAGAAAATTTGTGGTGTAGGCGCGGTTTTGACAGTTCCACCAATCTCTACAATAAGCGCACGCGTGTGTGTGTGTATGTGCATGTGTGTCTGGGTCAACCATATGCTACAATCGATTTAGATGGCAGCAGCAATAACACAAATTCATTGAAGCGCTCGTTTCACTGCAACAACAAACAAACAAACAACAACAACAAAACAACAACTCCGACATATATATATGCATACATACACAGGCGGAAGTTTCACCACACCAACGACGACGACGACGACGCCTACGCGAACTGCCAACGACGAGTAGTTTGCAGAAACTTCCAGTGCTGGCAACCTCAAACTAAACTAATAACAGTCACAAGCCACTAAGTAGAAATAGAAATATAAACATCAGACAACAACTAAACCAACAAGCAAACTCTACAACCAATTTAACTGCCAAGCGCTTAACAGCCACACACCGCCGCCACAATGGGTAAGAAAAAGGTGCCGAGTGAGGACCTCATTGTACCGCCACAGGATCAGCGCATATGCGGCACGATTTGCGTGTGCCAAATGACGCTCGTGCTCAGCTCGGTGGCGCTGGTCTATCTAACGGTCGCCATCTACATGCCGTCGACGCGCGCCTTCAAGAGCGGCATCGATCCAACGCCCGTCATGTGCACCACCACGCGCGCCGTCAACAAGGACAACTGCGAGTGGGGCTCGTGCGGCGAGTGGTGCCTGAGTAAGACGTCTGGCGCCTGCATACAAATCTACGTGAATCTACGTACCAACGGCACCAATCTCACCTTTCAGAATTGCACGAATTCGGCGAATAAGACATGCTACGGCATCGATCAGGACCGCGCCGATAAGGCGCGCTGCATAAATGATGAGTGCAAAAATTTGACGGGTACATTTAATTGTACCGAAGGTCAATGCTTGAACATAACCGATGCGTTCGAGTGTGTTTTCAAGAATAGCGATTCGCCGGTCAAGTGTTCGGGTCGGCGGGGGAAAATCAATTGTATGGACATAAACGGTTTGTTTTCGTGTAATCGCGGCACGTGTCGCAAAATACGCACACCCTACAATTGTGACCGTCGTTGCGTCGACATACCGACACGCAATAAGAATGTGGTAGTGTTGAGCGGCGATAAAGTGTATTTGTCTCAATGTCAAAATGCCATCAATGCAGAGACTAAAGAGGAAGTGTGGAATGAATCCGCTGATAATGTTGTGATGGCATCGTGTTATTTCATAAAAAACACATCGGATCGTGTGGAGGCATTAGATTGCATTAATGGCTCGACGCTGGAACACAATATGCTCACGGATCTCACCAATTTCACGTATCTAAGTCATCTGCACATATCGGTGTCGGTGCCAACGCCGGAGATAGCGCCACCCGATTTCGATTTGACCATTTCGAATGAGTCGAAGCTCATGATCAATCTGGAGGGTTGCGTGAATACGCTGATGGATGAGTGCAAGGAGTTCTTGAAGGATTTCGGCCGTGATGGCAGCGATCACAATGCACGTGCGCGCTTCCCTTGCTTTTACTCGCCGTCAAAGAAGGAAATTGTCGTGGCTCGCTTCGACTTGGAGGTCACCTATCGACAGTTTGTTATCGCCTCGGTTGTGCCGTCCGTCTTGTTTGTGGTGTCATGTCTGGTCTTGCTGCTGTGTCAGAAGACCGTCTATGTGGGTGATGATGCGAAAATGCGCTTCAAGGGTTGTGTGGACACGGATACGATATTGGCGAAAAATAATATTGGCTCACAAACCAATTTGGGCGATACTGGTGGAGGTGGTGGCGACGACGTAATGGCACTATGAGATCCGTCACGTAAGCATGCAAATGATTGTTGCTTTTATTTATTTAATTGCTCGCTATGAGCCACAACAACCAGTTGCCATCTCACAACTTGTGTTATTACTCTCAAATATTTGTTCAGCTAAAATCGATATGTAAATTGTAATGCTTATTTTACACTTGCAGCATACTTTCAGCTACATCAACGTGGATTGAGACCTGAAAGTTCGAATATTTATCCACATTTTTGAACATTTGTGCTGTTGTTATTGTCTGTAAGCGTCTTTTATGATGTAGGTTCGCAAGGAGCTTTTGTGAATAACGGCATTTAAATGTAGAAACCACGCATACACTACATACATATTTAGTTGAATTCCATTTTGTGTATATTGTTAGCTTTTCGCGCGAAAGCTTAGAGCTTTCATGCAGTAATAAATATATTTTTTCTAGAATCGTAAATAAAAATGTTCGAACAATCTTTTTTGTAACGTCGAATTTAGCTTTGTAAAGTAGATTTGAGTTAGGGCTCTTAAAATTATTCGGATAACCTGTAAACCGGTTATTCGAATTGCAACCGTTCATTAACCGATTAATACTATTCGAATAGTGGCAATGTTACAAATATTCTAATAGTTGTTCTCCTGCGTATATTTGAAAAAGCGAAAATTGTTTGAAATCCAAACAGCTTTTGATTTTTGCTTGCTTTATGTTAGTGAAAATGCCAATTGTGCCCGTATATACTGCAAATTTTCTATAAACTTTCAAACGTAGAAAAAAATTGTAAAATTTTAATGCTTTATTGAAATAATCAACAAGGAACAAACTTAATATTATTACTCAAATAATGCCCTATTCGGTTTTTCCGGTTAGTCAATTAGTCAAATACCAAGAGCTCTAATTTGAGTGTTTATACAACTTACAAGGTCTGTCGCAAGAGAAACAGAACTTTTTAAATATAACTGTTTCTGGTGGCGCCACCTATTGGTGGGTATATGAAATAAAAATTTTGATCTTTGTTGACATTTCGTAAAAATTTTAAGACAATTGGATAACTACAATCGATGTTATCGATCAAAAAGTGACAGGAGCTTTTGGTCATCGGTCGTAAAATGCATTTTGAACAAAGAGCAAATATTAAATTTTGTTTTAAACTTGGGAAAACGTTTACTGAAACATTTCAAATGATGAAAAAAGTTTATGGTGATCAGTGCCTATCCGTAGTAATGTGCATGAGTGGTTTAAGCGATTCCAAGAAGGTCGTGAGGATCTCTGTGACGATCAGAAGTCGGGCCAAATAAAGTCGTCTTCAGAAGTCAAAAATAAAGACAATGCTGATTTGTTTTTACGATTCCAAGGGTATTGTACACCAAGAGTTCGTCCCACCTGGCCAAACGATTAATGCTGTGTTTTACCTTGGTGTTAATTTTTTAAGCGGTCCACAATACCGTGAGGCAGGGTCCTGGCGCCTGTTGCACGATAATGCGCCGTGTCAGCGGTCGATGCTTGTCACTGATTTTTTGACAAAAAACTCCATATTAACCATTAATCACTCACCCTACTCACCTGATCTGGCACCCTGTGACTTTTACCTATTTGGAAAACTTCATTTGCCCATGAAAGGCACTGGTTTCAGGACATTTCAGCTATCCAAAAGGCGACGACCGATATTCTCAAGATCATTCAGAAAAATGACCTTAAACACTCATTTGAAATGCTAATTGACCGGGCTAAACGCTGTATCGAAGCACAAGAAACTACTTTGAATAAAAAAATATAACTTTTGAAAAATATTAATTTTTTGTTTTGTTTCTTTTGCGACAGATCTTGTCTATTTTAAATAATATGTATTCCAAGTAGCATCAGTATATTAAAAAAAAACGTTTACACGGATACAATAATAATGCTAATGTTGTACAAAAGTTTAGAGCTTTCATCCATTATAAATTCTTCTTGTTAATATACAAATAAGAACTATGAACGAAAGCTGTAGTAGTAGGCGTAGAATCAGTTAAGAATCAGCTCCTGTAGTCCCTGGTAAATTTTTCAACTACTTAGTTTAAATAAATAAATATTGCTCTATTTAGTGAAAGCTTCGGTTTTTATAAAAATCACCTAAACATATTGTATTCATTTCGATTATAGTTTAATTGAGTGTGTTTTAATTTTGTATAATATATTAACCTTTTTGAAATCACTTTTTCATGAAAGCTTAAAAATAGAGCTTTCACTAATTAAAGCTTTTTATGAAAGCTTAAAAAATAGAGCTTTTACTAGTTAACGGTTTTCCCTTTGACTAGGAGGGCGATTTAGTTTCAAGATTATTAACCATTTTATATTAAGTATTGAGCCAAGACTGTTGTATTTATTATAATTTCTAAATTATAAAGCTATGTACATCTTTTTCTGTGCGAAAGTTGTAAGCTCTTTATTTTCATTTTAGAACAGAACTTTTAATAAACTGTCAAATTTATTCAAGGTGTACATATATTAATGATTGTATTGAATATATCGGTAACGTTATAATACTGCAAAAAGGATATTGGTCAATAGGGGGTTTCTGATCATAAGGTTTTTTTTACGCTATGAAAGTAAGGGACATAGCTAGTGTTAAAATGAAAAACACAAATTGATTTTGTCTTTCATCTTTTGATAAATAAAACCTTCAATGAAAATTTAAATCGATCGATATGGAATGAAACACTAAGAGGAGGTATCGATAATGAAGCCGCAGAGTCTGTTAAAACTCGCGTCAAGCGCAGAGATCCTAAAAGATCATTACTCCACTCGATCTTAGCAGCTGAAATCCATCTGGTATCGCAAAAGACCAAAATTGTAGATTATTGGCCTACCAGATTAACCTAACCTAACCTAACCTAAATCGATATCTCAAGTAGTATCTCCTTCTAAAGTGTAGACGCTCATCTCAATCAACTACATCCATACATCCTGTTAAAATCCGACCACAATCAAATTTCTTCCTCATATTCTGTAGCTTTCAACACAATGGCTTTTTTTCTTTTAAATTTTTACTATGAATTTTTGTAATATGTATAAAAAAGTAGTGACACTAGCTATGTTCCTTTAAGCTTATAATGCCTTATATGTAAGGTCACCGTGGAATAATCACTGGTACTATAGTTTTTATATAATAAAATTTGGGTGCGATTTCCCTTATTAAAGCCAAAATATGACTAGTCATATATAGGTGGTTCTCTTACAAGTTCAGCGAAACAGATGAAGAAGAAAAATTATATCATCACTGCAGTCTTGACTCTATCGCTTAAACGATATTAAGGTTAAAACACCTGTGCTTTGTTTAAATAGCCAGAGGAATTAGATGGTATTGAAATTAGTCGACTCTACAGGTTCTTGGAGACTTTTTGTAGTATATATGTAAAGTATAGAGCTTTAGTTCCTTCCAGGAAGTATGGTAACAAAAAATATATCTACGAATATCAGCCACAAATAATTTTATAAAATTTTTAGCTCTTTATATGGTTTCATTGAACAGTTCCCCAATCCAATTTTATATGTATATTGAAAATGTTGAATATATTGTACCTTAATCATACTGTATTGATTTGGAACTAGTTTTGAAAAATGTAAAATTAATTTTTTAGCAACTATTTTATATTATATAGACTTAAGTAGCTTAAAGTCGTTAAATTTCTAACTCCCACAGCAATTTTAAAGATTTACTTAATAAGTAGTCAATTTTAATCTACTTTTGTTTTGAAATAATTTTTTCAATACTTGAATTACGCTAACATTTGTGTTTTCTCAATTTTCTAGGCATTCCTCTGCTCCAAGAAGACAGTCCCGTACATCAGGCCGGCGTGTTTGCCATGCAATAAAGCAGCAGACAGTGCAGCAGTAACAGATAACAACAATAACAACACAAGTTGTACAAAAGCACACTCACTTCACCAACTCAAATCAAAAAGAAACCAAGAAAATTTTACATCAAAAATTTAAAAATATTTTAATCAGCCCACAAATTATAAAAAAGAAAAAGTAAAATTCAATTCAATTTCACTCCCCGCAAAATGCGCTTGCCAGCAACGAACAAAAAATATTATAAATTAGTCAAATAAATATTATGTACCACAAACCAACCACAGAGAGCAAATAATTTATGCAAATCACAATCAATTTGAAAGTTAAAAGAAACACAAAACCAAAAATTTAATAATGAAATTGCTGCAAACAAGTTTTTGAATATATTCTCGAAAGCAAATATGCTGTATTTTCAATTAATATTTATGCACACGAAAGAATTAAGAACAACAACAACAACTAACGAGACATAAAGGTCTTGTAAAACTTATTCATTCAGACAATATTAGATTTACAAAAGAACAAAGACAAAAAGAAAGCAAAAACTTACAAAAATAAATTCTGAGATTTGTAAGTAATCAATTCAATGTTGTAAACGCAAGCAAAACGCAAAAAACAAAAACAAAGCAAGAACATTATTCCACTTAAGTTTAGTATATATGAAAAGTATTTACAATTGTTCACTGCAATCACAACTACAACTACAATGCAAGGCAAATATTTATGTGTTATTCCATTTGAATTAATTGTAACTTAGTTAAAGATCTATATTGAAGCGCTTTTTGCACTAATTTCGTACAAACGGGCACTCAACACACAAATATTTTACAACAGTTACTCACTGACACACACACATACACACTTATACACCCACACACTCACTTATACACCAGCAACTCACTTGTTATGGAAAGTCAAACGGTTTGGAGGGATGCGTGATCAAGCAAATATTCAAGCAAATTTTGGTACAAACAAAAACAAAATATATGAAAAAATTAACAAAAATTAACAATAACATACAAAGAGACGACAAAATAAACAAACATACAAACAAACGAACGTGAAACGAAAAGTAGCAAAAGTATAGATAAAAAAGAAACAAAATAAAAAAGCACACAACTAACAGACTTGGACCGGAAATAGTAAAACAAGACAAATAGGCATGAAAAATGAAATTAGATAAATTACCGTTCAAATTAGTATGAAGAGTATTTAGTGAATATCGAATATTAAATAAATTAACTTAAAAATAGAACAGAAACAAGTAACAAGTATCATAGAATTAAAGTAAAAACACCGACGTGTTACGATAACCTAAAACCTGGACAAACTGCAAAGCAACTCTGTTTATATAGTACACACAAACAAATAACTGAATCTATAAATAGCGATCGTTAGTAACGCACGAACAATCGAACCCACAAAAACACACACACGAACCTACAAACGACGAATAGCTGTAGTCAAGACACAAACCGTGTAACTTACCACAAACACACACCAACAGCAGTCGTCGTGTAAAGAGAGGAGTACAGCGCAGCAAGATGAAGAAAAGTTCAACCGCTACGACAACAATGTCGCTGCCGACCAGTCCGACAATTTCGGCGCACACCATTACCGGCAGTAAGCTAAGTTTAAGCAGCACAAAGACAGCGACTTCGGGGCGTACGAGTCGCTCGAGCATGCAATCGCCACAGAAGAAGAAGAGCGATCTCGAATTGGAGTCGATTTTAGAGAAGGCGAAATTTTACACATCGTTGTGCCTTGGTGAGTTGAATAAATGAGCATATCATTGCTTAAAGTAGTAATATTAACAGAAAACAATAAATAGTGAATGATTATTGCGCTTGCACGAGCGACAAAGTTATTATCAGCTCTCGAACTCTTTCATACATATATACTGTTTCAAATATGAAAAATTACGCTTTCATTTTCACAGGAACCACTGCAATTCTGTCGGTTTTTGCCTTCCTCTTTTTAATACCATTCGTCGTGGATCCAGCAATATCGACGATAATTGCCGATTATGATCCCGTACCAGTTACATGTATTGTCATTGATCATGTTTATGCGGAAGGCATAAGAAATTGTTCGTGGAGCTCATGCCGCGAGGGCTGCACGTCATCACTCACCAAGTAAGTAATATTCGTTTGTAGTATTTGAGCCAAGCGTGTCCGATTATTACAACGGTTATGAAACACATCTAGAGATCGCACTTGAGCCACTATGCAGTCATTTATGAAGCCATAAAAATAGTACTTCTGTTTTCGAACCAATAAATCAGCAAAGTGGCTTGTGGTGAATGAAAGCATGGTCAGACGTGTGAGCACCCAAGTATAGTGCTGAGATGTTTCCACCTCGTCTTCTTCCATACAGCTTCTGCAGCTGGCATACGGTAAGATTCCCCACCATACAGAATGAACGCCGATAGGATCTTGCGACAGCGCATGAACCGATGACCAGTGCTGACCAAGTTTCCGCGAAGCCTAAATTTCAATAGTATAACACATGAGAGGGAAGCTCCAACCCGTTCCCATTCTACTGATAGTGGTCTAGAGTACTCTTCCTTGGACAGCAGTAAATTCGGTGCATTTTTTCTTTTGGTTATAGAAAATATACACCATCATAGAAAAATATGTATATATAAATAGGCCCTCTGACAACCTATCTTCTTAAAACTTTTATATAAAAACTCTCTAAATCCTTAATATTGATTTATAGAAAACTTGAACTTCTTCGAAATTTATAAGTGGGAACTCTTTTTCCATCTTGCAACTTCCAGAAAAATAAATTATTTTCTCATTACTCTCACAGGTGCCATCAGTTGTACGTCAACTACACACGCATACCATTCATCGAATGGGAAAAGAATCCACATGAGCTGGATAAGGTGCAATGGGACGTCAGTTATACGAAATTTCTCATCAATTCGGAAGGTTGCGGTTATCCACCCACAACGAATTGCAGTGTCTTTGCGCGCCAATATGGGTGAGTCTTGCAAATATACAGATATATTCAGCTTCAATAGTTTTTAATTGTCCACCTTTCATTTATATTTCTCACTTACGCACTCTCGCTCGCTCTCTCAACAGCTACTCGCACATTGGCGAACCATTTCCCTGTTATTATAGTCGTGCCTACCCAGAAGTGGTGATCGGTCGCTACTCGTGGGAGAACAACTTGTATCATCTCGTGCTGTCGCTTATCATACCGAATGTTCTATTCGCCATATCGATTGGTGTGCTCAGCTATTGGTACTGCCCCTGTTGCGACAAAGCATGCAACAAAACATCACGGGTCTATGCGGAAAAGTTTCCCTCGAAGGAAGAGTGAGTTTCAAAACCAAATTGTTAAACAATAATTAATCACCACAATCAACTATGTACTTAACATAACTACCTACCCAAATAACTACAACATCATCAAACACACATACATATGCTCGTAATCTCGTAATCCCTGAGTATGCATTAATACTAACTACATATTATATTTTAAGTTGTTGTAATGAACGTTAATTACTAAATATACAAAAAAGAAAGCGAAGAAGAAGTGAAGAGGAAATGAAAAGAAAATATAATTATAATCAAAGCTATATCCTACTGTACCTGCATAAAAACCTGTGTAATTTGGAATGTTTCTTCGAAATTTGTTATGGCATTCGTAAATGACTAGATACTCGTTGCATACATACATATATATTTATTTACATAGTTTCATGTGTAGTCAACATAGACATATTGTTACATAACTACTTTAGAAATATTTAAATGCATAATTGTAGTAAATGCGGTTGTACCGTTAAGCATTCATATTTTTATCGATTAATACTTGAGTTTTATTGAAATTATCTTAATGTAATCAAATTTTTGTTGTGAAGAATGGCATATCCTCCCAATACATACTTATATGGTAGAGAATTTTGATTTGTGAAGAAGTGGAAGTAAGCATGTACATACATATTTAAACCGGTCAAATAATTTGTGATGAAAAAAAATGTATTTTATTTTTTTTTTTTGTAGTTGAAACGTATTTATTTTGCATGTTCTCAATTCAATTATATATTGGCATGCTAATTGGCGTTGTTGCTGTTGCATTTATGTTGTCAAAATTAACAAAAATTACATTTTTCCTTCTACTCCTTTCTACTTACTCTTTTTCGTGTTTACACTCGCTCAAATTACTTATATATTTTTTACTCGCTCGTAGTGTGCTCGTTATTGTCATTGACTTTAGTGAATTCATTTAGTATCGCCTTAAAATGACAAACCAAAACTAAAAAAAAAAAAAAAAAAAAACAAAGTTAAACATTAATGTTTGTAACCATCGTTTACATTTAACGAATATTTACAGGATTGTTAACTGCATGAATTGCAAACCGGAGAAAACGTTATCCCTCAGTAATTTTTAAGCGAAATCTATGCAAGTGCCTATTGAAACCGTTTGATATGAATTTAAATAACCGTTAAACGCAAAAAAAAGCTTTAAAAATATTACAACAATACAGTAGATTGCAAATTTATTGATCAAAAATAAATATTGTCATAAACTTTTTCGATTACTCTCGCACATTTTTTAACACTTGCTAGCTAAACATTGAGATATTGAAATTTTAGATAAAAACTACTAATTTAGCATGTAGTACGCGTAGTCTAGTTAAATGACACTTATTTGAAGGAGTAGCGCACATAAATTTATTAAAATATAAAGTAGTAAACTTGTTCTTTAATACTAGATTTGTGGCGATAAATTCGCATTAATAGTAGTTAGCATTTTCCAAAGATTTTTTGTTTTAAATTTCAACTTACGTCGACGTGGAGTCAAGCTCTGCGCCAGATCATTATCTTAAGCTGAAATTGTTGTTTTTCTTGTCACGAAAGACGAAATTAGATTTTTCATAAATGGTTGACTTAAAATAAGCTGATCAATGACCTCACGTTAGACTGAAAATTTCAGATATTAGACTTTGCTAACCAAAGAAATTGCTCTGGTCTAATTACTATCGCATATCGCTGTCATGCAAACTGACAGATCGAAATCAAGTTCTTGATTGATGTAAAATCAGCTGCTACAATGACGTCACGTTAGCCTGACAATTTCAGTTAATATCTCTTTGCTAAGCAAATTATCTCTAAGTAGTTTGTGTGTACATTTTAAATTAAATTTTTATAAAAAAAATTAACTTATTAACTTAAATCAAAATTATTAAAATTAAATTAACTTAAATTAAAATTATTAAAATTAAATTAGTTCAAATTAAATTTAAAGCTTTGTTTTTTGCTTTTTTGCAGCAGAAAATTAATAAAATTAAAAATCGAGTATAATCTGATAAATACCGCAAACCCTAACAATAAGTTCCAATTTCAACTTATTTTGAAATTTTTTTGAAAAAATTTGTTGAAAATTAAAAAAAAAAAATTTAAACCATTTTAAGCATTTTTTTTAATTTTTTAAATTAAATTTTTAATTTTTTTTTGTTTATATTATGTTATGCGTTTTAAAAATTTCTTTTACCATTAAATTTTTTTTTGTAATTTTTAAATGATACGTTTAAAAACATAAAAATTAACAACTCTTTATTAACCTTTTAGTTAAACAACGATTTTTCAACTTTTTAATCATTTGATCGTTGAGATTTATGTTCAAAGTGAGGTGGCAACTCCAAATGTATATAATCGAATGAGTCCGTCAGCTTTTGAGCTATCAATCGGAAAATTTGTATACCTTCTTTTCTCCTCAATAGTACGGTTATTTGTTGCAATCAGCGGTATCGGATTACCATACCATATAGCTGCCGTACAAACTGAGCGATAGGAATGAAGTCCTTTTAAGAAAGACTCCTTTATTTGGCAAGATATGGTCACGAAATTTAGCCTACAATCTCTGAATAAGTTGTTCAAATCGGACTACTATAGCATATAGCGCAAATAAAAACTGAGCGATCGGCTTAAATTCCTTGTAAGAAAAACTCTTTTATTTATTTGTATATCGTCACGAAATTTGGCATAAATTATTTTCCAAGACTATGCTACAATCTCCGAATAAATTGTTCAGATCGGATCACTATAGCGTATAGCTGCCATGCAAAGTGAACGATCGGAATGAAGTGTTTGTATGGAAAAGTTTTTCAACTCAGAAGATATCTTCTCCATTTTTAGCATTTTTTTATTATTCATATCGAGTCACTATAGCATACAGCTGTCATACAAACTGACAGATAAAAATAAAGTTTTTGCATGGAACCATTTCATTTCTGAACGATATTATACCTTCGGTGCACAGAAATAAACGTTTTTTCTTATTATTTCTTATTAAATAACTTTTTTAATTAGAAATATTATAATCAAAACTTGTTTTTTAAAATACTATAAGTTCAAAAAACACAAATATATGAAAATGTGTGTTTTTGCTTTAACGAAAAAACACTTTCGTAAATGTCTGCCTGCGGTAGTATTAGTTTCTCGAATCGTGTCTCTTATTCCAATGTTCATAAATGTATTTTTGATATTCAGCACGTTTTTAAAACCACTTGCCTATTTTAGATTATTATAGATTTTAGATAGTAGAAAATGTTCGTTAATTTTTTTCAGAAACTCCAAAATTCCTTACTTGAATGTTACAAAATGCATGCAAACCCGTAGACTTGTACGATTTGTCTGCCGCCCGTTTCAAAAACGCACGTGCAGCAATTTTGCCTGATTTTCGTAAACAACAAAGCAGTCCACATCACAAACACCACACAAAAGAAATAATGAAAAAAATAAATTAAAAAGCACACACAGTTTTTCATTCATTCAATTTCCGTTGTAGAAAACTTCTGTGTCAAAGTGACGACGAAGATGACATGGAATACTAGTGAACTAGCGAATCTAGTGAAAGGCTAGATATACTCGTAGCATTAGAAAAGCTGCTTACACAACAACAACAGCAAGAAATCGTACTCGTACACGTATTCGTATTCGTAGAAGGAGTACAATGTAGAAAATCGATAGCCACATTTTGTATTCGTACACAACAGTTACAAATAAATAATAATATTTACCTACTACGCTCACACACATAGTACTTATATATACACATACATACATACATAAATGTAGCTAGTTAAATATGGCGATGTGTATGTACCCTATACATACATATTTAGGACTCATTATAGCTCAACGCATTCGTATGTGTATTACAGCAATGTGCATGCATACATATAGTAATATGTATATTGGGGTGTTCAGGTTGTTTTTTTTTTGCAAACACTACTTGAGGTTTCAGTTTTTACGCTAAAAATATCAATAAAATGTAAACAATCTCTTTTTAGTTCCCAAAATCATATTTCTTTTCCCATTTATATAAGATGTTGAATGATTTTTTGATATTTCCCACTAAGCAAGTAAATCGACAACCTTTAAAAAGTGATATTCTTCTACAAAATTTTCTGCGCCACAAAAAATGATTTTTTCCATAAAAACACTCGTTTAAAAGTTATACCCATTCAAAGTTAAACAACAAATATAAAGAGCGTTCATAGTCCGTTCCCACGACAGTCGGGTCTAAGTAACCGGAACGGACCTGGATTTTTATCCAGCCAAGGACTGTCAACTTGGCACCATTCCTCGAAATTTCTTCAAGAATGTTTTCTGCCACCGCAACAGCAACAACAAGCGCTCATAATGGTGATTTATACACTCTGTGTTGCTCATACGACATGGTGTACATTATATGATTTGCTGCATAACTTTAAATGCATAGAACTTTTAAAGGAATGTTTCCCCAAAAAAAAAAACCAACTTCAGAAAATAACAGACACCCTAATGCATATGTATGTATGTATGTATGTTCGTCTACGCATTTGTATACATAACAGTATTCGCAATTTGCAAAGTAAATAATAAAAAACTGACAATTCGTACTGTTCTCCTCCGCCCCCATAGCGCTAAACAAAAGAGCAAAGCAATAGTCTGCCGCAAATTCAATAGTATTTACATAAGTATGTATGTATTATGCTTATTGCAAACTCCAGAGCAGTATTTGTGCGATTTATTTGTTAAAGCTTTTAGTATTCTTTTCGAATTTGCAATTGCACTTGAAGTAAAACTTGATATGCAAATGCTAAAGCACGATATGTAAAATAGAAAAAAAAGATATATATATATAAAGTTATAACATAAATTATTGTAGGGCTTGTTTTGCATTTATATAATTAATATAAAAAGTGTCATACAAATAAATTTAAGCTAAGTACAACACACATATGTATGTTTGTAGCATAAGAAAGTACATATGTAAGTACGGCGACAGCTTTATTTCAAAAAAAAAAAAAACAGAAAACCAAACAGCAATTCAGAATATATTCGTATATATGTATTAAAATAGCAAACTAAACACTTTTCTATTAACAAATTTGAATTTATGAAAGCTCTTTCGCGCTTTTTTTCGCGCAGCAAACGAATGTACCGTAAGCAAGTGCAAGCTCGAAAAAAAAATCTTTTTATTCGGCAAACAAAGGTAACGAAAGCTCGAAAAATACTTCGAAAACTAATGAAAGCTCGAAAAAAGCTTTTTCGTAAATGTGAAAGCTGCACATTTCGTTCCAAGCAATTTTGCACTGAAATACATCACATCAGCTGCTGTTTAAGTTTATAATTGCGAAAAAATATATATTTTGTTGTATTCTATAGTTTTGTTGGTAAACAAATGTTTTGCTGAAAATTCTAAAAATTTATATTATTGAACTATATGTTGAATTTGACTTGAAAAAGTTATTTATAAATACATTGAAAGACAAGGATTGTGATAATAGTCATAATTATTATATGTTTTGTGTTCTCAGCGTGTTGTACCCTAGAAAATCAGAATTTGTTTAAAATGTTAAAAATGTTGTAAGTAATGTAGGAATGAAATGACACACGCCTATTTGCTGAGTGGGCGTTGAATATCAGCAAAATAGTAAATGAATTGCAAAATATATACTTGATAAGGTTTGAATTGTAATGTAAATCGAATTTGGCTTAAAGAGTTACTTAAGTTTAGACTAGTCAAATATGTAGCACTACAGTTAAGGTAAAATGGTAAATATACTTATGTATCATACTGTGTTAAACAATAATGCAAAATTAACGACACAAACACACACACACAATTTTCAGTTTCGGCAAATGTGTAAGCAAAAAAGTAAACATTTTAAATACGAGTTTTCTTCCCAAAAATGTAACTTTCGAAAAATATTTGAAAATTAATTTTCTTGTTAACACTAAAAAAGTACCTTCCAAAAACGATTTTGAAGAATATTATAATTTGAACAAAAATTTATTTTATTAGATTTGTGCAAAAGCTTTAATGCGCTTAGCAATTCACTTGAATTGAAGCGCAAAAAAAAACATGAAAAATTGTATATATAAATATGTGCTTAAAAAGCTTTGCAAAAACTGTGCGAAAATTAAATTTCCAAAAACATAAACTCAATAGCAGCTCATTAAGCTATAGAAAAAACAATTATTGCAATAAAGTGGTCCTAATTCGGTTTATTTAACAGCTTTAAAAGATAAAAACTTAAATTTTTATGTACAAACATTGTAGAATCTTTAAAGAATATGCATCGGTGTTAGAGGTTATATATTATGCACGTAATTATCTAACAGTTTTTTAAACTAATGCAATTATGATCAAGGCGTAGTCTACAAAGCAGGAAACTAGTGGTATTTTCTTTGCCTCAATCGCACACTCTTCGTTTACTTCATGCTCTGGCATAGGCTGAGAAGAAATATAAATAATATTCTCGTATAGACTTTCTCTTGTTTGTCGCTCTTTATATTATGTGTTTAGCCTAATTGGCCAGTTGTTGCCAGGATGATCAGCTCCGTTTCTGTTTATATATTAGTGAATATAGTAAAGTGACAGATTTAAGGAAGATTGCAAGCAAAGAAAGCCTGAATCAGGCTCTTATCTAGACTTGGAAAATATGAATGGCAATAGGTTAGAAAAAGCTAGATTTTTACTGAAAAAATAGAAATCTTCCGAGGAATATTCAAGACTCGCTCGGCTTTATTTTAAAAAACTTAGAATGAAATGTAAAATAATTTCGAAATTCAGAGATTTAACCAGTTTTTCTGAAAAACTTAAAATCTTTGAAGTTATTCCGAACACGAAATTGAGACACGAACGATTTTACTTTAAAAATTTAAATAAAATGAGTTATTCCGAAAACATATTTGAGGCTCGCAAGATTATTTTTGAAACTTTCTTAGAATTAACAAGCATAAAATATCTTTTTTAAAGAATCAACAGGGTTCCACTCAAAAAGTCAAAAAGTTATTCAGAAAACCACATTCGAGACTCGAATGTATTTTTGGCTTTAATTGTCTTGAAATCAAAATGCTCAAAAACTAAGAAATATTTCCAATTATTCTGATGAATATATTCAAGACTCCAACGACATTTTTTAAACTATCTTTAAATGAATATAATAAAATATACAAAAAGTTTTCCAAATATCATATTCGAGACTCGAACGATTTTCTTTTTAAAACTTCCTTAGAATGAAAATACTCAAAACCAATTTCATAAAACATATTCGAGACACTATAGCTCTTATCTTAAACTTTATTATACTTGAAAAGTAAAAATCATTTTAAATTATATTTAGATATTATTTAGAGAAGATTTTTACTCCGAAAAATTCAAAATAAGTTCTATGTAAACTCTATTTCAGAACTGAAATATCAAAACTATTTTCAAATGTCTTTACAGGTTACAAGATTTTTTAAGAAAAACCCAGCCAGCCTAAAGCTTTAGTATATTGTAAAAAATTTTGAATTCGATTTTAAGATTTTATATTTAGGCTAATCGGCTATTTGAAGCCTATTGATTATTTGTAACCTATTCCCTTCATAAATAAATTTTTTATGAATTTTGAGCTATAAATAAATATATACACTGCAAAACTCCACCATCAAAATTTTTATAAAATAATTTCAATTTAAAATAATTTTATAATTCAAATCCAATAAAGATAAACAGTTTCAATAATTCTTCGAATTATTTCGACACTGTACGTATTTCGAAATATCATCAAATCTATTTAATTCCACACAATATATAACCTCTAGCGGGAACTGTATAAATATTCAAAGATTGCGATACAATAATAGCAAAAAAATCAAAACTCCCCCTAAAAGACCTTTTATAAACTAAAAACCACAATTGAAAATTCCATAATAATTTTTTATTTGTCAATTAGAAATATTTGCTGTTTTAACTAATTTTCAACCATTGAATTTTTTATGATTTGTGAACACACCTTATCTCACAGTCGGCGCTATGAGTTCCTTGCTATGGGAAGCAAAAGCTAAGTAAATATAAAATTCACTTCAAAACGTTTTGCAATACCTACCTGCATACTAACACAAATACAAATTGTAACAAATCGATACAGGATTCTATTTACAAAATAAAAAAAATAAAAATAAAAAAAAAAATATTTTTCTTCAGCGCAAAATTGTAAATCTTCTAATAAAGATAATGGCAATCGCTAAATAAAATTCAAATGAAAATCCAAAATAAGTTTGTTTTACTAATTTAGCCATAAAGAATATAAAAATGGGGACAATAATGAGAAAACGTGTAAGTATAATAGTTTTAATGATTCCTGTGTTTTTTATAGGTTTGAGCTCGTATCGCAAAGGTTACGTATACGTCGCGTACCACCAACATAGTAGTTATGAATGTTGCGTGTTTCAACACTGATAATGTTATTAATTCTTAGCATGCTGCTATAACTTTGCACGAGATGTTTTTATTACAATTTAAGCTACATATATTGAGTATAACATCAACTGCCAAAAGCTCAGTCCAGTACAAATCATTGGGAAAGGTTGTGAATATCATCAAATCGAAATTATTTTAAGTAAGCAATTGGCTGCGATCTCTCGCCTCTCTCTTCAACTACCAACCAAGAGTGTGTCTTCTTATTGAATTCGACCATACCGGGCCATACTAATTGAGGAATCAGTCGTTAAACGTTTGTGTGAAGTTCGAGATTAGTCTCATGTGGGTGAGCGATCCACCTTGTAGAAATATGACAAATCGATTGTGAGCCCATAAGAACATTGTTAAAAAAGCTTAACTTATTGGCATTTTATAGTACAAAAATGAGGTTGAAAGTTAAGGCAACTTGTTTTGACTCAAATTTGAAGGTTATAAAAAGGATACAGTATATGTTACAATTTAGAATACTGATTTTTGTCCTTTTAAAGATGTTGAGATTTATTTCATGCTTCCTTCTAAAAGTTTGAAATATTAATTTATCATCTAATAAGTAAATTTTTAAGTTCTGAATACAAAAATAAGCTCCTGAGCAACACACTTTATATATGAAAGTCTCGGCTGGAATGACCTTTGGTGCCTTCAGCGAATGAATAATAGATTATTCGACAGTTTTGATGTCACATTCATAAATTTATGTCTTGTTACCTCAGCTACCTTCCCAAGCAACTCTTTAGCAATCTCTAATAGGTAGTTTTTTGCAAAAAAAATTAGGTCTTTTGATAAGAGTCTAGCATTTATAGGATTCATATCCTAAACATGAATCAAACTTTGTTTATTCGATCCAAAAGAAACGTTGAAAGCCTTCGCTCTCTCTATGACGTTAACATGACCATTTCGAAGTACTTGCGATGTTGTCGTCATTAAAAGAGCTGGCTAGCCCACTGTAATAAGGTAAATTTTCAATGACTTCTCGACTCTCAGAGATGTTTTATGACACTCAAACACCTGTGCTCATTATAAAGTACTCTCCCCGAAATCACGATTTTCATGATTCCATTGGAAACACAAAATCTTTAAGAAAATTTCTCTTTCAACTTTTTTCTATGGTAAAAGTCACCACACAAATTTTTAAACAAACTGTTGTCAAAAACACAACAATTGGCATATAAAGACCAAGCTCCCACGAAGTTAAAAGAAAAGCTACCAATTCAGAATATATTCGTATATATGTATTAAAATAGCAAACTAAACACTTTTCTATTAACAAATTTGAATTTATAAAAGCTCTTTCGCGCTTTTTTTCGCGCAGCAAACGAATGTACCGTAAGCAAGTGCAAGCTCGAAAAAAAAATCTTTTTATTCGGCAAACAAAGGTAACGAAAGCTCGAAAAATACTTCGAAAACTAATGAAAGCTCGAAAAAAGCTTTTTCGTAAATGTGAAAGCTGCACATTTCGCTCTAAGCAATTTTGCACTGAAATACATCACATCAGCTGCTGTTTAAGTTTATAATTGCGAAAAAATATAAATTTTGTTGTATTCTGTATTTTTGTTAGTAAACAAATGTTTTGCTGAAAATTCTAAAAAATTATATTATTGAACTATATGTTGAATTTGACTTGAAAGAGTTATTTATAAATACATTGAAAGACAAGGATTGTGATAATAGTCATAATTATTATATGTTTTGTGTTCTCAGCGTGTTGTACCCTAGAAAATCAGAATTTGTTTAAAATGTTAAAAATGTTGTAAGTAATGTAGGAATGAAATGACACACGCCTATTTGCTGAGTGGGCGTTGAATATCAGCAAAATAGTAAATGAATTGCAAAATATATACTTGATAAGGTTTGAATTGTAATGTAAATCGAATTTGGCTTAAAGAGTTACTTAAGTTTAGACTAGTCAAATATGTAGCACTACAGTTAAGGTAAAATGGTAAATATACTTATGTATCATACTGTGTTAAACAATAATGCAAAATTAACGACACAAACACACCCACACACAATTTTCAGTTTCGGCAAATGAGTAAGCAAATAATAAACATATTATACGAGTTTTCTTCCCAAAAATGTAACTTTCGAAAAATATTTGAAAATTAATTTTTTTGTTAACACTAAAAAAGTACCTTCCAAAAACGATTTTGAAGAATATTATAATTTGAACAAAGATTTATTTTATTAGATTTGTGCAAAAGCTTTAATGCGCTTAGCAATTCACTTGAATTGAAGCGCAAAAAAAAAACATCCAAAATTGTATATATAAATATGTGCTTAAAAAGCTTTGCAAAAACTGTGCGAAAATTAAATTTCCATAACATAAACTTAATAGCAGCTCATTAAGCTATAGAAAAAACAATTATTGCAATAAAGTGGTCCTAATTCGGTTCATTTAACAGCTTTAAAAGGTGAAAACTTAAATTTTTATGTACAAACATTGTGGAATCTTCAAAGAATATGCATCGGTGTTAGAGGTTATATATTATGCACGCAATTATCTAACGGATTTTTAAACTAATTCAATGATGATCAAGGCGTAGTCTAGAAAGTAGGAAAATAGTGATATTTTCTCTGCCTAAATCGCACACTCTTCGTTTACTTCATGCTCTGGCATAGGCTGAGAAGAAATTTAAATAATATTCTTCGTCGTATAGACTTTCTCTTGTTTGTCGCTCTTTATATTATGTGTTTAGTCTAATTGGCCAGTTGTTGCCAGGATGATCAGCTGTGTTTCCCTGTATAAATTACTGAATCCAAGTCAAATGACAGATTTATGGGAGAGTGCAAATAAAGAAAGCCTGAATTAGGCTCTTATCTAGACTTGGAAAATATGAATGGCAATAGGTTAGAAAAAGCTAACTTTTTACTGAAAAATAGATTTCTTCCGAGGAATATTCAAGACTCGCTCGAAAATTTAGAATGAAATATAAAATAATTTCGAAATTCAGAGATTTAACCAGTTTTTCTGAAAACTTAAAATCTTTGGAGTTATTCCGAACACGGAATTGAGACACGAACGATTTTACTTTAAAAATTTAAATAAAATGAGTTATTCCGAAAACATATTTGAGGCTCGCAAGATTATTTTTGAAACTTTCTTAGAATTAACAAGCATAAAATATCTTTTTTAAAGAATCAACAGGGTTCCACTCAAAAAGTCAAAAAGTTATTCAGAAAACCACATTCGAGACTCGAATGTATTTTTGGCTTTAATTGTCTTGAAATCAAAATGCTCAAAAACTAAGAAATATTTCCAATTATTCTGATGAATATATTCAAGACTCCAACGACATTTTTTAAACTATCTTTAAATGAATATAATAAAATATACAAAAAGTTTTCCAAATATCATATTCGAGACTCGAACGATTTTCTTTTTAAAACTTCCTTAGAATGAAAATACTCAAAACCAATTTCATAAAACATATTCGAGACACTATAGCTCTTATCTTAAACTTTATTATACTTGAAAAGTAAAAATCATTTTAAATTATATTTAGATATTATTTAGAGAAGATTTTTACTCCGAAAAATTCAAAATAAGTTCTATGTAAACTCTATTTCAGAACTGAAATATCAAAACTATTTTCAAATGTCTTTACAGGTTACAAGATTTTTTAAGAAAAACCCAGCCAGCCTAAAGCTTTAGTATATTGTAAAAAATTTTGAATTCGATTTTAAGATTTTATATTTAGGCTAATCGGCTATTTGAAGCCTATTGATTATTTGTAACCTATTCCCTTCATAAATAAATTTTTTATGAATTTTGAGCTATAAATAAATATATACACTGCAAAACTCCACCATCAAAATTTTTATAAAATAATTTCAATTTAAAATAATTTTATAATTCAAATCCAATAAAGATAAACAGTTTCAATAATTCTTCGAATTATTTCGACACTGTACGTATTTCGAAATATCATCAAATCTATTTAATTCCACACAATATATAACCTCTAGCGGGAACTGTATAAATATTCAAAGATTGCGATACAATAATAGCAAAAAAATCAAAACTCCCCCTAAAAGACCTTTTATAAACTAAAAACCACAATTGAAAATTCCATAATAATTTTTTATTTGTCAATTAGAAATATTTGCTGTTTTAACTAATTTTCAACCATTGAATTTTTTATGATTTGTGAACACACCTTATCTCACAGTCGGCGCTATGAGTTCCTTGCTATGGGAAGCAAAAGCTAAGTAAATATAAAATTCACTTCAAAACGTTTTGCAATACCTACCTGCATACTAACACAAATACAAATTGTAACAAATCGATACAGGATTCTATTTACAAAATAAAAAAAATAAAAATAAAAAAAAAAATATTTTTCTTCAGCGCAAAATTGTAAATCTTCTAATAAAGATAATGGCAATCGCTAAATAAAATTCAAATGAAAATCCAAAATAAGTTTGTTTTACTAATTTAGCCATAAAGAATATAAAAATGGGGACAATAATGAGAAAACGTGTAAGTATAATAGTTTTAATGATTCCTGTGTTTTTTATAGGTTTGAGCTCGTATCGCAAAGGTTACGTATACGTCGCGTACCACCAACATAGTAGTTATGAATGTTGCGTGTTTCAACACTGATAATGTTATTAATTCTTAGCATGCTGCTATAACTTTGCACGAGATGTTTTTATTACAATTTAAGCTACATATATTGAGTATAACATCAACTGCCAAAAGCTCAGTCCAGTACAAATCATTGGGAAAGGTTGTGAATATCATCAAATCGAAATTATTTTAAGTAAGCAATTGGCTGCGATCTCTCGCCTCTCTCTTCAACTACCAACCAAGAGTGTGTCTTCTTATTGAATTCGACCATACCGGGCCATACTAATTGAGGAATCAGTCGTTAAACGTTTGTGTGAAGTTCGAGATTAGTCTCATGTGGGTGAGCGATCCACCTTGTAGAAATATGACAAATCGATTGTGAGCCCATAAGAACATTGTTAAAAAAGCTTAACTTATTGGCATTTTATAGTACAAAAATGAGGTTGAAAGTTAAGGCAACTTGTTTTGACTCAAATTTGAAGGTTATAAAAAGGATACAGTATATGTTACAATTTAGAATACTGATTTTTGTCCTTTTAAAGATGTTGAGATTTATTTCATGCTTCCTTCTAAAAGTTTGAAATATTAATTTATCATCTAATAAGTAAATTTTTAAGTTCTGAATACAAAAATAAGCTCCTGAGCAACACACTTTATATATGAAAGTCTCGGCTGGAATGACCTTTGGTGCCTTCAGCGAATGAATAATAGATTATTCGACAGTTTTGATGTCACATTCATAAATTTATGTCTTGTTACCTCAGCTACCTTCCCAAGCAACTCTTTAGCAATCTCTAATAGGTAGTTTTTTGCAAAAAAAATTAGGTCTTTTGATAAGAGTCTAGCATTTATAGGATTCATATCCTAAACATGAATCAAACTTTGTTTATTCGATCCAAAAGAAACGTTGAAAGCCTTCTCTCTCTCTATGACGTTAACATGACCATTTCGAAGTACTTGCGATGTTGTCGTCATTAAAAGAGCTGGCTAGCCCACTGTAATAAGGTAAATTTTCAATGACTTCTCGACTCTCAGAGATGTTTTATGACACTCAAACACCTGTGCTCATTATAAAGTACTCTCCCCGAAATCACGATTTTCATGATTCCATTGGAAACACAAAATCTTTAAGAAAATTTCTCTTTCAACTTTTTTCTATGGTAAAAGTCACCACACAAATTTTTGGCGTATTAAACAAACAGTTGTCAAACACACAACAATTGACATATAAAGATCAAACTCCCACGAAGTTAAAAGAAAAGCTACCAATCTAGAAAACCAATATCCTAGTCCGGTTCAAATTTGATCACATGGTATACCACAATATAAAGATCAAACTCCCACGAAGTTAAAAAGCACTAATCCTAAAAATATTTTATAAATATCCTAGTCCGGTTCAAATTTGATCACATGGTACAGCACAAAACAGTCCTTAAATATTCGTCATTTATCTCACTTCGTAAACAAATCCCGCAAACATCTAAAAATAGCACTCAAGTATCATGTTTTGTTTTTGTTTTTGCTCTGCTTCTTATTTACTTTTTAATTATTTAATTGAATGTGCAATTTGTCCTTAATCCGTCACTGGTGAAAAGTGAGAAAAGGTTGGCGCAAAGCGCCGAGGACGGCGCCAACTCGCCATTACAACATTGTTAATTTATTTTCTTGATTGCTTACAATCTACACACACACATACATGCAAAGAGACATTAAATAGCATCTGTGTGTATGTATGTGCCAACAATCTGCAAGGCAAAACTGTTTTACTATTTGTCTGTGTCTCTCAACTGTTTGCTCATTTCTTCACTTGCGCATCATTTACACTACACCTTGTTGTTGCTGTTATTGTTGTAAAATTACTGTGACCTACAAATGTACAAATATTGCTTGCACAGAGCCAATCTACAAGTATGCACATGCATATTTACAACAACTCGAATCCGAAGTGGAAACAATGAAGCGGAAGAAGCACAGAAAGCCAACAACAACAACATTAGCAAATGGCAAGCGCCAACAAACAATCAGCACACAAAGCACCATGGCACCAGTGCAATCTACTTAAAAGCATTATGATGCCGATGACTTCACTACTGCCAGACCAGAGACTGCAGTAACAATTACGTCTCGTAAGTGCTTGTTGTTGTTGGTGTAGCTCGAGTTCGAGTGGCTGTGTTGTATGGTGTGTGTGTGTGTCAGTTTAGTTTGCATTTAATTGTTTATATGGCTGCTTGCCTTTGAGATTTGTGCTTTCAACGCAATGAGATGCGACGCAAGTAACGCTGCAGAATTCTACAGAAAGCAACAACAATAACAACAAAATCAGCAACTAAATGATAAAAATAAAAAGTAAAAGTAACTACAACGCTTGACAAATACTTTGCATTCCGCGCACGTGTCGTATACTCAACATTCCATTTGGTTGTGAACAACAGCAACAACAACAAGCAGGAAAACAAGCAACAACTGTCAGCGCTACAAGCGACTTGAGCAATGTTTAGTAACGCTAAAAAAGGAATTTTACATGCGTCCTCAGTGTGCAAGTAATAGAAATGTTTATTTTATGAGTGCAAAAAGTCAACTAACAACAACAAGAACTAACAAAAAGCAACATAATCATAACCAAGTAGTTAGAGTTGACCAGTCCAGTTTACACTGTTGGCATTCAGTATTGACGCTGTTGACACTGACGTCGCCTCTCAAGTATCAAGAGTTGCAAACAGAACGTTCTGTGGACTTAACACTCATCAAACAATCTGAAGCTGTGCATATGCATATCTTTAGTGTTGCGATTTTTACGCCAACGTACTAGGTACTCGTAGATATGTGAGTGAATTTTTTTAAATTCTAATTTTGGCGTATAGCAGATCGAAACTCGAGTATTGTAAGTTCTGAAAGAGTAAAATTTAAGCAATTTTCTAAGACAATAATTTACACCTAACCAATCGATTACGGAACGGTCTAGTACGTCTATTCCCCCTATTTCGATTGAGTATCCATAAAGACGTGGTCACGCAAGATATCTGACGGTACACTAAGACATTAAAAAGCTACCTCATATTGAATCAAAGTCGTCTGAATATGCACTATAGCAGACAAAGGCTTATAGGCGCCAACAGATATTTTCGAATATAACCAATGGAAGTTGTGATTCGCATTCACCTCACTTTTAAAATTTGGGTCTTTCAACTATTTGCTCTTTTAAAGTCAAAAATTAAACTTAGTAGTGGTCACATAGGGTAAATTATCATAAAGGACCCAAAAATTTACGTCAATTTAGGATTTTTAAATATCTAAATTTTCTTTTGTGCTTAAATATACATACTTTAGTAGGTAGTATACTTGCGTGCTTGTATTTTGTAGGTGGTATACTTTAGGGTACTTAGAAGTACTTGAAAACTCAAGTCGAATTTGCTTAAGTGGCGAAGCTTGTGGTTCTGTCAGCTTCAATACGTAAAACCGTACACAATTTTTCTTAAAACTGTATATTTTAATATATTCAGAAGCTATCCCACGTGTCCACTTGATGTTTTAATTTTAGCTAGTAATATTACTCAATAATTTTTATTATTGGAACTTATTTTATAAAAAATGTTTGTTAATTTTTCGATCAAAAAAGTATGCTATTTTCTTAGAACCGCCCTCAAGGCATTCCTAAAAATAGACTCAAGTAATTTTTTATATACTCTAATATTTCACGGTTTGGATCGAAAGCATGTGCCTAAAAAATTTGCACATCGCTCAGTCAGCTCTAAACGCGTTTTTTTTCAGAAGTTTTCAAAAAACGAACCTGGCCAAAAAACCACGTAAACTGTTACCTTGATTGAAAAACATCATCACTTTTGTTTAAAAATATACGTTGAACAATACCAAAAGCTCCGTCAGGATCGGGAAGGCGCCATTCGATACCAAAAAGGTTTCGAACAAGGCAACTCTCTATCGTGCGACTTTTTCAATCTATTTCTGAAGAAAATAATTCTAGCTTCAGAACTAAATAGACAATAGAATGGATAAGGAAGCGGAGCAAATGGGTCTGGTAATGACCGAGGGTAAGACGAAATATCGATTGTCATCAAACAAACAGTCGTTGCATTCACGACATGCCTCCCATGCAACTATTGACAGTCATAACTTCGAAGTCGTACATAAGTTCGTCTATCTTGGAACCAGTATTAACAGCAACAACAATGTCAGCCTCGAAGTGCAACGCAGGATAACTCTTGCCACCAGGTGCTACCTCGGACTGAGTAGGCAATTGAGAAGTAAAGTCCTCTCCCGACGAACAAAAACCAAACTCTATGTCAATCATTATTTCCGCCTGCTATATGTAGCAGAGACACGGAGGATGACAACATCTGATGAGTCGACATTGCGAATTTGCGAGAGAAAGGTTCTGCGGAAGATTTATGTTCCTTTGCGCATTGGCCACGGGGAATATCGCATTCGATGAAACGATGAGCTGTATCAGATAAACGACGCCATTCACATAGTTCAGCTAATAAAAAGACAGCTGAGGAAGACCTCCACTCCGTTGGAGAGATCAGACGGAGACGGACCTGCCTGCACTTGGTATCTCGAATTGGCGCCAAATTGCGAAAAGAAAGAGGTGAAACTATAACTATTAAGGGTGAACTGAATATTGTTAGTAATTACATATTTACGATTCGAGAAGCTTTTATTGCTTTCAACTATTGGAAAAAAAATCCCACTTTTATCCTCACAACATGCCCAAATACTTGAAAGTAGTTCGTAATATATTCAACGAAAATCCAATTTCATTCAAATTAATAAATATATTTCAGAAATGTTTAACTTAAAGTATACTTTAGCACAACAAAATGTAACATAGCTTTATTCATGTTCTCAGTTACTCTCAGTATACTTTAAATGCTCAAATGTAACGGCAATCATGCTTTTACTCCTTCTGCTGTTTCTACTGCCTCACATTTACTCACTCCCTCAACCACACTCTCAGCAACTTCCTTTTTGCTATTTTTACAGGCAACGCTGGCAATGTGAATGACATTGTGAGCTTTGCGGTCGAAGCTTTTGCCTTTGCTAGCCAACGAAAGCGCGCGCTCCAGTACACACACACACACATCACACGGGAGCACTAAAAAGTGAGCGCATATTTTAGAAAGTGTGTAGGTCCTTCTGCAGCTGATAACCAAACTGGCTCGTTGAAGCCAGAATTACGAACGTTTAGTCTCACTTGGATACACGTCGAAAGCGGTTGTGTGCGACAACGCGGCGCGCTGCCATTTTCCTCAACCGATTCCGAACGCGAACACAACAAACATATAGCCGAATGAAACGAAGAACCAAAAAAAATTGGTGTTGAATTAAATCTCCCCACACACAACTAACTGTATATTCATTAATGGTGCAAATACTTGTGGATTCGTGCGTTTGCGAGGGAAGTGCAAAGAGTTTAGAAATAAATGAAATTAATATACAAATATAAGTGGCTAAAGTACGTTAAATAGTGAGCAGTACGAAATAACGTTATAATATGTATAAATTAAATGGTGTAATAATCACAGACGCTGGTTGAAAGAAATTTACGTACTCCAAATATTTAGGCTCCACCTACCCACCAGCATTCAAACACACCTCCCACCAGCACCAGTGGAGTAGGAAGTGATATTCGTTGGCATACATAAATAAATAGCACAGGAGCCAAGCAGCGAGCCAAGCAGTTAGGCAGTCAGTCCGCCAATTGGGTTGTGCCTCCCTGTGTCGGTGTGTCTCCTGCGTGCGTGTATGTGTCTATATGGTGGAAGTTTGGTGGCCTCACCGCACAGCTGCAGCTCGTCGAAGGACTAAATTTGGCATTTATGCGAACGAAATATTAATTTTAATTATGCCTTTGTAGGTGTATGTGCTTCTTTGTATCTGTATTTGGTGATAATTTAAAAATTGCTGCTGACTAATTGTTAAAGTGTGTGAGTGTGTTAGTAAATGACATCAACAAGTAATAAAACAGAAATTTTACAAGCGAAAGCAAAAAAGATGCTGTAAAGCAGGGAATAATGTGCATTTAGTAAAAAAATATATATAAAAAAATATAATATATACCAAAAGCGTGTCACAACAATCATTTAACGTTAATAGTCAGCCAAAGGCAGACAGCACACATACCAACAAAAATGTTATAGTATACAAAGAATATAAGATATTGGCCCCATACAAAGTCAATGTGAAAGACCACCTGTGAGTCACAATAATAACAATAACAACAACAACAACGATTCATAAATATTTACACAAAGGAGTCGTCATAAGACGACAACGCAGTCACCTACACACAAATGCAAATATAAGTAAATATACTTACATATTATTTAACCAGCGTGAGCAATCGGCGACCAACTCTTATAGCAATTAAGCACCCACCTTATTGACTACGCTTTGCAGCCCCTACAGCCCACCTACGTAGACGCCGTGTAATAGCGACGCTAACGCCACAGCCTACACATGGGTCGCCGCAAAGATAAGCCGCGTCTCATACCGGAACAGGATAAGCGCATCTGTCGCGCCATTTGCCTCTGCCAATTGACCATGGTCTTGTCCTGTGTGTCCATCGTTTACCTGAGCGTTGCCATCTATTCGCCATCACTTAAGTGAGTAATCATTGGTAATTGCTAGCAGTGCGATAGCGTGTGGCGTCGCACGTACGCAATTCCTCTTGAGTTGATTCATATAAGTACGTATGTATGTATGTATACGTGTGTATATCATTGCGCGAGTCAAATAAGCAAATAATCATAATGCGATCTGCGAACCGATTTGGTGTTGAATTTAAGCATTTTCAACGCGTCTTAGATGTATCTGTATATCGTCGCTTGGATTCTAAATTAATGCTTATTTGCATTCGAAGTCACAGTGGGCATTTAAGACCGTTTCCACATTAAAAATTTATTTCGTATTTGGTAATGCATTGAAATGAATATCGTTATCGGTTGATTGCAAAAGTAAAGAAATAAAATTAATTTTAATAAGTAAGGCTAATAAAAAAAATCCATTATTTTTCAATATATTGAAAGTTGAATCATCCGACTGAAGTCAAATATACACTGGTTGCCATTTTGAACGTAATTTCATAATGCCTCTTTTCTAGAAACTCTCATTCCTATTTTCAAAAAAATGGGACAGTCGATTTTCGCAAGCTCGTTTTGAGCCGAATTTTCACCAACAAAATTTTCGTTATAGAGCCTAACAGATAATAAGTATTTGGTGCCAGATTCCTTCCGTTCAACCTGCCAAAGCCTTTGGCAAGTCATTATTAATGTGTGTGGCTTGGCAATAGGCAAAGCTGACCGCTTTAGCGCAATTTTTTCCTTCAAACAGTCCAATTGTTGACAGTACAGGCCGAATCAGGAGTTTGGCCGCAGGGGAGCAGCTCCTAGCAGATGCTTATTGACAATGCTACCAAAAAAACGAAACCAACAATCTTTTTGACCGACCATTCGCTGCAGAAGTGGATAATTTTAGTGCGATTCGGATTTTGTTTGATTCGAATTCGGCTTAAGGAGTTTTTACTTTAAATCGCGTGGCAGCCATAAATTGAGCTTCTTCTTTTATGCTGCCTTATTTAAATGATTCCAAACGATGTTTTGTATATTATTTAACTACTGAGCAATGAAAGCTGTGCTTACATGATTGAGCTTCCAGATCGTGGTATATTTTCAACATCAAAACACAGTATCAACGAAGTTAAAATAGGTAGCAGAACCATAACCTCTACGTTTACCACAGGACGTCAGTCGTCCTACCTTTTTAATGCTTGACGCCAATTGAAGATTCCAAGCGAAGCCAGGTTCTTCTCCACCTGAGTGGAAGTCTTCCTCTTTCTGCGTCGAATACTTTAGAAATGGAATGTTTTCGTCCGTTCGGACGACATGACTTAGCCGGCGTAGCGGTTGCCTTTTAATTCGCTGAACTATGTCAATGTCGTCGTATATCACATATAGTTCATTGTTCCATCGAATGCGATATTCGCCGTGGCCAACGCGCAAAGCACCACAAATCTTTCGCAGAATCTTTCTTTCGAAAACTCTTAACATCCGACCTATCAGATGTTGGCATCGCCTATGCCTCGGCACCATATATCAGGACGGGAATAATGAGTAACTTATGAAGTTTGCTTTTTGTTCGTTGAGATAGGACTTTACTTCTGAACTGCCTACTTAGTCCGTAGTTTACAAGAGTTATTTTGCTTTGGATTTCAAGGCTAACAATGTTGTTGCTGTTAATACTGGCTCCAAGATAGACGAACACGACTGTCAGCAGTGACGTGAGGGCCAAGTCGCGAGTGCGATGACTGCTTGTTTGATGACAGGAGATATTTCGTCTTGACCCCGTTCACTACCATACCAATTTTCTTTGCTTCTCTATCCAGTCTGGAGAAAGCAGAACTAATACTTAGCGCGGTTGTTGAGGCCAATGATATCAATAGCATCGGCGTGCGCCAGCAGCTGCACACTCATATAAGAGCTTGTGCTTTTTCTCATTCAGCTCTGCAGATCGGATTATTTTCTCCAAGAGTTGATTGAATAAGTCGCACAATAGCCAATTACCTTGTCTGAAACCTTTTTGGTATCGAATGGCACTTCCCGATCCTCACGGAACTTTAGGTATTGCACAACGCCAGTTTATAACAGCCGTATTAGATTTCCGAGAATACCAAATTCAGCGCCATAAAGACAGCTTCTTTTCGTGCTGTCAAGAGCAGCTTTGAAATCGACGGGACTTGGCGACCGTCCATAAATGAACCCAATATATTACCGCATAAGCTAACTTACTCTTCTTGTAAACCGTTCAATAACCGTTTAAGTTGCTTTAACCCTTATATGTCGGCAGGTAAATCACTTTTATTGATTCACTGTTCAGCGTCAATTCTAAACTACAAATGAGGTCAAATTCTCTTCCACGGATTATTTTGACCAATGAATCTCATCATATGTTTAACAGTTATCGAATTGTATTTGTATGTATACTTTCAAAGTAGTATGATTTGCTTCCATTCCTTTCTCGCGAACTCCTCAAAAACCACGAAGTTTTTAATATTTTTCTAAATAAACGTAGAAAACTGAACTGGGGCGAGAGTCTTTGACTGAATTAGAATCTTTAATTTTGGTTTCGATCGCATAATAGGATTGATATTGTCCACACTTTTCTACCAATATTACAACAAACACAAGGCTTTGAACAGTTAGTATGGCTTATCGAGAGTGGACTTTTCGGCTCAAATGTATACGTATTCGAAAATTAGATTTGTTAATAAAATTGATTCGGTGATGGATTTGATTTTTTACTAAATTTTCGCAACCACCCATGATTTTAGTACATTTTTTTTTACTTTATTGGTTATTCTGTAATTCTTGTCCATAGCGTTACCTAAAATGCAAAATAACGTAATATCACCTCTCATAAGTTTATAGTCGAAGGAAAACAATAAAATCGGAACCACTCCCACTGAGACAAAATTTGAATTTTGGTTATAAAACGGTTATATATTGATTAAAAACGGTTATATATTGGTTATTATATCTGATAGTGATTTTCGATTTTTTTTTTGATGATACGCTGTTTTGTATTTTAGCTGATGATATGTTTAATTTGGAGACTGCCACATAAAATATTCTCATACGCATTAATTAAATGGTCTTTACGCCTTACGCCTCAAGCATAATTTAGAGATATATTATGTCCTAAATTTTTATCAAAAGTCTCCTGCTTCTACATAATTGTACATACATACTATACATATATACTCTTTATGGCACAGTGTAATTCAGACACAATAATTACTTTGCTAATCAAACATTTTAACACCATATTTCTCACTTGCAGAGCATTCAAGTCTGGTTTCGAACTCGACCCCGTTATGTGCCAAACGGTCGATCGCCAAATGCCAAATAACTGCCCGTGGGCCTCATGCGGCGAATGGTGTCTGACGCGTACAAGTGGGTTTTGTCCACAAATACACTCGGTGGTGCGACGTAACGGTACCGATATTCAACTCAATAATTGCACGCGAATCGCCAATACATCCTGTGCCATGGTAAGTGCTGAAAATTCAATTTGACAACTTTTTTTTTTTTCGAAGAAAGTGGACAAAATAGACACTCAAGTGTGAGATTGGGTGAGAATATGTGTGTGTGTGATGATATGTGTGCGTATGCTGTTGACAAGTACACAGTTTTGACATTTACCCAAGTGCTAAAGAGTGATTTTCGAGTATTCATCGATGTCATTGATGGCTATTTCCGTACACTCGTCCATATTTATACGTGTTTGTATATACGTACTTATGTATTCTTAGAGCGCCGGAAATGGATAGCAGTTGGGTATTTACGTAGAACGGATACGATGAATTTGTGTGCTATTTGACGTCATTTCGTTCAATTTGGAGACTCGTGTGCTGTCGATGGTTCATTTAATTGAAATACTCTTGAAAAAATAACACGGGGGACTGGTGACTGGCGTCAAAATATTTCAAATAGTAGGGGGTATAAGATTGTAGTTATGCTTTCGATGGCAGTTAATTGACTCAGTGTTGCACAAATTTATTTTCAATGTTTTATGAAAGTGGATTTCCGATACTTTTAATTTGTTAATAAATGGATTTAGGTAAGACCAAAGCCGTATTTGGTACCTTGACGTTTGAGTAAGGAGTAAGAAGTCGATTTTCGGGAACTTTCGATAGATTTATTTTAATTTTTTTTACTTAGAACAGTTGAACTTTTCGAGTACTCAAGTAAAAAATATAATAACTGTAGTCTTTGCCTTCGTGGTAATTCCCTTGGTAAATTGGATGTTGGACCGCTATATTCACTCTTTTTTCACATTAAGACTAATTTTAATTAATAATTGAATTATTTTGCCAAATTAAACCATAAAATAATGTTTATAACTTTTAAATAGATCGACATGAATCGTTTAAACAAATTCAACTGCAATAACGGCACAGTTTGTAATAATATTCGTGGCGTTTCAACTGCTCCAATGGTAAGCAAGTCATATACAGAAATTAAATAACAAATAAAATTCATACTTTGACATATTTTTTGTTTTTGTTCTTTACAAAAGGTCACTGCAAAAACATGTCCGAATTCTTTTTGTGTCATCATAAGCCTGATGGTCCAACCATTAACTCCGCAAAGGACAATACGAAATTGAATGGATTTTTCGAGTGTCACGGCGTACACTGCACGAAGATCAAGAAGCCATTTACATGCGATCGTTACTGCACGAAGATCACAACGACATCGATCAATGTGCTGTTAATGCATGTGAGTATATATACACATTTGTATGACTGACTACATATTTTGGCGTTTCAAATAATCTCAAAAAAAACGTATTTGTTATGTGTTTTAGTTTCTGAGCAATACTAATGATTTCACGAACTTTTTTTTGAGGTTATTCGAAACGCCAAAATATATAATTAACTTGAGATTATAATGTCACATGAGTTAATAGTATATAATACACTAAATACGGTTATAAAGCTAGAACATAAGCCTGACAGCATTGCTCGAAATACTCATATGTAGATGGTGAAAAGCTTTACTGGCATTTCAGAATAAATTATGATCAACTTTAACATTGCATTACAAATGGATCGTCTAAAAACGAAGAAATGATTATTCAAAAGTAAATATTTGGATAAAATAGAGTAGAAAAGCATTAAGACTTTTATCGAGACCTAAGGTCTATTGTGCCCTCCCTCTTTAAGACAGACTGACATAGACCTAGCACTCTGATAAATACCAAGATCCTGCTGAGTGCTACTGGAACGGTGTAAATCAGTCAATTACGATAGACCTAAAGGCCTTGATTACAAGGCTGTGAACAACTGTGCAGTCTAGAATTAGGTGCTCGGGAGTTTCCCGCTCCATGTTGCAAAACCGACAGTTTGCACAAGATCCCATTGCTTCTTAACCTGCAGTGTCCCTTATTAAATGCCGAAACTTGAGAGCTAAATATATTATTGAACCTACTAAGGTTCTAACCATCCATCAGCAACTTTATCAGCCACATACCTGTGAGTTGTTGCCAATATCTTTTCCTACGCATTCTCTATTCCCTGCGAAACTGCTCCTTTATTGCATGGGGACTATTCTCAATGCAGGATTCAGGCACTACCATCTTTGAAGCCGTTCCAAAGCGGAACAGCTCCTCAGCCAATTTATATGCATTCTGTTGCAATCTGATAAATTACGATCAGACAGTGTTTCCTCTGTATTGGCTCAAGCATGGATTTACTCTATTCGACCTGGCGAGGGTAGTTCACCCTTTTGATAATGCTGTCGCTCAGAAGAAGAAGATATTCCTAGAACAACTCTTTTGGATTATTTGATCCGCATTTGACTTATGGATTTCTGAATGTTTTTATTTCTGCTATGTTCAGTGGACTGAGTCGACTTAAAAAAATTAATTGAACCTATCGTTACAATTTTATAAAAACATTCAAATTAGCCTAGCCTAGGAATGCCGGCCTTGGTTAGGTTGATGTTTACAAGAAAGGCGATGTGAGCCGGGGCGTTGTCCAATCCAATCTTCCAATCGGCTGCAATGTCTTGTCGGACCCGATTCATCCCTCATTTGAGTCTCTTTAGGACTTTCACGTAAAACTTGTCCCAGGAGGAACAAATTCATGGTGGACGATGCCTTTGATGTCAAAAAAGACAATGAGCATCGTTTTCACTTTGGATTTGCTCATTCTTCCGGTCTTCATCAGCGACCTCTTCCCGGCCCTCCAAAAAGGCCTGATGCCACCGAAACACACCACTTCTTGCTAAAGCAACATCTAGGTAAGTCATCATATCAAACGTGTCTGTCGCAGATTTACGGAGTTTCAAACAGAATTTAGTCGCGTACCTCTGCTCTAACGAACGCTGCATTTTCGACTTACACCACTCACAGAAACACGTCGCGCGAAAATGTATGTCCTGACCCTCCAGGTGCTCGAAGACAACTAATAAGCCGCTAGGTTAGCTAGGAACGCCCTCTACCCAATCCAGTTGTTGCGCGCACGCTTCGAAGTGCAGTCGCGACTGACGAAAATTAGTCCTATTACTTTCCGGACAATCCTATACTTAGCCTAACCAGCAAACAACTTTTTAAGCTTCTATTTTATAATAATTCCACACTAAGCACATAAAACAACTTTGAAGAAATAAGTAGTTAGTCTAATGTTCTAAATATATAATTTCTCCCCATTAGGAAGACACTGTTATCACCGCCGATTGCGACAGCGCTGTTGCCTTCAATGAGGCACGCGGCAGCGAACATGGTGTTAAAATTGAACCCACCGAAATCTGGAAGGATGAAGATGGTCAACTGCTGACCAATTGCGCTACGGTGAAGCGAGAGGGCGACAAGATAATGTAAGTGAAACTAACAAAATTATTTGAGAAGAAAGTAATCACAAATTTATAACTTGTTTTTTTTTTTGTTTAATAAATAGCGCAACGGACTGCCTGAATGGCACCCTATTGGAACCAGGCACACTGCCACAACCATTCATGAATTTCACACAATTCTGGAGCATATATGCGAATAGCACACATTCCGTCGATCCGGAACAGCGTTTCCTACCCAATCAAGCCAATCTGACAATTTACACGTGGAAAAAGTTATATATCAATTTGGAGGGCTGCGTGAATACATTGCGCGGCGAATGCAAGGATTTCGTGGCACGCTATGGCAACGATGGCGATAACAACACGGCACAGTCACGCTATCAGTGTTACTACAACAAGGTGAGCGCCAAGTTCTTAGTTACTAAACGCGCTGAATTACTCGCTTAGCAAGTAATAGTGTGGTCTAAGGGTGTGAGTAAAGAGGGAAGCCGATTGAACTTCAATAGTTGGCTTGCCAACACGCACATACCATTTAAGACCACTACTTATGTATTTATGATGATTGAATTCATTTGCCAATGTTACATATTTCATATATGTATATTTATATATTTCTCAACACAGGATCCAGCTGTGGAGTTTGTGGTGGCACGCTACGACTTGGACAAGGTCTATCGTGAGCTGTTGGTGTCGCTAATTGTGCCGATTGTTTTGTTTGTGGTTTCATCGATTTCACTTTGCATAATAACAAAATTGGTCAAGGTAATTCCTAAATAATATAATCAAATGAATATTTATTTGTTTTGCGACATACAACAAGCGTTCTAATTAAATAATTTATTAAAATTCAAAATAAAGGTTGGCGACGATGCCAAAATGCGCTGCGTCTGCTCGGGTGATGACTCGGACTTGGAGGATAACTATCGTGGTAAACAACGCAAGCAGGGTACACAAATATATGAAACAGACGACGATATGGATATCAGGCGCAGAAATATCGAGGTGAGTCCGTTTGCAGGCCTTCGAATTATACGTTAACTTTGTTGTATTTCGGGTAGCTTAATGAACCTGACTTTCGATAAAACAAGAAAAACCTTAACTTTAGTTGCACTAAATACCTTTCAGAAAAGTTTTCCATAAAGAACTTAATCATCGGTCACGTTATATGGCAACTAAATTCTGCGGTGAACCGATTTGAAAAATTTCTCAAGTAAAAATAATTTAAGGTCTTGATTTTGATCGTTCAGTTTGTGTCGCTTAATTTGAATCGGCGATCCCAATATATGGGCATCTTCTTCGAGAGAAAACGACGTATGAAAATTTTCCGATCTTTCCTCGCTTATAACGGTTGAGCCAAGTAGAGATACTTTTTTCAATAGACTTTTTTGACAGATCACACCTGGGTCTTGTCAAGCTATCATGTTATTTTTGTTCATTATTGGTTGGCATCTATGGGCTCTTAAACAGTCTCAAGAAGACCCGACGTTTTCAAGCCAATTTTTGTTTAGCCATGAGACCCATTTCTACCTCAATAGATATGTATCCAAGCAAAATTTTCGCATTAGTGACGAAAAACATCCTGAAAAAATTCAAGAGCTGTCATTTCATCCAAAAAAAAAAAAACATTGAGGTTTGTGTGGATTGGTCATTTTCTTCGAAAATTATGCCGGTGAGAACGACCGTCCTCATGCCATAATAACCGACTATTTGATACCTGAAGTTGATGCTTCTGATCTCGGCGAGATTTCATTCAACAAGACAGAGCCACTTCCCACATATCGCATATACGGATTTATTGAGGGAACACTTCGGTGAGCAGACTTTTTTCTGTGGAAATATGGAAAGTCTGAAGTCTATACGGACAATCCCGCTCCGATTCAGGCTTTGGAGCAAACCGCATGCCATTCGCCAGTTACCAGTGGAAATGCTCAAACGAGTCATTGAAAATCCTGAGACGAAACCGCGGCCAACGTTTGCAAGAGTTAATTTTCAAAAAATAAATGCCAAGGAATGATTCTTTCGAATGATACTAAACATTTCCCATTAAATTTGAAGTTTCTGTGTTTTTTCTTTAAAAAAGTAGGGAACTTCGAATAGGCTCACCTTTTATTTAGACGGACTCAGTTAGTCACGCAGATCATTTATCTATATATTATGTAGGGTCTCCAACGTTTTCTTCTTTGTGTTACAAACTTCATTACAATCTTATTATACTATGTTAAGGGTATAAAATATGACCTTTAGTGCCCTCAGTTAATCAAAAACTTTTGCGATCTCTTCTGGAGAAATGTTGAAAGTCTCTGATATTTTCATATTTTCTCCACGAAGACTTTCGTTTATATATTAAAGAATTGTTCCATGTCATCAACATTAAAAGAACCAAATAAGGAAGATTAGGTAGCCGAAAGCCCACATCAAAAACCTAATGGATGGAGTAAAGAAGAACAAAACCATTATTGTAGAAAAAAAAATTCAAGCAAAGTTAACCTCAAAATTCATATATACAGTACAAATTACTTGAGTGATGTATTTAATCCAATAAAACTATAATACTATAATAATATTTTTTAGGAGGAACCACCCATCGACACACACGAAATGATCGGTAGCACGAAATCGCTGATACCGTTAAGTCCTGCCACTGAATCGGGCACCAGTGAACGTACCTACGACGATGAGAAAGCTTCCAGATGCGACGCGCCCGAAAAGCCACTCGTCGAGCTTTAAACGATAATTCGACGTTGAAGCGGAGATTCTAATATGCACAACTACATACACAAAATACTCATGCCGCCATTTATAAAAAATCTTAGAACGCGTAAATTTCAACGGGCGACGAGGATGACATCATTTGTATTTATATCGCTTCATAATTAACGATCATTTGATTATACGAAGACACCATAAAATACAATGACTGCCTTATACGAAAAAGAAATACAAATACAACAACAAAAAGGGAAGTAACTATTAGAGAAGTAAAAATCAAAAAAAAAAATAAGAACACAAAAATATTGTAAAACTTATGTATACACAAATATGTCGTGTATGGTATATGTATGTAATTACACAGATATACATATGTATTTAGTTTACTTTTAGGGCAAAATCAAACTTAAAGTTGCTAACAAAAAATTACATATATATGTATAGTATGTAGTTTACTCTTCTCTGAACAGATTTTTCAAACAAAATTTCGAAGAAATGTCTTCAATAACATAAGCTTAATGTTTATTACACTCTTTTTTCAAAATCGTTTCCAGCTTTGTGCATATGAGGGTAACTAAAAGTGTCTCTCTTTCAATGTTTGAGTTCTCGATTAGGCAAAAATTTCGAAATACAGATCAAATAAGTTGTAGACCATTTCCGAGCAGGATAGGTCTCTGTGAAAAGTGATATACACTTCAATAGAACTTTGTTGCTTTAAGGGGTATACCTAGTTTGAAATTTTGAAAAAATTATATTTTAATACATACATTTCGCATACATATTTAGATAGGCTAAACCTTTAAAAATACCATACTAAAATTTTAAAATAATATTTCAAATATTTTTTTACAGACTTCCAAAGTGTAGGCCGCTCAGTTCTTTAAAGAGCATTTTTTGAATTCGCTGCGGCGATTACTCGGAAAAAAATGATTCAATCATTATTATCTGCCTGTTCTGTACATAGTTATCCGTTCAAAAATCGACCAAGTTTTTGATCTGATCAAAATCAAATTTCGAAAGAATTTAACTTGTTTTTCAACACCTCCATTTTGTGACCATAGGTCATTTTACGTACAATATCTTCTAGGAAAGATTTTTTTAAGTTCAGATCGGAATCACTGCAGCAGTGGATGACCTTATTTAACGCCGTCAGAGATTGAATGCAACTCGCGAATTATTTAATGTTTTTCTTCAAAAATTACTGTTAATCTTAAAATATGTATAAATATACCCTTAAAAATTTAAAACAATTTGTGATTCCTAGAAATCGACTCGTTTTAGGCTGTCACACTATTTTAGATGTATATGAGACCTTAGGTAACTCTTTGCATAAGTTTTGACAACTAAATTTCACCTTTTAAACGAAAGGCCCTAAAGTTTTGACAGATACTTTTGACGATAGCAATAGCTTCAAACTACTACCATAGTAGACTTGTATGTGGGCAAGAGATCTTCCGAATTACTGGGTCTTGGTAAAGCCAATCTCACTCCAATTTTAGATGTTCCAATAGGTTCATACGCGTTGCGGCTAAATATTCTGTCGGACACTCTTTGCCAAAACTATGTGGAGGCGAGGTAGAATAATCTTATCACTTCCTTCTTTATAGTCCGGCTTTTGCCAGAATGACATTGAAATATCTCAGTAGACACACCTCTAGCGAACCCGGTTGCTTTGATTGACATTAACTGTATTAATAAATTTGTGATAAACACAAAACGCTTTGTCGATCTATGATGTTCTGAAGATACACCTTTAGAAGTTTATGGATAACACAAGGAACGAATATCTGTCCAAGTGAGATTCATACATTTTGTATCAACCCTATGACCTAATTAAACCCAACTGACGAATGTGTAGAGATTTTCATTAATTCTCAATGGCTTCTGGTTACATTTTCTAACGGTAATTTGTGAGCTAAATGTATATGCATTTATTTCGAAAACTTTGCCTTTTTATAACTGTCAAAAATTATATTATTTGTTAATTGTGCCGAAAATGCGTCTTCAAACTACGTTCTCCCCCTATGGCCCAACAAAATGATAATTAGAGTAACTAAACAGCGTTTATTGAAATATTATTTTCTAATAACGTTCACCAAAATTTACAACTTTAATCAATCAAAAATTATCACTCATTTCTAACATAAAAAAAAACAAAAATTTGTATCTGAAAAGCTTTACTATATATTAGATATAAATTGCTGCTAGCATAAAAAATCTGTTGAATATTTACTATCGAAAATGCATTTCTTATAAACCACCGAAGCGAAAATTATTAAGGGAAAAGATCAGTAGACGATAGAACAAATCATAAATTAAAATAAAATAAAATATAAATGATATATGAACTGTAATAAGAAGAGCAACTGTCCGTAATACACTTTATTACAAAACATAATTAAGTCGACATTGAGAAACTTTAGTCTTAAACGTTGTTTTAAGATCGGCTTTATTAGCTTTTTGCTAAGATAACTAAGGCTAAGTATTTAGTGGAATTATTCATAGTTGCCAATAACAAGTATAAATGTTAGAAAGTACAACACTGCTCGGCTCTACGCTCCACTATGTGCTCAGCCTAAGCAAAAAAGAGCGTTACGCTTAGTCAAAAGCAAGGCTGAGTTCACACAGGAAGACTTTTGTCGCCCAAAAATTTTTTTTTGCTTGGAGACGGGATGACAAGTGAACTTTCGTTCTTTTCGAACAGTTTGCTTCTATGCAATTTTTCAATCCTTTATGTTTGAGTTTCTTACAATGGTTGCAATTGCGGTCGGTTTCAAATCACATTATGTTCGAAGATTTGAATTGTGTTATCTACTTTTTCTAAAGTTAGATTTTGAAGAAATATTTTGAAAAAAAATGTTCTATACCAGAAATTGATTTTGAATAGTCTAATTGTATAGTTGTCCGAATTGAAAAATTTCAGCAATTAAACGAACAATGGCTTGAAGTTCAATGCAAAATTTCATTGAAGATATATTCATCAAAACAAAGTTTGCCGATATGGACTGGATTTTAATTGAAGAGTTTGCTGACATATACTATATAGTCCTATTTAAGCAATCTTTTCAAGATTATAACGCTGCCTGACTATACATTTATTTTATATGGTCCCCGACATTTCCTTCTGAGTGTTAAAAACTTCTTGACAAACTTAATATACCAGTAAGGATGTAAAAAACTATCTTTGTATAGCGCATAAATGAAGAGTACAAGAATCTGAGATGTGATATAGAAAATAAATGCAACAAATTGACCGATCGTGTTCCCAGATTCCCAGACTTTTGTTGCTAATTTTCATTCACCCGCAACAGAAAATAGAATTTCTCGGTAATGAGAAACAAAAAAGTCTTCATGTGTAAACCCAGCCTAAGACAACATATGTAAATATGTATGTATTGTGTATGTGAGCATATAAATATGTACAATGGCGTTGTGTGATACAAGCCCTGGGCAACGAAATAAGCACGATACCAACAGTTTGGTAAGGTAACAGTTTTTTTTAGTTTTTAGTTTTATCTATTGTAGTAATGAGCAATAACGTGGATGTCAGTGTCCGTCGAAAATCTTTTCGTTGCTTTTTGCAACAGTTTGCATCTATGCAATTTTAATCTTTATATCGAGCTAATGCTTACAAATCAGTTGAATTTTATTCAAACACATTATGTTCCGAGATTAAAATTGTTTATCTACTTGTTATAAGGTATGAGATTTTGAAGAAATAGTTTTCGTAAAAAAAACAAAATTTATACCAGAAATTGATTTGTGAATAGCAATAGAAGCGTTCAAATTGAAATAACATATTTCAGCAATTAAATCACTGTTTGCTTTGGTGTAATGTGAAATTTCATTGGAAGTATTTTCAAAAAAAAGTTTGACGTATATGTTACTGGATTTTAATTGAAGAGTATTGTTCATGGTAATATACTATTTAGTCCTATTTAAACAACTTTTGAAGATTATAACGCTGCCTGACTATACATTTTATTTTATATGGTCCCCGACATTTCATTCTGAATCTTTAAAACTTCTTGACAAACTTAGCACACCCAGTAGAGGATGTAAAAAACTATCTTTGTATATCGCATAAATGAAGTGTACAAGAATCTGAGAATGTGATATGAAAATTAATGCACAAAATTGACCGACTCATGTTCCCAGATTCCCAGACTTTTGCTGTCTGGTTTTCATTCACCCGCAACACGAAAATAGAATTTCTCGGTAATGAGATACAAAAAAGTCTTCATGTGTAAACCCAGTCTTAGACAACATATGTAAATATGTAGGTATTGTGTATGTGAGCATATAAATATGTACAATGGCGTTGTGTGAATACAGCCCTGGGCAACGAAATAAGCACGATACCAACAGTTTGGTAAGGTATTACAAGTTTAACAGCTAAAAAATTTAAAATTTAGTAAGTCTATAACTCTAAGTAGTAAACAGTCGCAAATGAGCAAATGAACGGGTATTTCAAGTGTACGATCGAACTACTATACTATATACGATCGTACTACCGTTGTATGTATGTGTGTAGGCATTTATGTGCATTTAATCAAATGTTAACGCGAAGCTAATGCAAAAATCAACAATCACTCAGTCTGTTTTATGGAATTCAAACTACTTATTATTATACACAAGAAAAAAATTAAAAAAAAAACTATGAATTTATATATATGGTATAAAAAAATACATTGAGAAAAATTATATGAAAATATAAAAGTTTTAGTAAAAAACATTTACGACATTATACAAAGAGGAGAATGGATTTACTAATAAATTAGAAACTTATTTACTGTAAATATATCATTTATTTACATAAGCATATTTAACTATACTTTATGTAACTATGTAGCTATCGATGAAATTTATTGTGGTATTTAAGAGATATATAACTGTATATATATACGAATACATATATATATATATATATATATATATATGTATATGTATATATTATTACTGATTTATACTTTCTAGAAACGCACTTTATGCAGCATTTATGCACCAAAAAAATTATGAGCTAAAAAACTAAACTATACACTCGTTAGATTTTGACTAAGGCTATTGTATACATTTGATTTGAAAATCAAAATAACTGTAATGTTATATATGCCTTATTTGTTAGTTGTAAGATCATGAGTAGCATCGACCTTCCTCATACTCGTAACGTCTACTTTACTCATTTAATCTCATTTTATACAGATATGTACGTAGTCAACAGAGTTGCAAAAAAAAATTAAATAAAATTTAAATTACATTTTTTATTTCATAAACCCAAAAATCATACTTAAAAATAATTTTCAAATATCTAAGCCCAAACAACGTAAAAATTTAAGAACAAATTAAAAAAAAAATTAATTACAAAAACTGGAGTGAATTAAAAAAAAATAAAATTCTATTTCCAAAAGGTGCAGAAAAAAAATTAATAATCACTTTATAATTAACAGTTTAAAAAAAAATTATTGAAGATTTTAAAATATTTTGCTTCTCCTTTCAAAAAGGTATTTTTATGTTACTCCAATTTTTGAATTTAAAATTATTTTGTTAAATTTTTAACGAATATTTATGGTACTAAACATTAAATTTTCAATTTTTATTTTTTTTAATTTTCAATTTTTATTTTTTTTTTTTTAATTTTCAAGTCTTAGTTTTTAAACAATTTTTTAACATATTACAACCAAATTCAGAATTTAAAATTGATAACTTAATTAACATAAAGAACAGATTCAAAAACATTGGTTCAAATATTAATATATATTACCAAACGTTGAGTTAAAATCTTAATTCCAAAAATCATAAATTCTTAAATCCAATAATGTTTAGTTAAAAAATTGCAACCCTGTTAGCCATACATGAAAATAGTTGAAGCCAACTTAAGTTCATAGAGAAAATTTAAGTTATTTCGGGCAACGCAATCGAGATTTGGTTCTATTTCTTCTTAAAAAATAGGTTGAGACTTGAAAGCTTAAAAGCGTTAAAACTAAGGTGAATGAAAGGCCTAAAATATCTACCTTACCTTAAGTTGACTTATGGGGGTATTCTACTCTAGAATTTTGAAAAATCAGATTTTTTTCATATATTTAAAGTTTAGACTTTCAAAAATAAGACCTTGGAAGGATTTTTCAAAATTCGACTTATTTTTGGAGATACAGCCGATTTTGTGAGGTGGCGTCCATGTTCACTAGAATTTTCTCCTAAACTTTAAACGCGTTTTTCTCGAAACTACTTTTTTCCACACGGTACCGGCATTATCTCAAGTTCTATGCAACCGATTTACTTGAAATTTTGTGTGAACCTTCTTTATATAATCCTTTATCGTTCCTTCCAGCATCGTGTCAAAATTTTTGTTTTTAATATTTTAAAAAAATTCAGGAATTTCAAAAAAAAGCTTAAAAAATGATTTTTATTTTCAGGTAGTCGCCATTAAAAAAAAAAAAATCGTGTTCCCGGACTATAACAGCATTCTTACTGATTAAGGATTTTTTTTATTTTTTTTTTTTCAGACCACCAAGAGAGTCAGGATCAATGTCACCCGGATGGGCCATTTTTTTTTACACCTCACTCTCTCCCCCCCTAATTGTTTTACTTTTTATTATTTTTTTGTAAAATGTTTTTTCTGTGTTCTAAAGATATCAATAAGAACACTATAAAAAATGGATAGAAAAATATTTTTTCGTTTTTTTTTAAATAAAATTCAAAAAACTGCCCAAAATTTGATTTCTAGAGTAGAATACCCCCTCATGCCATTTTAACATATTACTAAGAGCAAAAAATAGTAAGATTTTGTTCATAATTTTAAAATTCTTATTTTATGCTTCAAAATCTTTGTCGTTCCCCTCAAAGTAATTCCCTTTGGATCCAATACACTTGTGCCAACGTTTTTTCAAATCCTCGAAGCAATTGTTAAAGTCAATTTCCGGAATAGTCTTCATTGCGAATAAAGTCTTTAATTGACTCAACACGGTTTCTCGGAGCGATCGTTTGAGTTTGATGAATAGATATTAGTTAAGAATTTGTCGAAAAAGTCAAGAAGAATCACTGCAGTATGCGATGGTGCTTTATCGTAGTGTAAAAACCAAGAGTTATCGGCCCATAATTCTGGCCCCATTTTACGAATAGCCTCATGCAAATAACGCGTAACACTCAAATAATATTCTTTGTTGACAGTAGGGCCACTCGGAAGGACTAGTAAATCGAACAGAACTGTCAACATAACCTTAATTATTGACCTGCTTCGACGTCGTTTTTTTGGCTTCGGCTCATCTGTGCCACGATATTCAGGCAATTGATCTGTTTCGGGGTCGTAAGCATAAACCCAAGAGTCATTGTCAGTTATAATATGTTTCATGACATCCTGGTAGTGGAAAAGCATTGTTTTACAGCCGTTAACGCGTCACGGATTTTCGAAAAAATTTAGTGATTTTGGAACCAATCTTGCTTTCAATTTTTTTTTTTTAGACACAAATGATCTTTCGCAATGGTGTTCACTGATGCTTCCAATATTTTAACGATGCCAGTAAGAACGCTGACTGTTAATCGTCGATTCTTAAACACCATTTTCTTTATTTTATTGACGACAACTGATGATAATGATATTGACGGCCGTCCTAGACGTGGTTCGTTGTCAACGCATTCTCGACCCTCTGAATAATTTTTACCAATGAAAATTTTTTGCTTGCGACAAACAATTATCACCCAAGGCCTTTCCAACATTGTGAACATTTCGGCAACAGAAATTTGATACCGCGCACAAAATTTAATGGAACTTCTCTGTGGTGCAATTTCACTCATCGTAGAAGTCACCAAATATACTTTGTGTACTTTAGAAAGAGAAGCTTATACTAAAAACGAATGATTATTTTGATTTTACATTTGGCACAGATGCTACTGACAGTCATACTAAACTAAAACAAAAATATTTCGACGAATGTGTTTTCACGCAAAATTTAAATTAAAAATAATAGTCTTACTATTTTTTGCCCACAGTAATACATATTACTACTAAAATATAGACCTCAAACTTTTTCATCTTAAATTTCAAGTGAAGTATCGGTTATACGGAACAGTACTTCCACTTTTCGCTAAAGTTTATTCCTAAAAGTATCCTACGAAATGAAACAGCAACAACAAATTTAAAAAACGCAACTTTATACTGTTGTATACATATGTATGTATATAGAATTGTTTTCTGTTGATCTATCAAACGCTGTTATTCATAAACACATACATAACTACATACATATATACTAAGGTACTCAGAAACATAGATCCTCTACTTGAAGCAATGTAGTAAACAGTTTTTGTTATGTCCTCACTTTTTTAGATCTTTACATAATAATTAGCTAATTTAAATTATATAGAATAAAATAGTTCTAATACAAAATAAATAAAAAGGCAAACGAAACGAATTTTAAGACTTTCCTTTCATTTCAGAAATGAAAAAAAGCGTAAGAAATTAGCAATAAATGCGGCGATTACATATTAATTAATAAGTAAATATACAAGGTCTGTCGCAAAAGAAACAGGACTGTTAAAAAAAAAAACAACAAAAAATTAATATTTTTCAAAAGTTATATTTTTTTATCCAAGTAGTTTCCTTGTGCTTCGATACAGCGTTTAGCCCGGGCAATTAGCATTTCAAATGAGTGTTTAAGGTCATTTTTCTGAATGCTCTTGAGAATATCGGTCGTCGCCTTTTGGATAGCTGAAATGTCCTGAAACCAGTGTCCTTTCATGGGCAAATGAAGTTTTCCAAATAGGTAAAAATCACAGGGTGCCAGATCAGATGAGTAGGGTAAGTGATTAATGGTTAATATGGAGTTTTTTGTCAAAAAATCAGTGACAAGCGTCGACCGATGACACGGCGCATTATCGGCAACAGGCGCCAGGACCCTGCCTCACGGTATTGGGTCGAGCAAGACGAATGCGTGACAAAAGACGCTTCATAGCACCAAGGTAAAACACAGCATTAATCGTTTGGTCAGGTGGGACGAACTCTCGGTGTACAATACCCTCGGAATCGTAAAAACAAATCAGCATTGTCTTTATTTTTGACTTTTGAAGACGACTTTTTTTCGGTGACTTCTGATCGTCACAGAGGTCCTCACGACCTTCTTGGAATCGCTTAAACCACTCATGCACATTACTACGGGATAGGCACTGATCACCATAAACTTTTTTCATCATTTGAAATGTTTCAGTAAACGTTTTCCCAAGTTTAAAACAAAATTTAATATTTGCTCTTTGTTCAAAATGCATTTTACGACTGATGACCAAAAGCTGCTGTCACTTTTTGATCGATAACATCGATTGTAGTTATCCAATTGTCTTAAAATTTTTACGAAATGTCAACAAGAGATCAAACTTTTTATTTCATATACCCACCAATAGGTGGCGCCACCAGAAACAGTTATATTTAAAAAGTTCTGTTTCTCTTGCGACAGACCTTGTATTATATGTATATATGTATAGCATTTTATGAGCCATTTTTTCAACATATCTCTTAAAATGTTTTCAAAGGTCATTAAAATCACGAATTTCCGTATTTTTTTTTTTTTTTTTTTGGTATTCACGAGGTGAAGCCACTGGATAAGCGGTGGTGAGATTTTTTATGAATAGATCGAAACTTAAGGAACAGGTGGGACGGCGAGCCTGCAGTCGATTGTTCTCCATTAACTTTATCTTCAGCCGACCAGACCACTGCAGTGTTTTTCAAACGGAAGTGGTTGTCAATAAGGTAGAAATAGATGTACCCTCAGACAGGTGTGCATTTACGCCGATAGCAGAGTTGCTATGCTGGCCTTGAACTCGCAGACAATGCGCTCAAAACTTGTCAAAAAGTGTTTTGTTTCTGTTTGATTTAAATAACAACATCAAGCTATGTTACTTTGCTATCCGACATATTTGGGTGTCGGATCACAGAGATATCACTGGAGACTGCAAGCCGATAAAACTTGCCAGAGAAGCACACAATTCCATTAGAATGGCAACATGTCAGTACTCTGTTGTCTTATATTGGATCTTTAGCGCTTCCGTAAGCTTGGCTAGCGCTGGTCAAGAACCAAACCTTGTGCGGTTGACAACCTCTGGACTACTTGCAAGGTTCATATCACTACCAAGGTAGGCGTTCTTACTTGATACTGCCCAATAAAATTATATGCGGTGAGGTTACGTATTTTGCCCAAGCTGTATGGAAGAAGGCACTTTTTTCAACTCTTCAGCCATAGCCAAATTTTATAAGAGTCTGGTAAGAGCATATCTAAGAGTTTTGGAAATCTGAATCTGAAAGCACCGGCGTTCACAACTGCCCAAGTGGAGTCCCGTCACCAAAAGTTTGAAGATCAGTCATACGACTTAACTTAACCTCAATAACCATTATAAAAGAATTATTCTCGAAAAGTAAAAAAAAAAATATTTTTAAAATTTAGGTATTTAAATTAAATTAAATTAATTCGAATTCCTTATAATAAAAATATTTAAATATTGGCTTACAAAGCGAAGGGAGTTAAAAAATTTGGCTTTAATGAACTTTCTGTGTAAATATGGGTAGTGTCCAAAATTCTTTAAATACTTTTTCTGGGTGTAGGTCATTTTCAGAATAACATACCACACATACATATCTTATTATTAAAAAAAAAAAAACATTGGAGACTTGTAAATCACTGTTGTCAAAATCCTATCCCTCACAACCGAAATCTAGTCGGATATTTAGTCTTTCTTTTTTTTTTGCTTTTTGACTTCTACGTCTGACGTTGAAATATCTCAGCAATCATACTTTCAGCGAACCAGTAGAGATAACCGAAACCGTTAGATGACGTCGACAAGAAGTTAGCTAATCCTTGCTATCCTAACGGGGACTAGGTACCCGCTAAAACAACAAGAGATAAACGAAACTGATATTAGCCGCCTGAACAAATTTGTGATAGGCTCAGTGTTTTTTCCGGTTATAGAGGATTTTTATGATCAATAGAAGTTTCATGAATCTTAATAGTATATAGTAGCGACATTCTAATGTGTCCTAGTAAGATGGTCCTGTTCATCTAATCTAACCTGGATACCACTTACCTTCAACTGTTCCTGTCTGCGATAAGCTTCGGCCATCATACGCTTACGCATATCTTCCGTGAGCACAGCCTCGCGACCGGGTGGCCCTTCGCCTTGTTTATTTATTTTAACCACAACCTAAATTCCCACAATAACCAAAAAATAGTAATACTTATGCACCATCATACATACATCACATCACTCACTTTAGTCTTATCGTTCCGGCCAACATATTTGTGTAATTTTTGTTCGGATAGAATTTGCTTGCCAGCGAACCACAACTGTGCCTTGGCTGGTTCGATGACTTCGCGTGAGGCTTGCGTGCCGCTCAAATCCTCCGTATTGTTGAACTCCATGCGTATGATATCGTGCGGCGGCAATTGCATGGGGTAAACAATGGTGATAGCGCCGCGTAATAAATTCAAAGCCTCGGAAACATTTTTCAACTGTAACGGCTGACGCGCCGCCACTAATTTCTAAAGCAACATGACATAAAACATAACGTAACACAACGTTAACTTAAATTAAACCGCGAATGACAGTTGGCGCTTTTACCTTATCAATGAAACTCTTGGCATCCTCCATTGCCTTTTTGAGTATCTCGCGCATTTTTTCTTGCGGCTGCTGCCCATTACGACGTCCTAGTGGGTCTTTATTCGTGACGAAACCACCAGCCGGTATGCATTTCTCAGCCCAAATATCCTTCAATTTCAACTCAAGAATTTGCTCGTCGGTCAGTCCCACCATTTCGGGCGGCAACATGGTGCCATGTTCAATGAGTTCCTCAATTTCCGAACAAACGCGATAGACTTTCAAACGTCCGTTATAAATAGCAGTGATATCGCGTATCACGTGGGTGGTGTCCTCATCCACGCTGGTCTCGTAAATGAACAGATTCTCGTCGCCGCGTTTAACTTGTAGCAGCACCATTTCGTTTATTTCAAATTAAATTCTTTTTATGTAAAAAATTGAACTTAATTTTTCGCACAGTCGAGGTTTGATTAAGTTTACGCAATAAATCGCTGTATAAACAATTGTTTCGCACAATTTTTCCTTTGACAATTATTTCAAATTAAATTTCGAACCAAAATTTTGAAGACCGGTAAACAACGTTACTACAACAAATTTCCAATTTAAATGATGCTTTCAGACTCTGACGTTTGTTGCAAAGTAACTCATGTGTCCTTAGCGTCCTGCTGTTGTTAAATCGATTACAAGACGACTCAAGTTGCTATAGTAGCTTTGTATCATGGAAAAATCAACCACACTTTATCTTTGTTGTTGTGGTAACAATTTACGTTTAGCGAATTTTTCTAACATTTCTTGGAAGAAAGTATTTAACGTTATAAGGTGTAGAAATTTTGAATATTTCGTAGAATTTTTTAATATTTTTTGGAGAAATTTCGAATATTTTGTAGAGTTTGCAAATATTTTGGAGAGATATTAAAAGTAATACAAATAAAAAACAAGAAAATATGTTGATTTTTTAACTTTTTGTATGACAAAATTACAAAAAATAATTTTTTTTTGCGGAGCAGCACAAAGCAAATACAATAAATAAAAACAAACGAGTGTCTTGTCTAACACAGCTGCTATTAATCTACGTCAATGCATTTATTTTCAACTTACAACCAAATATAATATTGAAAAATCTTTTCCGTGTTTTTTTTTTTTTTTGCTTTAATGCGCTTTAATACCCATCCCTGTCATATGTACAAATCACATAAATTATTTTTGAGCATTACACTATAAATACACATATAATAAATATTTTAAAATCTTTAGATAATACATAAAGCTATTTTCCATATTAAATGATTTTTGTTGATTTGATTTTTTCTTTATTTTTTGTAAAGTGATTCTTATAGATCACTTCAATTGCCAGCATCTGATTGCACGGTTTGATGGGAAGTATTTAAGTAACAAATTTTCTTTAAATAATAACAATTTTAATAAATAAATTTGCTTAAAATTAAAAACTTAGTTTTAGCTACTTCAAGAATTATCTACACAACTCTAATATAATTTCAATGTTTCGATGAGGTAAAAAGGGGGAAACCATTGGTCGGCGTAAGTGTTGAAAAATGCTAGTTAGCGCCTCTATGGTATTAACTATGTGCTAAATAAATACTAGTCGTACAACATTGATAATTGGTTTTGCTGTCGGTTGTATCAGCTAACAAATACAACGGCAGCGGCAAGTGTTTCACATGTGTATTTATTACCGTAGCACTTTGCGGAAATTCTCCATCTCGAAGATGCTGTTTGAAAGTCTAACAAAAAGAAGAAAAACATATTACTTATTGTTTGTAACACTTTCACTTCACGCTGTGAGACAGACAAGACAGTACTCACCGTCCGAATGCATTGAATAGCGATACAATTTCTGTACGTGTAAGTTTAAATAACGGATTCTCCTCTATATGCGGTCGTTCCCACAAGCCACTCTCTGTCGCCACATTCAACTTTTCGGAGTAGAGAATCTTCAATGCTGTACCAAGGCCTTGAGTCTGTAAATTTATAGTACAACATATTAGCAATGAAAATAAATATTTATGAATTTCGAGATAAATTTTTTCGCTTTTATTGTTTAATGCATACCTGCAGTTTGCCCCATAGCCGGCATTTGTCACAACCCACGCAATCCATTATTCGGGAAATATTTCGGAATTTTTCTTTATACTCATTCTTGAACTTAAGCGATGTCACGCCATTCGAAAACAGCACGTTCTCATTGAAATGTGAAGAAAATGATCTACGACAAAAACATAAAAATAATTAAATTCATCATACAACTATAACATACATATAATGCAACAAGCAATTCTACCGCCTACTCACTCTATAACAGACAGTAGATCATTTATGGCCAATTTGACCTCTTCGTCCTCCTCTGCAATGCCGGTATAGTACTCTTCACGCCGTAAATATGGCGCCGCTTTGGCTAATGCGCGTAATTCCACCAAATATATGAAATAGAGGTTGCGCAGCCAATGTGGTCCTTCACTATTTGTTGTCTCCGGACTAAATCGTCGTTTAAACTCCTCTACATTCGGTCCCCAAATACCTTGAGGATCCAGAAAATCTTTTGATTCAGATAGCAAATATTTCGCAGATAAATGTATGTTGATGCTACTATGTAGACCCGAAATAATGCGATAAAAGGCGCGTTGCTCCAAGCACACGTCATTTAAATCCAGTTGTGGTATGAAATCCGAGAGTGATTTTGATTCATTTTTACGTCCAAAACAGTTCTCCATATAAATGCTACGCCATATGCGATGTGCCGATTCACCTCTGTAGCCGGTATAACGTTCGGGATTTATCAGTAAATCTACATACTGAGAGCCATTGTTTTCATCCTCCAAAATACAAAAATCTTCTTCCGCTTCATCGTGCTTGGCCCAACGTTCGAACTCACGATGCGCCTGATCGCTCAGACTTGTGTCCAAATAACTCAAAACGCTATTGTAGTCCTCGGCTTCAGAGCATTCCGACGATTGTGCCTCTTTGGTGTACTGTTCAATAAAAAAATATGTTATCATTGGAAGATTAGTTAACCTACGTAGACGGGATGTTAATATGATAACAAATACTATACAAAACTTTTGATTGATAAAATCACTGCTTTCATTGAAAATATAACCACGTAGTGTTTCGTGCAAATAACAATAAATATGTATTATATATCGCTAGCTTAGAAATGAAATTATATATAATTTTTTTTTTTTAATACATTAATGACAAACCGAGTTGTAAATAATGATAAGCGTATTGTGTTTGGTGAAACGCAGAATAACTACTAATGTCACACGATTATTTGCGTTTACGTGGCAAGCACTATTCATTAACATTTTACAACAAATCCTCAGTAATTAGATAAGCCTATAACGCTGACTTGGCTTATAATTAACAACTATATTGCAAAGATTTAACGATTTATAAATGTATATATTATATATAACACAACACAGTACGCCCACCTTAAAAGCTGCAGATTTTGTATTTTCGCCTTTCTCAATTAAACCTTTGGGTATATGTTCTTCATCACAATTTTGCACTTGACAAAACCGTATGGCACATTTGCTATCATCCGGCCAGAAAGGACACGTATTCTTCAAATTCACTTTATAAAAACGGAAAAAGTTTTTCACTAGCAGCGATTTGAGACGTGGATAAATCTTGATGTTATTAAAATGATCCACAGTGTCCACGGTGCAACTGCAATCGTTTATTGAGCCCTTCAACTGTAAATAGAGTAAAATCCTATTAGAAAAGCGAAAAAGTAAAATCAAACTATTTTTGTTAGACGAACCTCACAGAAGCAGTTTTTACTTGTATCCAACTCATCGTAGGCGGTAAAGTATCCACTACTATGACGCACCCACAAAATAAAGCACAGCGTCAGCGTTAAGTACCACGCTCCATCGAGTACAAATCGCTTTGTAGCCATTGGTCTGCCGTAGTCGCTCACCTTTACAGGTGACCTTTTACTCGCTTATTAAATTATTTTTGTAAATGTACGATATATTAATATAAGTGTCTAATAGCATTCACCAAACATTAATCGCCTCCGCCCCTTGTTGTTCCCATATAAAATCGTAAACAATTTTCAGTGAAAGTTCACCAGTCACTATTATCTTGTTTTAATGGCTGTTGCACTTCACGTTTTGTAAATCAAAGAATTGGAACTTTTCATTTAATTTTCTTTTTGTATATCTGTACGAATTTAGTAATATTTACACGGGGAGCAAACTAATGCAATTCAAGATCTGTTGGTAAATAATTTTTTGCTAGCCAATATTTTGCTGCTTTCGTGATACAAATAACGTAGACGCTCTATTCACTTACGTGTCTCTTTTGTTGTTTTTGTTTGCTATATTTTTGCTCCACTCAATTACGTTATCAGAGTGTCAGATGTTAGTAGTGCCATTAGCCGGCCAACTGTAAAGTGCTGCCAAAATCATAAAGTGGTGGAATTTTCGTATCGTGGTGAACTATGGTCGGTTATGTTGGATAAAAACCGGAGGAAGTGAAGGAATTTGAATTCAAATGAGTGGTTGGGGTTAGATGAATAAACTAGAAGAGTTTTATATATTTAAAGTGAATACATAATAGTTGTGTAAACAAAAAATTTAATAATTAAAATTTTATTACAATTTTTCTTTGCCATAAAAAAGTATGCTACAGTAATTATTTACATATTTTATGTGTTGCAACTTTTTATTTATTAATTATGCTTGGACCAAAATCAATCAGTCGGTTTTCGATTTTTCGATTGAATAGTTTTCTACTCCCTGTATTTGAACTGTGCTCTCTTGAAATCAACATTAGAAGTTTGTTATTTAATGTTTTTTATTCGATTTGCTAAGTTTCAGCATTTGGCGAATATTAAAAAAAAAAACAAGGAAGGGCTTGTAAATAGTTCTTATTATCTAAAATAGATATATGTATACTAAATCGGTTTATGTGTATTTATAGTAAACATGTACCCATACATAACTATACAGCATTTTCTTAATTCACATGCTTTCACTTCTATTATTTGCTTTCTTCATCAATCACCTTTGATAATTAATTACTAAAACTATTGATTCTACCACCTTTGTGCATAGTTGAACAGCACCTTTGTTCCCATAACCGCGCTTATCCTTAGTCCTACAGCGCTCGTTTGGGCCAACTAATGTCCTTGCACACAGACACGACATTATGCAAATCTGCTTGAAAGGAGAAACCCTTTGAATTAACCCAGTATCGTCACTCAAAGTATGACAACACGAAAAAAATGCATTCTTAGGTTATGTCAACTTGTAGAACATAAAAAATGATAAACACGTGAACTTTCAACCCTCACTCTTACAGACCGCTAAGTAAATTTTTAAGAGTCTTAGATGCCAGCATGTACGGCTATATGCAAATTAGGGGTAAAGAGATTTAAGAAATAAATTAAGGGAATGATTTCGGTGAAAAAATTTGGCAGCACCTCAAGTGGACTAAGAAATTGTGTGTCTCAGTCAGCAAGGGTCCAAATACATAGGTATTCAATTCGTGTTTAAAATTGAAATTAGTTATGGGTTTAAATTATGAACAATTTTTGGGTATTAAAGCGACGATAACAGAATCGGTTATTTTTGAAAGTTTAACAAATATTTAAGATTGGAGAACATACTAAAATATGTAGTTATAAAACAATTAATTTTATTTTTCTAAGCTAATAAATTTGTCTGTGATTTGCTACTTCGAATTCTCACTAAAATTATATGTCAAATTGGGTCTCAATGTCAACTTTTTGAGTAGTTTTTAGCAAAGGAACGTGTCTATATTGAGAAAATACAAACTAACGGAAAATCAAAAATGATACAAATAAAAATTATTAATTTAATCTTAATTTAATTTAATCTCCTTACTATTTCTTTAGTGCGTTTGATAGAAGAATTTATAAGCTTGTGAACTCAATAACCGATAAGTTTTGTCGTTCGATAATAGAGGGCGTTGCTGCTTGTTCAATTTTTGTTTTGTTTTGTTGGTACACTCTTTATATGAACGAATGTGAAGTTTCATTTCAATCTGTCAATTCATTCTTTATTTACAAGCCATTTAGTGTCGCCGTGTCACAGCATTTTTTTACAATGGAAAAAACTGAATATGATGCAGTGATAAAATTCTTATTTTTTAAAGAATGTGTACCACCAAAAGAAATTCACGAACGAATGTTAAAAATGTAAATATAATGATTGTTCACCTACAATTAGAAAAGTAGAAAGATGGGTTGCTGAATTTAAACGGGAAGGACGTCCTCAAATCGCATTAACACCAAAAATCATAGCCAAAATTCAGGATATGGTTTTGAAAGATCGTCGATTGACTGATAGAGATTTAGTAGAGGCTCTCTCATTAGGCAATGTGAGCCATATTTTAAGTGAAATTTGCGGTTTTAGAAAGCTGTGTACACAATGGGTGCCGCATTCGCTAACAATGGAACAAAAGCACATTCGAATGCGACTTCCTCAGCAAAAATTGAAGCGTTTTAAAAGTGATAAAGTGAATTTTGTGCCTCGATTCATCACTATGGATGAGACTTGGGTCCATCACCATGAGCCTGAATCAAAGCAAGAGGCTTGGTGTGAACTTGGTTGTTCAGCTTCGAAATGAGTTCGTATCCGGAAATCGGCCAAGAAGGTTATGACATCAGTTTTTTGGAATGCGAGAGGAATTTCTTTTGTGAATTACTTGCAAACTGGTACAACAATTAATTATTAATATTATTGCAACCTTTTGAACCAGTTAAAAGAAAAAAGAAAGACCCGGTTTGCAGAAGAAATAAATCCTTCTTCATCAGGACTAATGCACCGTATTGCAAGAGCATTTTGACAATGACTAAAATCCATGAATTAAAGTTCGAATTGCTCGAGCATCCACCATATTCACCAGATTTGGCCCCCAGCGATTTCCATTTGGTTTTCATCAAATGAAGAGGTCATAACGGCTGATGAAGCGTATTTTGCAGACCTTCCGGATTCTCACTTCAGGGATAAGATCCACAGATTGGCGGATCGTTGGAGCAAGTGTATTATTGTTCAGTGAGATTATATTGAATAATAATGTGTATTTTGAATCATAAAATTGTGTTTTTCTTATCAAACGACAAGACTTATTAAACAACCCGGTATTTAGTTTTTCATTTCTTCTCAGATGTCACCAACATTCTTGTCGAATGATACATGGTACATTGCTGATCTCAAGAATTTAATTATGATATTCAGCATCCCTTGTGATAACCTCTCAGTTCCAGAGATAACTTCTTCCAGCGGAGCTTGCAGGTAATACAGCTTCACTATACTATTTGTTCGCCAAGAAGCTTAAGAACACTGCAACTCCTTACCTCAATGGCTTAAATTTTTTATTACCAGAAGTAAATACTAAAATATTCAAATGACATACAAAAATTCACCTCAAAAAAATTACTTAACAAACAAAAATTAATAAAAACTGTTTTCTTCATTTTATTTTCCATATTCTTAGCTAATCTTGCAACAAAAAAATCATAGTTTCACGAGGAATTGAAAAGTTCTCACGCGAAAGTGAAATTAAAAATAGCATCAAATGTCGTGCTTTAAAAAAAATTAAAAATCTAAAAAAAAATCTTAAAAATGAAAGGGTTTCAGCATTTTTTTCGAAATACCTTAACTAATGTATAAAAAAATTAGAAAATAAGAATACTTACGTGCCGCTCCGCCAAAACAGCATCAACGCAAGCAGCAACCGGATCATCAACATCAAACCCTTTTGTTTAATCAAATCAGACAATGCGCGCCAGCAGACCGACGAAAGGACACACACAAGGACGCGACGAGCGAAGAAGCACCGGCAAAAAACTCATCTGCATACAGAATCGCCTAAGGACGAAACGCACACAAACACACGCACACAAAGAAGTAGACATGCGCGCATATGCAAAGGACTGCCACCACCACCAGCGCCTAGACAGCCGCTGAGCATCCTTGCCAGCGCTGGCATTTATCTATTTGCCTAGGTAAACGCTTAACATGATAAATATGGGCATTTTTTTCGTAATTTTTTATTTGATTTTTCACTTATTTACCACTTTCGGTTGTGTTTTTTGAATTAATTTTTTTTTTTTTTTTGCTTTTATAATGCTGCTTTTGGTCTTGGTCTTGGTTTTGGATTTTATTTACGCTGGCGTTGCGACGGCGATTTATTCAAATTGCTTGTAAGAAAAGCGTGTGAAGATGAGTTTCGAATTTTTTTTATCATTTTTTTTTAGTTTTAAATTTTCCTACTTTTTTATGAGTACTTTGTTAAAGGCTGAGAACTTTTGAATTTTGGTAGAATCCGCTGCATCTGTTGTTTGATATTTGGTGAGTGAAAGGAGTAGCTGCTTTTCGAATAAATTTTGATTTTCAAATATTAAACGTAATGTAGTAACGTTAGAAAGGCGGGAAAATAGCGGTAAGGCAGAGAGTAATCTGAGTATTTGAGTAATTTCTGGAGATTCATTATATCATATGTATCACTACATATAGAAGAGAGATTGTGTAGAAAACTATTATAAGAACAGCTCGCTTGTATCTTAAAGCCTTTTGTATTTGTAAACATATATTTTGTTGTTTGGAAATTTGCATATAATTTCGCACATAATCCTTTAAGCTACTCGAAAAGTTTTCGCTCGCCAAAAACACACTAATGAAGTGCCTCCACGCAGCTTGAAAAGTGAAGCTGATGGATTGATGAGTGCAAAAACGTATGCGCTCATACATATTTACATGCATTCATATACATACATCCACACATACACACATACATACATCCACACATACACACATACTTCACAATACATATATGTACATACAAACAACCAGGAAGCAACAGCTCGCTTGTCGATCACTTCTTGGCGATCATGCAAATATTTGTAGTTCTCACGCAAGAGTCTTACAACATGTCAAGAGTTCATTAGGATTCACGTTAATCTTGTAATAAGCACGTACACAACAAAAGACGCTGAAAAGGAAAGAGAAATTATTGTATAAAAAACCAACCAACCAACTAATTTGCATACTTTCATTCGGGCAAAAGCCAAAAAACATTATAAAATTTGCAAAAAATATGGTGCGAATGCAAATTGTGTGCGAACAACACTTAAAATCGCATTTAAATTCGATTTGCATAATCTGCACACACACACACACCTCGAACGCTGAAGAAAATTGCCAATTCAGCAGACAATAACTCACAGCATAACAGCAGACCCCTTGCAGAAAATGCATCCTTTTTACACTCCTTGTGGGCTAAACACTGATCTTTTAATGCCAACAAGCATACGCGCATACTTGCATACACACATCCATATGTGCGACCACGTGACAAGACAACAGATCAGCAGATTGCGATCGATTTCAGCGCCTTCGTTTGCCAAAAACACCGAATGTGCCGAAGCGCCCATTCGCGATGATTAGCAGAATTTATTGGCACTGCGCCGTTGAGGGATCGCCACACATACACGCGCATATATGCTTATGCGCCTCTGCGTATATTAGCGCATTTGTCGAAGGATCTTAGGGATCATGGCACAAAGCAAGCATTGTATGCTTGTCAGAAGATCATTATGCACACGCAAGTCAACAGCCACACAGTAATAGAGGCATTTAGGCATTGGCATTCCTCAGGCCACACGCCTTTGCAATGTCTTCCGTTTGCGATTGTTGCACTATTTTTCGCATCTTTATCCGCCTCAATGTTGGCACAATAGCAATAAATCGTCAATTGTTAATGATCGTGCTTGCAGAGAGATCAATGAAGTTGTCATACATGTTAATAATGAAACTAAGCGGTGGAAGTTTATACAACGTGAGTTGTGCAAAAGATCATTTATCGATGATTGTGTGTGATTGTGTCTGCTTGTGTTTGCAAAGATTGCCCTGCTTTTTCGTGGGTGTTTGCAATTTTGTGACTTTTTGGTAAGACGAGTGACTCTAGAGGAGGAATTTTGGAGTTTTTTGTGTAGGTTAAATAATTTTATGTTTTAGAGATGCTAATGTTTAAACTTTTTGCGATAATCTTGTTGAAAAATTATTTGTGACACCCAAAAGGGAATTTCGAAAATTCTATATAACGGGTGATCCAATTATATCTGAAACTTTTCGACCTTCCTAAGCGACATCGCTTTACTCTATGGGCTCTTGAAAAGTATCAAGAAGATCCGAGGATCCGTTTTGTTCAGCAATGAAGCCCATTTCTTACTCAATGGAGCAAAAAGCTACCTGAAGAGATTCAAGAGCTGACATTTCATCCAGAAAAAAACGGTTTGGTATGGTTTGGGGACCGTCGGAATCATAGGTCCACATTTCTCAAAAAATTATGCCGGTTATAACGTATTCATTATCGCGCCATGATATGAAGCTCGAGATCTCGGCGACATTTGATTTCAACAAGACGGTGCCACTTTCCACACACCGGAGAGCAGATAATTTCACGTTTTGGGCCGATCGATTGACCACCAAGATCGTGTTATATCACACTGCAAACTTTTTCGTGTGGGGATGTGTAAAGTCTATGGTCTATTCGGACAATCCCGAAGTCGAAATGCTCGAACGAGTCATCGAAAATTGAACTCAACGGATGGACCATCTGAGACGTAGCCCCGGCTAACATTTGAAAGAGGTAATTTTCAAAAAGTGAATGCCAAAGAATATTCTTTTGAATGATATTAAACATTTCATATTAATTTTTAAATTTCTGTGTGTTTTCTTTAAAAAAGAAGGGAACCTAGAAATGGATCACTTTTTATATAAATGATGAGCTGAGTCGATTAAGCTTTGTCCATGTGTCTGCCAATATAAGCGAACTGGTTCCTCAGTTTTGAGCTAACGACCTGAAATTCAACACACGTCTTTTTCTCTCCAAGAAGCTGTTCATTTATCGGAACCGTCAATATCGGACAGCTAAAGCATATAACAGTCTATCGGTCAGTTTGATCGAACTCAAGTCTCTGTTGAAAACTTCTTTATTTGACAAGCTATCTTCACGAAATTTGATATAGACTCCGAACTTATTGGCTAGATCGGAGTAATATAGCAGCCAAATAAGCTGATTGATTAACCTTTTCCTTTTCATATCCTTTTATGCTATAAAAAATGCAACTGTGAAGGGTATTACAGCATCGCGCAGCCGAAGTTAACGCTTTTCTTGAAGTTGGTCGGGATTTCAATATTTCGTCACAAACTATTTTGTATTAAGTTTCTTTGCCGTTCTGTACTGGAACTGTTTTTATAAAAAAGATTTCTTCTTATATTCCTAAAAAATAATTATTTTCCCTGCAGGGTCTGTTTGACATTACTTTACTGCTATATTTGACTGTGTTTATATCTTGCATTATTATTCTCTTTTATGAAATCACTTAATCTCCGCGCAAGTCAACAGCAACAGGTGCGCAACTGGACAGTCAAGTGCGACAAATAAAAGTCTCGCTACTCACGCGTGTCCGAATTTGTCCGAGAACAAAAGAAATCTACCTGAGCATGTCCACTATACGTTCGGCAGCCTCATGCACACACACACACACACACACACACATAAATACATAATTCTCTTCCTCACGTCACAGGTGAGAGTCGAAATTGGTTTTGAGCCGCTTTCTTTTCCAATGTTGCTCTCTCTCTGCTCTTGGACTTGGACTTGGCCTTGGCTGTTGCTGCTGCTGCTGCTGCGTCTGCGGCTCAAGCCGGCAAGTGTGAAAGAAGAAAATTGTCTAGATAATGTAGAAATTCTTTTACAGCGCTGCCTAGCAATCGCTGGCCCTGTCACTGTTGCTGTTAGCGCTGCCACTCTGGTGGCCGATTGAAGATGTTGGCGGCGCTTAACTGTTCGTGCGTGTGGATTTCTGGCCTTTGTCGTCCACTTGTTGCTGCTGGACAATTCAGTTTGCGTTTGGCAATCGGGCGGAGCAGACAAGTTTCAATTTGCAACGCGGCATTTCGCCAGCCACATTGAAATAATTAGAAAGCGAAAAAACAAAAACACAATTGGCTCAGAGAAGAAGTGCAGTGAAATTGTTGTTGTATTCAATAAGGAGCTAAATTTGATTAAAACTTAAAGGAATACAACGATTGTGGTTTAGAGTGAAGGTATATGAATCGAAAAAAAATATATATAATTTAAATGTCACAACACATATGCAGCCATATAAAAGTGTAGTGTGTGTGTGTGTGTGTTGAATTACAATTTCCGGTTTCCTGGCTGTTGGCTGCTGGCTGCTGCTGGCCAGTGTCAGTTTCAACTTGTTAATGACTTGATTGTAGAAATATGCGTAATACCGTTAGAAGAACAAGTGGAAAGTGGCAAAAGTGTGTAACTGATTGACAGCAAAATAAATTTGTTTAACAGCTCCTGTGTGTCTTCGAAAGATTTTTATTAAGTGAATTAAATTTTAAAGAAAATTGCGAAAAATTGTGAAATTTCATATGGAAATTATGAGCAAAAAAATAAAATTAAAGGAAAAAAGCTGCCAAATAGAAATAACCAATTAAAAAGGAATTGAGAAAACTTTTTTCAAAAGGGTTCTATTGAATAATTTTTTCAACAATATTAAATCTAATATTTTGAAAAGAATTATTGTGCTTAAATTAGTGGTCGATAAGTCAAGAGTGCATGTATAAACTATTTAATAAATGTGTATTTTTATTTTTGTATTTATTAAATAAACGAGACTTTAAGCAGCTTTTTTGACAAAACTTATTACCTAAAGAGATTAATAGTCTAAAAAAAACAAATCTTTTGCTTAAAGAAGAGCTGATACCTAAATAAATTAAAAAAAAAAATGCCTAGATATTTTAGAAAAAAAAATCTAAATTAAAATTTACAGTTTACAAAAATTAAGTCATAGTTTCAAAAACTCAAAAATATTTTTTTCTAATGTTAAAATCAGTTTCCTGATTAAGCTTCAATTGGACAATAGCTCCAAACGATAATTAGAAAATAATTAATTCAAAAATTATTCTCGATTTTCAACTATGACATGCTATTTTGAAAAAAAAAAATAAATAAAATATTTCGAAGCACAGCAAATTTTACAAACTTTTTTTACTAGAATATTGAAAAATAAATAAAAAATTTATTTTCGAAAATTTTCAAATTTATAAGAAAATATAATTAATTAATTCTTTTTTTCAATTTTCGGCTTTGACATGGTTACGCCTTAGAAAAAAATATTTCGAAGTCCAGAAAATATTTTCAAACTTGTTTGTAAATTAGTATTTCGATTTTTGTTACATATAAATTCAGTAGAATATTGAAAAATAAAATGAGAATTTCTTTTCGAAAAATTTTAAATTTGTATGACAAGATTTTAGTACATACATATATATATTAACTAAAATATTGAAAATTAAAATAAAAATTTATTTTTGAAAAATTTTAAATTAAAACAAAATAATTAATTCCAAAGTTATTTTCGATTTTCGTTAGATATGCTATTTTGAAAACAAAAAAACATATTTCGAAGCAGAGATAATATTTTGAAACATATTTTTCATTTAGTATTTAGATTTTTAGTACATATAGTATATGTATTTACTAAAAATATTGAAGAATAAAATATAAATTTATTTTCGAAAAATGTTAAACTTGAAAGAGATTTTGATTGAAAATATTATTATTAATATAATTATATATATTTTGCTATAAGTGCCTGATAAAGGAAGTTCAAAATAAAAATAAAAATAAATATAATTAAAAAATTAGTATAAGGTGCGTTTAAAACTAAATTACAATAATAAAACTGATCCAAGACATTTTTCAAGAGCTTTTCCTCCTTTATACAAGGGGGAGTATACATAAAAAATAGCTATAAGTGACCTGGTCTACGAAAAGGGGGCTTAGGTGTGTCAAAAAAAAAAATTGAAAAAGAAGAATAAAAAAATTGATTTTTTCACACTTAAGCCTAAGAATATAAAAAAGAAAAAATAAGAAGATTTAAGAATATAGAAAATAATAATATGAAAAAATCACTCCAACTTCAAAATTTACAATTAAAAAAAATTTTATTAACTCGTGATAATGCTTTTTCTTTAATCATCCTTATTCAGAGTTTTTTGTTCTCTGACCTTAAATTGAGCAATAAAATATATTTTTTCAACTGCTAGGCTTTATATAGATAATTTTTAAACAATAAACAAATATTTTAAATAATAAAAATTAAATACAAACTTATCTAAAGATGCTTAAATGCAATTTAAAAAAATTATAAACTCATTACAATCCAAGTTCTCCTCTTTTTGATTTTCCGAAATCTGAAATTTTATTTTTTTTAACTTGTAAGCTTTATTTAGTATTACTTAAGCTGAAAACAAATATATTGAAATCTAAAAATAAAGTTTTAAAGTACACGAGTATAGGCATAAATATATGTACATATGTATATTGCATTGCTTTTACACTCGTATATATTCATTCTACTTCTCTGCGAACCCTTGAAGCTAAATTACGCTGAAGGAATTCGCTGCTTGTCACCCAAATACCGAACGCCGCCAAAATCAGAAATGCAAAATAAAATAAAAAATCAAAAAAAAATAATAATAAAACAGTAAAAAAGAACTTAAAATCAATAACTAAAACAACAACTACAACAAAAGCCATCATTGAACTTGTGCATACAATATTTTCTTTTCCCATTTATAAGCTGACTTTTTTCCTCTTTATCAATGTACATACATACATACTTGTAGATATACACTTATACACACATACTTCTTTGATTTTTATTTACTTTATTTTCATTTTTGTTATTTTGTTGTTGTTTATTACTTCTGGCTCGCCAGTTAGCTGGTGGCTCTGACACACTTTCGCGCGCGTACTGAACTCTGCTGCGCGACGGCAACTCACAGCAATTGTGCAAATGTGCCTGACAAACACACACACACACACATAAAAACGTACATACTTCCATACTTGTGTATATTTATAAAAGTATGCGCGATTGTTTGCGCGGTGAAAAGGTGGGGCGTGAGCGGCGCTGTGGTATGTTGCTAACGCGCATGCGCAAATACGCCGGTGACAGTTTCATTTCAATTAGTCCGAGTACTACCTACTGTGTCGGCAACCTGTTGGCCATAATCTATAATAAAGTTAAAGTAATTGATTGAAGAAGCATACATACATGCTGCTTATTGGTATGTACCATATGTCTGTGTGTATGCGTGCAATTATTGTATATATACTTATGTACAGACTTGTGTATGTGTGTAAGTAACTATGTTTTGTCGAAATTCTGATCACGTAAAGTAATTGAAAACGTTTATGCTATATTCGGTTCTTGCTAGAAATTTCACTAACCGAATTAGACCAACATAAGGCTAGTGGCATAGTTTATATAGAAGGGATTATGTTGTTGTCGCAATTGTGGCACGATGTACTCTGCGGTGAGTATAGCCTTAATGAACGTATTGGGTGATCGAGAACGCTTAGTGAATTTCAATTATAATATAATATTTATAGCAAATTTGCTTAGTTAAGTGGTTATATCCACTTGCAAGTTAGAATAAAGCCTTTTTCGTTTTTTTTTTTTTTGAAGAGGCAGTTTATTTAATAAATAAGTAAAAATAATACACATTTACTGTAATATTAATTATTGGTGATTCTTTTTGTCAAATATTGTATGTACTCCTTGGATCCCATAGCTGATCTACAAAAGAATCTCTGAAAAAGGTACTTGGCAATAAGGTAGATTTTTCTGCTTCTAATTATCTCCAATCCGAAAGAAAATATAATATTACAATATATTAATACAGGGTAAAAGGGTAGTCAACAATTTTTATTATAAAAATATGGCGGCTTCCCAAAAAGTCGATTTTTCAGAACAAATTTACACTTCAAAGTGCCTTAAATACCCGAAACTTTTAACAAAATTTGCATTCCTTTGGTAATTTCCTAACAAAAACTTTATCTAGTAGTTTTCAAATCGGTTTGTGCAGATTGATGAAATTTTCCTCATCCACTCTGAATACGACGTTTCGATAAAAACACGTTTAAAGTAGTGGAAGCCGATCACATTCAGTTAAAAACTCTTCCAAATACGCTCATATATCTGAAACTATTTAACGGAACAACTTCAAATTTTCGGAGAATATTCTCAAATATATATTGTGACAAAAAAGTTCCTGGAAATTGTAAATAAAATGCAAACTATTTATTTATTCATCATTATTTATTTTGGAGCCTTGAAAGTAATCCCCAAAATGCCAAACATTTTCAAAGTCGAAACACTTTTTATAAGCACTTTTCGGAATGGTCTTCAGCGAATTTTGTTTTATCTCTTCGATCGACTGAAAACGCATTCCATTCCGAAGATTGTTGACGTTTTTGAGTATCAAACTCATAAACCTATGTCTCATCAGGCAGCTATAATACCCTCCATGAATTTGGGATCGGAATGCGCACGTAAAGCATTCCGAAAGATACTTGTTTACGGTACTATTTTTGAAAAAACTCAGCTTAATCGGGACGAGTCGAACAAAACGCGTTTCATACCCAAAATATCCCCAAAATCATTCGAACGGAGTCGCGAGAGATGACAAGCTCTCTTTCCATCTATAATATTTTCATCAGTTGAATAGATCGAAGGCCCTCGAGAACAAGGTATCTCTTCTACGATCTCTCGACCGTCTTTGAAGGTTTTGTAGCACTCGTAGGCTTCCGCGTTCGATAAAATCACTGTAAGTCTTTTCCAACATTCGTAACGATTCCGCACATGAAATTTGGTTAGAAATACAAAATTTGAGATAAATTCTTTGTTCGATATTTTTATCCAATTGTAAAAATCACAGCGCACTACAGAGGTGTACCGACTTAAGCAGCTCGTTAACGAACTGGTTGACAGATTCGGGGAATTTAATTACAATTTCATCGAGAGAGCTTCGCAAAATTAGTAATTGTAATATTTCTTTCGAATTAACTCAGTTAAAACAACACAGAAAAATACAAATATTGAAAAAGGAAGAAGAAACTCACTCTAACTTTGCATCACCTCCAAATTAATACAATCATAGATCACAACTGTCAAGCAGAGTAAAAGTGAAAAGTATAAAAGTACGGACACTACTCTTTCTGTGTTTCTGGAGCTCATTTCTGGATCACTTGGTAAACCATGAAAAAATCAATGCGCTTGCTTAAAACCTCAGCAATCTAATCTGCCTTCTGACTATTAGTCTTTACTATGAAAAAGTACTGTTAACTTGAGTCAGTTGTTGAAAATCATTAAGTTTTCAGTAAAGTTCCTGACTAACGATTTATAAGTCATTTTAAGCCTCTTATTTGTGTTAAAACAAAAAACCGACTGGTTTTGCCATCATTGCCCAACGATCAAAAAGTCATACTTCTCCTGAGAACAGTTAAGGTATTACGAAATATAAATCGAGGTCAAAAGAATATTTATAAATCACTTCGGCGGATATATTACAACAACACTCTTAAACATTAAACGAACCTCTCGTCTGCGTTTCCAATTAGTCAATTAGCAAAACAGTAGCCAAACTGCAAAATCCCCAATAATTGCAGGTCATTTAACATTTCCGAAGTGAAAGTATGTATGCGATGAATCACCCTGTTTAGCGGGCGTTTAAGTTCAGTATACTCATAAACGCTTTGTGAATTGTAGCCACAAGAAATGTGTGTCAGTGTCGTCATAGGTAACGGTGCTACTCGGGAGATTACCATACCAAATATGCAATACACAACGAGTGATGAAAATATTTATGTATGTATGTATGTGTGCTATCGTTTAACGTAAATAATACACACGAAGCGTAAGAGACAAGAAAAAAGTTCGCGAGCGCTTTTCTAAAGGTAATAATGATGATCACTACGATTGACTGACTGACTAATGACATAATGCTGACGACGACACCAATGAAATTCTTGAAAAAAGCAAATATTGTTTTGATTAATGGAGCGATAAGCGAACGGTGAAAAAAGCGCCAACAAAACGTGTTCGGACGTAATTGTTGATTTATTGATATTGTTGATCTTGCGGTGATCCTCGCCACTGCTGCTCATCTTCATCAATTGGCTAACAAAGCTTTGACCCATAATACGCGAAACAGCATCTTAAGCCGCATTTCCAAGCGAACCATTGTGTTGCTTATACCATCAGCGGTAGGTGCGTGTGTGTGTGTGTGCGGGGAAATGTATCTCTTGCTTTATACTGCTCTGCACTTGTTGCTCTGTTATTGTTACCACAAGCCACTTGCGGCGTCGTAAACACACACACACATTCACAGACACATACACATCTGTACAGCATCACAGCTTGCATGCTAATTGAGCTTGGCTTCGGCTGGAGCCACGACATGCGCGACAATGCCAGTAGCAATGCAGCAGGTAACGTGTGGCGACCAACAAAGCAGCAGCGCTGATCCATGAGGGAAGCATCAGAAAGCATATACATATATACGACGGAACAGACATTTATTAACTCATGGGTGCTGCTCTTAAGCGCATTTTGTTTTTGTTATTTTGGCGTACCCCACGCTATTGCTGTCTGTATTCTTTCGGTCTGTTCCATTTTTTAAGTTACGCGTCTTGATTTCATGCCAGAATGTTGGCGCAAAACCATAAATTAGAAACATAAAACCACACAACTCACACACCAGGCCCGAACAAGACAAAGCCAACGACAACAACGCCTTTGTTGGCAACTGATGTGTTGTTGTTGCTCGTGGATTGATAGCACATAATTTGTATGTATTTAGGTTGATATGTTAGAAATGTAAGAAATTTGAAAATTCCTATAAAGCTGCACGACTTTGAGTAGGCGAACGAACTGGTTTACTGCAATCTCAATAAACTAAGAAAACGAAGACGAAGCGTGCTTTCTATCTAAAGCGGCTTAGGTGAAAATTTAAATATTACATTTATGCTGTGTATAGATTTAAAAAGCTTGAAGGTAGCTGGAAAATTATAGAATAACTTTATGGCGGGCATTCATAGTAACCTCGCAGTATTTCTATTTTTCCCAAAGCCACTTAATTGTTTACAAGAATTGTGTACCGAAATATATCTGTATGTTTTCTGTAGCTATAAATGTTAAATGGAGTAACGGAACTAGTACTGAAAATCATAATAACTAACTCGAAGGAAAACTTGCCTTCAGTATGCGTTGATATAATGTGCAAAGGTAAAAAGTGTCCCAGAAGCAGAAAAATATTATTTTTTGGGAAGAAAGTGTCAGAATACGAAAAATTTAAAATTCGTATAAAGAACTGCATATTAAAATCATAGAATCCTTATCCAAATACAGTAGTGTTTCTGTCATAATTTTTAGCTTCTCATATATAACTTTGCAATCTTTTTCAATCTTTTTCAAGAGGCATTTTATTGGTCGGTGATTGTATGAATTTTAAATGCTTACAACTTGGTAATAAAAAATTATATAAATTTTCAATTTTTCTAGCTTTATAAATTATTTATAACGGGGTTTTCAATAAGAACGCTACAAAAGTAGACCGACAGGAACAGCAAACGAGCCATATTTTTTCCGACCTTTAAATATTTCTCTTCAGGAAGATTTGACATCTCATTATTTTCACGATCCAACAGCGAGTCCAAATTTTTGAAATTAACTACCGAAATTTGGAGTCAGTGGCCGTCCTGTCAGATCAACAATTGAGCGTCTAGTCCAAAAATTTTAATCCACAAGTGCATTACAAAATGTTCCCATGCCAGTGAAACAAAGAAGTGCCTGTAGTGTCGAGAATATTGCTGTCGCTGGCGCATAAATTGAGGAATACCCAAATCGTCGTTCTCAAGCATTGGACATCTCTGTGTCGCCGTTGTGACGAATTTTGCGAAAACATCTTGGCCTACACCCTTACAAGAACAAATTAAAGCAAGAACTGAGCCGCTTGACCACCAGAATTGTCGTATGTTCATAAATTGTGCTGAGCAATAACTTGAAAATTATCCGAATTTTCATCGAAAAATCATCTTCAGCGATGAGGCTCATATGAACGGCTTCGTCAATAAGCAAAATATACATTATTAGTCATTCAGCAATCCACAAGTATTTCATGAGTCACCATTGCATCTCGAAAAAATTATGGTTTGGTGCGATTTATGGGCTGGCAGCGTCATTGGGTCGTACATCTTCCATGATGATCAAGACCGACACGTTACTGTGAATAAGAATCGCTACCGCTCAATGATAACCGAATATTTTTGGCCCAATTGCCTGATATGGACTTGAACAAGATGTGGTTTTAAAAGGACGACGCCTTAAGCCACTTAGCGAATGTCACAATCGATTTATTGAAAACCAAATTTTGTGAACGTGTTATCTCATGAAATTCCCTAGTCAATGGGCTCCTCGGTTGTGATTTGACGCCGTTAGACTATTTCCTGTAGGGTTACGTCCAGTCTATGGCCTTTTCTAAGAAGACAGCAGAACTTCGTACGCATATCGAACGTCAAACTGCAGCAGTATCGGCAGATTTATGCTTGAAAACTGTCGAAAATTGGATTCAGGCAAAGCAAATAAAATCAAGTTCCATACAAAATGGCATCGAATGTACTTTCACAGTATCCCAAACCTTTTTTGTTTCATTTTGTAGCGCTCCTTTTGAAAAAAAACCGTTATATTCTCAATACTAAATTTGATCGTTTAAGAAAATTACTCTCATGTGTGCATACTGTTATTATACTTTCAGATGAATTAAAATCATTTTTTAAAGGTTTGATATTTTGTTCCTTCTGAGAAGCGCTATCTTTGCACAATTTTCTTTTTCTTAATTGGATAATATATTTTTCTACAACGACGTTTATGGTATATCTTGTCTTTTCCTTCCTTACTAAACACCTTGCCTTTAACAATACAATAATTGAATAACTGTTTCAAGAATTATAGCTGAAAAGTGCGCAAATCTCAATCTCACGTTTACAGCGAGAGAAATATTTCCACAAAAACTCTAGACTTTGGTTATTCTGACCAACACGCCATATATTATTGGGCAAACACCATCACTTGACATAAAAATTTTGAGAATAGAGAGAAAGTACATTTAAATAAAGTTGAACAGTTTAAAAATTAGAACAATATACCTTAGATATGTACATACATATGATATATGTATAATTATGTGCATCCAAACTATATAAGGCTCATAAGGAAATAACTATTTATTGAATAATTTTTGTAAAGAAATGTTTGATTACAATAAAAAGCGCGCGTTGCCAACAACATTCAATATTTCCTAAAGAAAAAACTTGGCAATATTGTCAGGAAGCACCTCATAAGCCAAAACCTACAAATCAAAGTGTCGTAAAACTGAAATTAATTGTTGTAGTATGTATGTATATATATGCACACACATACAGCACACATATTTTCATATATAGTATACCTACTCACATTTTTATTTGTATTTAAAGAGTATGCACTTGTCGCATGTTGTCATTACGTTTTTACCCATCTTCCGCTGCCTATTTACAATACATACATACATATGTTCGTACAGTCCAATAGAATCGCTTTTAATGAAATTTTCATTTTCATTTCATTTATAGCGAAAGTGAAGCGTGAGCAAATAAATAATCGTAGTTAAACGACAAGCGTCCGTTGTTTGTTCGTCACTTTGTCGACCTCAATAAAAATAAAATAGAAAAAAAAATAAAAATGTTTAAACACTTTGTTGGAAATGTTCGAAAAGTTCGGTATACTTTCATTTTCTGCGTCACTAACAAGTCGATAGGTCTCTATGTGTGAGTTATGTTTTAATTGCATTCGAAAACTATTTATTGATTAAATTATAAATATGCGCTTTGACTGCTGGGAACTATAAAGTAATGCTACTCTTTATATATTTCTGATACAACTGCTTAACTGATCCTAGAAGCTCTTTTAATCTGGAATTTTAAGTATAGTCTTGAGCTCCGAGATAAAACCGCTAATTATATAGGTATTTCTAGTTTTAAGCGTAAGAGTCTTATACAAATTAGCTATCGGACTCACTTCGTTTACTAATTTTCAAGGAATTGCATTTGTTTTCTAAAGTTTTATGAACACTTTATGTCTGTCGAGGTCTGAAACGTTACAATGATCATGTGGAGTATATATGAATCCATAACCAAAACTATCAATACATATTCGGCTGTAAATCACAACTCTGAGATATTGAACAAACATACTCCAATATTTCAAACCCTCAAACAACTTCGAGAGGTTCTCTGAATACCCTATGGGTTATGGAGCTCAATCGGGCTACAGAATAAATTCGTATTAGACATCTAAATGGCCATAAGTTTATTGAAATAAATTAGATCACAACAAGGTAATTACCTCAGTCAAGTCCTCTAAACAAATCTAACCACTGTTCCAATAGTTCAACTTGAAGGAACCGCGATATAGCAAAATTCATATACCAAAACCTTCATCATCATCTTCTAAGACTTTTTGAGAAGAAGAATTTGCAATGATTTCTAAAAAATAGTTTTTCTGATCGAAAGAATCATTATATTTAAAGTTTTCGAGAGCTAAATTGCGTACCTCTCGGGTTTGGTGATCTTTAAAGATTTCAAAAAAGTTGGGTACGCAATTTAGCTCGCGAAAACTTTAAATCTATTGCCATCATCTAATGCGTCTTTTATGCTTTAAACTCTAAATCATCTAAAACATTTACAGTTATTTTTAAATTCGTACACCTACATAGTACTCAAGCCATAAAATTTACAGTTATATGCTAAGTGTTAATTTGTCAATATTTTACTCGTAAAACTGTAGCAAAACTAGCAGCTCAAAACAGCAAGAAGAAAGCCATGTTATATACATATGCATGTGTGTATGTATAATTGGGTATTTAAGAATGCTAGTGTTAGCCATAAAAATCGCGTTTGGATACTGTGTGCTATGCCCAAAAGTGGTAGCACCGGTGGCTATTAAGGAAAACCTAAATACAACAAATTTTATAAAGTGAAATGAAAGTTCGCATAGACAGGTGTGAATTAATTTTTGTTTGCCTTTACTGTACGAGTATAACATACCTACATATACAAATATGAATTTATTTTTGCATACCGAACTTTCATTCATGCAACTACCAAATATGGTTTGTTCTACATATTTTTGAACAGTTTCTTTAAATAGCAGGAAGTCGATGGTAAAAAACATTTTTGCATATCTGACAATATTGTTTGTCAGGTCTGTTCACATAAAGTCGAGTACTTTGCTCTAACGAATGTGACTGAGAATTGGAGAATCAATAAAAAAAAATATTTCATGAAAATTCTCTACAGTAACGAGCTCCTCCGCTCTTCTAGAGCATTAGGTAGATCCCTCGTAGACTGCATTTTCGTGCTTTGGATTACTAATAGATTTAAAACAATGTATAGGTTAGGTACAGAGTTCTAATTCAATATTCTTCTTCTTCTTTTTCAGATATATAACTAATGTGCGCCTGACAGACGTTTATGAAGCACATCCTGAAGGATAAACTTACAAATTTCTATTACGTTCGCCACAAGTCCACTATATTTAAAAATGGATTTAAATTTAAAGACCGCATTAGTGGTCTGTTTGACGCTGCTCAATTTACCGTTTGGCATACACAGCCAAGATGACTCTTTGGCGGGAAGTTTTCTATCGGGTTAGTTAAAATTATTTTTTTTAGTTAAAGTTTCAAATTTTTAAATATATGTTGCAGGTCTCTTGGATACTATAACAAGTACAGCCGATTCGAAGGATTGCCCCGGTGTTTGTGTACACACGCTGGCCACACTCATCTGCTATGAAGTGCTCGATAACATACCGTGTCCATCGCCTAGTATGAAGTGTTGTATTGAAAGCGCACAGGGTAAGTGGAGTGTGATAATTGAACTCGACGAAGGAAATAGTTAAAAGCCTGATTTTTATGCTATGTACAGCTTTAAAGCAGTACCTACTAAAGAAACTCATAATTATGGCGGGAAATATTAAAAAAAAAATATCGGTCTAACATTTCTTAAACTAACTTTTGGAACAAAATCCAAAAATCTTTTTTAAATACCTTTTTTGTGATAAATATGCCTATTTTGTAGGTAAAAACATCACTTCGGCCCAAACCAGTACGAGCACAACAACGACGACAACCACAACCACCAGTACAACAAAGCGTCCAACCACTACAACAACTAAAGTGACAACCACAACGACGCCGAAACCGAAGACCACTTCCAAACGACCAACCACAACCACAACTACAACAACAACCACTAAAAAAACCACAACCAGCAAGAAACCGACAACAACCAGCACATTGGCGCCCAAGAAGGGTACAGAGAAAGATGCGGGCAATGTTGACGGTGCAAAAGGTAAACTGGCAACCGAATCTCGAGTAATGTAACCGTTATAAATTTTAATTTTTATTAACAGTGCAAAACTGTACGGGTGTTTGTGTGGCCGACCGCATTGCTGAGTACTGCGAGGCTTACTTAACGACCAATGGTCTATGTGCATCGGGCACGAAGTGCTGCGTCTCGCTGAACGATTACGCGAACGCCAAATTGCCGAAGGATATCTATGTGCCAGCTAGTAAGTGTGCTTCAACGCGAGTGAATGCAATTAATTAAGTGGATTTCTTTTATATTTCCAGAACATATGGCGAATCTGAGCAACATGCAACACAAAAACAAGACAAGTACCGCTATTAAGCAAACAACAACAAAGGTTAGCAAAAATCTTTAATTTCATTCACAATAAAAACTCAAAATTCAAATATTGTTCACCAGACAACAGCTTCCGTGGCCACAACAACAAGCACGACTACCACCACTGCCGAACCGGCGCGCACCAAAATCAGCAGCAATGCGAATGCCAACAAACCGGTGAAGCACAAAAAGGCGCCATCCACCACAACCACAACCACGACCGAAGATCCCGCCGAAGAAGAGCAGGAAGTGGAGGACGATGATGCGGAAACGCAAGATGACACCAACAACAACGATGCCAATGATAAAGCGGATAACCCGAATGGTCAAACGCTGAAGGAGTGCGAAGGTGAATGCATGAATGGTATATTCGCCATTTTCTGTGATGACATCGATTCGGAGGCCTTCTGTCCCGGTGAAGGCAGCTGTTGTGTTACCGGCGTAGCTTCAGAGGCCACGCCAGCATTGCAGGCGACCAAGGTGTCACCAACCAAACCTGCAACGAAAATTGCAAAACCACAACAACGACCGGCGGCGAAGCCAGCAGCACCGTCACAAACTGCACCACCATTACTGCAAGCGGTCGGCGGTGGCAATGATTTCTTCTCCCAAATACTTTCGTTCGCCGAAAATACACTCGGTGGCACAGGCAGTCAGCCAACACCACAGACGCCGCCACCAGTACAACGTTGTCCCGGCTTTTGCTTACTTAATATAATGGCCGCTTTCTGCGAACGTCCATCGGTACTCATCAACACACCAACTACTTGCGCCAAGGGCTCAGTGTGCTGTGACAATAGCGCTTCGCCGCCAAAACCACCACCACAAAACAGACGCCCAGCTACGCCAGCACCTAGCTCAGTGGCTACGCAGCCTTATGTTGTACCCAGTACACCATTACCCGATCCGCGTGAAGAGTGTCCGGGATCGTGTATTGTACCGTTGCTCAGCTTCACTTGCTTCAGTAAGTCTCAGAAATACCTTGCATTTGCACAATCTCCAACAATACTCATTTTCTCTTTATCCCGTTAGAAAACGCCGAGATGACGGACCTATTCAAGTGCAAACGTTCGGGCCAGATTTGCTGCGCACCCAAGAGTCGCATACTGGAGAAACAACAATTCCAGACACGCAATGATACACTTTATGCCAACTATCCACCGCCACCACCAATGGCTGGCGTACCACAACCATACCCACCGCAACCATCATACCCACAACCTCCACCACCACCACACTACATGGTGACACAACCGCCACAGGCACATCTTCACTACCCACCACCGCCGCCACCACAAATACTACAGCAACAACATCAAGCTCAACCACAACAACCCACATATGATTACTCGCATTATGGCGCCGCCTTGTTGCCGCAACAACAGTCGCATCTGCCACCACCACCGCCACCAGCACCGGCACTACCACCCACCACAACGACCACTACCACGACCACCACCACAACACCACGTCCACATGTCTACTCGAAATATGTTTGCGGCGTCAAGGGCACGCTACGCAGTGGCCGTTCGCGTTCTTCGCCAGCACTCTCGTTGGTCTCCTACGCACGCGCCATGTATGGTGTACAACGTTCCTCGCGACAGCTAGACCAGGTGTATACACCATTGAATACGCAATTGAACAAATCAAATGAACGCCTCATATTGGGATCAGCGATTGTGCCCATACAAATACACAATGATCTGATACCGAACGATGAGTGGCCGGATGCGAACCAGCTGCGTTCATATCACGAGCAACAGCCGATTTCGGCGGCAGCTGTGCAAAGCCGTTACCGCCATTCGGTGGTCGGTGAGCCAGTCTATGCGATGAATTACAATGTCTCAAGGCGGCGTGCGCGTGTTGTTGGCGGTGAGGATGGCGACAATGGCGAGTGGTGTTGGCAAGTGGCGCTGATTAACTCGTTGAATCAGTATTTGTGTGGAGCCGCTCTGATCGGTACGCAGTGGGTGCTGACGGCGGCACATTGTGTCACAAAGTAAGTTTTTCTGTTTTAAGGAATAAGAATAAGTTGAAAAGATTTTAGAGAGCCAAAATGGAAGGATTTTGGTAACAAAAGACCCTTGATTCAATTGTGTTTCCCTGGGTATCTATATCTGTCGTGCTCGGAAACTCAAATTACAGCTCATATAACAGCTGAATGATTTTCTATATTCTAAACTCTATCCGAGTCGAGTTTTAACTTGCATTTTTTACTCTAAGTTTCGCTGCTTTATATTTCGTATTAATTTGACTTTCTTTCCCGTTTAAGTATCGTACGTTCTGGTGACGCTATTTACGTCCGAGTTGGCGACTATGATCTGACGCGCAAATACGGTAGTCCCGGCGCACAGACCTTGCGAGTGGCCACCACATACATACATCACAACCACAATAGTCAAACACTGGATAACGACATAGCGCTTTTGAAATTGCACGGACAGGCAGAGCTACGAGATGGCGTGTGCTTAGTAAGTATAGTGCTATAAACCGTTAATTCTTAACGGCTTTATTTTGTATTTTCATAACCTAATCTGAAATTTAATGCTAATATTTTAACATTTTCATTCCGTTAGGTCTGCTTGCCAGCGCGTGGCGTCAATCATGCTGCTGGTAAACGTTGCACAGTCACCGGTTACGGTTATATGGGTGAAGGTATGTAAACTTTATCAATAGCATACTGTTAGTGACATGCGTAACACAAATCTTTTCTCAATCTCTCACCATCCAGCCGGTCCCATACCGCTGCGCGTGCGTGAAGCTGAGATACCAATTGTGAGCGATGCCGAGTGCATACGCAAGGTCAATGCGGTCACCGAGAAGATATTCATTTTGCCCGCCTCAAGCTTCTGCGCCGGCGGTGAGGAGGGCAACGACGCCTGCCAAGGGGATGGCGGCGGTCCGCTGGTATGTCAAGATGATGGCTTCTTTGAACTGGCTGGCCTGGTGTCGTGGGGCTTCGGCTGTGGACGCGTCGATGTGCCGGGTGTTTATGTGAAGGTTTCCTCCTTCATTGGCTGGATCAATCAAATAATCAGCGTTAATAATTTATAGTCATATAAGTTGGAAATGGAACAAAAGGATGGCGCTTGACTTGAAATTTGAAATATGAAGTTTAGTTATTAAATAGCAAATAATTGAGTATTTATTTTATAATGAATGTATGTTTAGCGCGAACCCACACACTTGTAGAATGCTCTCCGCGATACTGCTCGAGTGTTCTACGAATGTGTGGTTCATTTAAGTTTAAAGTTGCACACATATTTTCGACTGTTGATCCATAAAATATTATATTAAATATTAATCTATATAATTCTTATGTACTTATACATATACATACTTACATTCTATATACTTATATTTAGTTTAAAACTTTAGTGTAAGTTACATGAACTGTTTACTATTAATATTATTTAATGCTCCGAACATACATACACATACGCCAACATACATACATATATACAAGTACGTACATAAGTACAGTTTCTTATATGTATGTTCAGTTGTGTATTATTTATGAAAAAATTTCAAAAATTTAACTGCGAAGCAACGATATTAGTTTTACACGTATTTGCATTTATACATATGTACATATGTATGTATTTGTACATAATTTAAGCTTATTTTGTCATATGATTGCATATAAATTTTGCTTAATAAAGTACACATTTAAATTAAAAAAAAAAAGTTTCAGAAATAAATGTCTCCATTTTCGAAGAATTTAATTTTATTATCTTGACTCGTTAAAACGACTGCGAACGAGTTGAATCCCATTATCCTCTTGCGCTCTAGCGCTGAGCATCTGCACTTCGTGTGACAGCATTGGTCAACACGACTGCGAATTTCTTCTGCGCTAGTCCGAAACGCAGGAGATCCACTAAACTACTCGCTGTCAGTAATTAGGCTTCTCTTGCCGCAATCTTGAGCTCTAACTGCTCATACTAATGAGTAAAAAATTAGTCAGACTCTAACTACTAAAGTTGTTTGAAGTAAACTCTGGAGAAAATATCCAGGCACTTCCTTCTCTATTCTCCAGCTTTTGCAAAACTGATATTGAAACATCACGGCAATTATATCTTTGACGAACATGGCAAAATAGCCGGAATTTATAACAGCCGCTTCAACATATTTCTGCCTCACTCAAAATTGTCGATTTTCATGAGTCTTTTCGTTCAATTTAGGTATCACAATAGACGTCCTCAGCTGTCTAAGTGGCATTATTTTTGGTTGCCATTTTCAACCTGACTCAAATTAACTTAATTGCCTATAAATTTAAATCAGGTGGTAATAGTTTCTCTTTACAACAATATTTTGTTAGACAAGTTTTTTTAACCCGTTTTTGTATTATTTAATTTGTTTTATTAACTTTTAAAATTATTAGTTTTTTTTAATATGTGGCAACTCTTCTCAATCACATTTTACTTTAATATTTCTTAACTGCTTCAAATTATAGGGTCTAGTTTTGTTATTGATGTTGTCGAATTAATACAAATATTCGCACAGGTGGCAACTTTTAATATTGTTATATTAAATATTTATTCGAAAAAAGCAGACCTTCTCCATCAGAGTAAAATAATATTTACCATTTTAAAATGTATTGACTACTTTTGGATCTTCTCTGATCAATTTTTATTCCATTCATCCAATTTTTATTACCGAAACCATACCTTTGTGTTTCAATCTTACCTTTACGACAGAGAAAAGAAAGTCTGTCTGTAGATGGAAGAAGAAGAAGTGCGCGACATTTTAATATTCTTTTCAAATTGAGATCTTTACAAATTATAAGTGGCACTATAACTGAAGAGATACATTATTTTAATTTTTTTAGGGTTCAAGTTTAATGTCTTCAATTGACTCATAACGGTGCCTCCGGAGCGGTCGTTTGAGTTTGCTGTTTAGCCAAGCTTCATACGAAACTAAATTCGGCGATTACAGTGGTTGCAGCACGATATTTGTTGAAAATTTGGCAAAGAAACTCACGAAGAATTAATGCAGTATGCGACGGGGCATTATCCTGATGAAAACCTCAAGAGTTGTCGGTCCATAATTACGGCCTCTTTTTCCAAATCGGAAGGAATTCAGGGGTCTACCACAACTCTAACTTTCATTGTCGTGGTTTTTTCGGCTACGAATCAACTTTGCCACGATATTCGGCCGATTGATCGTCTGTTTCCGAGTCGTAAGCATACATATGTATATCCAAGACTCTTCGCCCAGTAGTCGCAATGCATTGTTTGACAGACGTTAACACATCGCAGTTTTTCGAAAAAATTTAGTGATTTTGAAATCAATCGTGATTTCACTTTTCTTAGGCACAAATTATTTTTCAAAATGTTTCTTCCGACATTCCAACGATGTGAGCAAGATTTCTAAGTGTTAATTGTCGATTCCAAAGCAACAATTCGTTTATTTTACTTACGTGCTAATCATCAGTTGATGTTGATGAACGTGGATCATAGTCAAGAGGGTCGATCTTTGAATAATTTGTACCAATCAAAAAAACTAGCTCGAGACAAACAACTAACACCGAAGTTTTTCTCCATCGTTCTGAATATTTCTATTGGTATTAGAAGTTACACAGTTGATGTTCCCAGTTCTATACGAGATCTTTTGTAAGTGCAAAAAAAACATATGAATTGAGTATTTTCATTTTTTTCTTTCTGGAATATTAGCATGATTCTGTATTATGTAACCACTTTAAATTTGTCTTGGGCTGGTCGGGAAAGTATAGAGCTTGTATTTTTCAATGCACAGTAAAGATGAACTCTGCTAAACCTCACAGTTTCAATATCACGACCTTTACGAAATCATTCAAATTTTATCAAAACTGTTTATGTGGATAGATTAAATAAGGGAACATCAAGTCAAGTCAAGGCAAATATGATCAAAAGCATTCGAGTCATATTTTGCGAGTAAGCAATAGATTTTAACATCACCTCAACACATTTTAACTAATGTTTTCTCAGTTGAAATGCTTCAAAATACCATCTTTTTTTGGCAGGAAGGCAGCATAGTAGAGGTCAAAAGAGATATTATTACGAACGAATACAAAGAAAAGTCATCGCTTAGCCCCCCTATTTGCATCACTTGGCTACCAATACCATTTTTATAGCTCCCGAAACTATTTTATATGCCCCGGACAACTAGCTCTGGTTCTTTTGAGAACATAAATATAAAAACCTCGAACGAATTAAAGTTCACTACCATCGAAGTATAAAGTATATATAATTTATTGGTTAGTCGAAAAAATCATTTCGTATTTCTAAAAAAAAATTTAAATTTTAACTATTATTTTTATATTTACAATAATAAATATGCGGAGTACATGGAGAGTTTGAATAGTCTTAGGCACATAGTGATAACACAAAAGAAGCTTTGAATGAAATATTAATAATTAACGAGTTCACTATTTAAGGCAAGACTTTGTGCGTTTGAGAGAGTAAAATAAAGTTTTTGGCAGCTTCAATTTTCAGCTTGATTTTATTAAAATGAATATATTATATTTATCGCTTGCCATATGTTTTTTTTTTTTTGTGTCAAGGACTATCACTGCCTCCTAAAATTACAATTACATTTTTTCAAAGACGAAATGAAATTAATATTTTTATGCAAAAACACTTTTTTTTAGTTTTCAATCTAAATCGTTACCACTACTTTACAATTAGTGCGCCTTTTTGAGCTGAAAATTTCACACAGTTTTGCTTTCAACACATGTTGAATATTCAAACATAAGTTAATCCAATTAAATTTGTATTATTCTTCATGAACGAGAATATAAACTGAAAAAAATTGAAATGAAAACACCCTTTCACTAAGCAAAAAGTAAAGCAATTAATTCTATGTTGAAACAATTATGAAATCAACAGTATTCTTTGAACATTTTTTTCGCTCATAAAATTTGTTTTTCTGTGTATTTGCGCGCCAAAACTTTAAAGTGCATTTTTTTATGTCAAAGGATATTTCTCTATTACTTACACGCATAATGGCAAAGGCTCATATAACCCTTTCAGTCAAATAACGTATTTCAGTGAATAGTGAATTTTAACGGAAAGTGCGTTAAAAAAATCTAACATGAAACCATAGCACCCATAGCAAACAGTAAAAAAACAGTTAATGAAGTAGCAAGCACATAATGATCAAAATGGCATGAGGAAGTGAAACTCAGCGCATATCTGCACACATATATTAAAAAGCATATATTTCCATATATTTATGTATGTGTATTCATTTACCTATACCGCACACATACAAAAGCAGCGCGAAAAAGATGTTATGTAACTACGCTTAGATACATTATATAAAAGTTGAACATCTTCAATTCAAACACACACAAATTATAGTAAGCCTACAATAAAAATGGTTTGAATGTATGTGTGCGTATGCACGCATATCCTTCAGTGCACCCAAGCATCCTTAAGTTACCACCAAACTCACTCACGCATACATGCACACAGCTGTCAGATCTACAAATAGTAAAATCGCGAAAACTAGGCGGAGTTCCTTGTCAAATAGTCTACATTTCCTCTTACAAACACATAGAGAGCAACGCATATTGCCGTTCTCACGCACGCACGCACTTTTTACCACTCTTTCTCGCGCTCTCTAAATCAGTCCGAATTTTTGTAATTCATTGCAGTCGATACGGCGCATGCGTAACTTATTTTCTGATCAGAAAGTCACAGCTTCCAACAAGCGCGTAGCTTGCCACTCACCGGCCACGGTGAGTGAGTACGAGCGTTCGGTGCGCTGTGTGCTCACACGTTGGCTCACCCCTTACGGTTTACCTAGTCAGCCTGCGGCCAGCCAGACGCCCGTATGTCAAACCAGCCCTGTACCGTGATGTGCTTGACTACACGATTGCGCGCACACAGCAACGAAAACCGCACGCGCTTGTGTGTGTGTGTACACGCAGGCGTTTGTGTTGGTATGCGCGTGATTTCTCAATTTTCAAGCAGCGCTCTCGCTATGCTTTTTGCACTAACTTCGTTTTGTGACAGCGCGCTCTTGCACAATTTAACCCTTCCCTATAGCAATCCTTACTGTCGCACAGCAGCAATCAGAGTCGAGGTTGCTTGTATGTGTGTGTGCTTTTAATATTTTTGTTGGTATTTGCCCTTTTCTCTTTGATTGCAAGCAGTTCTAAGACTTTTCCCTCCAAGAAAGCAGACACAACGTCAGCGACGGTCACACACAAACAGTCTTGTAGTCGTCGGCAGCTCTGGCACAGGCACAGCTATTTGGACTTAGAGTTCGACATCCAGCGCGTGTACACTCGTGCGAGCAGCAAACCAGCAAGCGACCGACCGACCAACCGGCCGGCTTCCATACAGCAGAACATAACACAACAGTTGTCCAACGACGACGCGAGTGACTAGAACTTTGTCTGCCATCAATTAGAACGGACGAGTGGCGCGCACTACCGCGTTGACGGTCCTCAAAGCAAAAGCAAAAAAACTCTATAATATTTTTTAGTCTAATAAAAACGAAGAAACTACTAATTAAAGTGGATTAAGCGAAAAAGACGTTTTAACGCAAAATTTTAGTGTATTCTCAGTTTTGTGTAGCTTTGTTGCTGTTGTTTTTGTTTGTTTTCTTAATAGTTGGTGACTAACGCGCCTTCGCTCTCTTTGTGTTGTGTGTCCTCCAATTAGTGCATCTTGTCGTTTATTGTAATCGTAGTTTGCATGTTTCACAAACACGCTCCGTGCAACATTTTGTATTTTGTGTGTGTGAGTTCAATTTATTTCAATCATTTGATAACAAAATCCCGAATCCTTTCCCGCACCTTCATCCTAAACATCCGCATCCTTTACTTCGGCAACACTACGGTGTTCACAAAGCGCCCGCTCGCAATGGATCCAAGCAGTCAAGTTAGTGTTACTATAGCAACAACAACAACCCCGCCCAACGCCTCCACATCCACAACAGTTGCCGTGCCCGCCAGTACATTAGCCACGAGCGTGGCTACAACCGCGTGCGCTTTAACAACAGTAACTACAACCATCTCCAGCACCAGCAATGTCAGCGCTCCCGCCACTGTTGTAACGTCCGGCTTAGCCGTCGGCAATCAAAGCGCAACGGTTTTAGCACCAGCGCCAGCGCCAATCTCAACGGCGACCGCTGTGGGTGGCACGCTCAGCCTAACGGCGGCTTGCAGTCAGCCCACACAGCCGCAGCAGGCAGTGCCTATTATCGATCTCGTGCGTGGTGACGATGCTAATAATTCGTCGATACCCAGCATTATTTCGGAAGGACAACGTTCACTCTCTGCCGCGCCGTCCGCCTCATCAAGTCCGATACTGAGTCCGCCTGGCAAAATATTCGGTCGCAATGCGAATGGCACAAGTAAGTTTTAGATTCTAAGTTTATTTAAATTGCATTATTTTAAACTGTTTATTTCTGAGTTTAGAAATTAAGGCAAAATTTCAAATCCATTTATGTAGTAAAGTGTTGACAACTTAGTAAACAACGTGTCTTTATTATTGAACAATATTTCAAAAATAATGAACATTTGGGGAAATTGGTTACAAAATCTGGTGGGAATAGTGTTTTAACTTCGATAACTGTGAAGATCAATTGAAATGACGGCAAATTCAAATCTTGTGTTAATTTTGGGACACGCGGTAAATGTAACACAGGGATAATACTAAACCTAGTTGAATTCTTTGATTACAAGCCAGCAGTCTAAGTCTGTCTAGATTGACTTTGTAACAGTCATACCGAGTCAAGACAACAATATGTATTCCCATATTTTACCTCGATCTCAGATTTTTAACCCTCCAAGCACTGTCAACTGAGCAGTATTATGGAGAGGGATTTGGGCTAAGAGATCCGTCGTCGACTTAACACTTATCTGCTTGCTTACAAAAAAAAGTTTTTTTGTCGAATTCTATAAAAGAGAGTACCATCTTAGTAGGGGTATAACCCAGAGCACAAAGCAAAGTTTTATTTTGAAATCGCTAAATGTTGTAAGATTTTAATGCTCTACAGACCTTTGCACAGAAGCTGGGATCCCCTTCACAAATAAAAAAAACTGTCCAATTTTGATCGGTCAGTTTGTATGGCAGCTATGTGGTTAACCAATCTGAAAGAATTCTTCAAAGATTATACCGCCATTTTGGTTAATAATTTATGCCAAATTTCGTAAAGATATCTCATCAAATAAAAAAGTTTTCTATACAAAGTATTGATTTGATTATAATCAATATTGGTTCGATATCGGTGGTTCAGGCTAACGAATAGCTTCTTGGTGAGAAAAGAACATTTGTGAAATTTCAGATCAATATCCCAAACACTGAGCAACTAGGCCGTATACATACAGAAGAACATCGTCAAATCGACTTAGCTCGACACACTGATCCTTTATATATACATTTTTAGGCTCTTCGACGTTCTTTTGGGTGTTACAAACTAAATATACCTGTTTAGGATTAAAAATGTATTTCTTATTATATACACGCTTTTAGTAAGTATCATGTGGTTCCAATTGGTCGGATGGAAGTGGTACCTTTTCCACCTTAGTCGGGTTCAAGGCCAACCTAAAACCTCTGCTATGCTGTAGGTCCGACACCTGGCCGCAGGGCAACTCCACATTGAACTGAATTTTGAATACTACTTGCCTTTAGACTTAAACCACAGCCACCATGAATCTCCCAAAGGGGCAAACCCAATGAGCAAATTAAAGCCAACTCCAAGAGCTAACTGCTTCTTGTGATACCAGATTTAAATCTCCGGTCAGACCTTGTAGCTTTTGCTACCACCGGTTGAGCACTCATCAAACTCAATGATTGGTGACATTTGTCGCTTGAACTTTAAATGTCTCTTCATTAGAAGGAATTTTATTCAAATCTATAATATCAGTTCAAGCTGAGTAGACCATGCTGAAATTTCGAGGCAAGCCAAATAACACACATAGTGCATATTCAATTTTATCGTCTCTTACGACAGGCATACCTTAAATCTACCCCGAAACCCCTTAGGGAAATTCTATGCACAATAATATTTTATGCTTTTGAAATATTGTCTGTTCTTTATTTTTTTTTAAATACAAGTTGCACCGCTATATTACGAAATCAATGCTCTACGGTTAAGTGATTTCATTCCTCCTTGAACGTTAGTAAAATCACATGCTCTTCTCCGCGATCAATATTCATCATTTCAAACATTTTTAAAACAATTGAAATGAAAATTTCAGTAAAAATTTCGCGACATTTTTTTTCAAATAGTTGTAATTGAAAAAAAAACCTTCATGCAAGCCTTTAAGAATTGTATCTCAAAGACCTGTGTAAAATTTCATGAAGATCGGCTGAGTAGTTCTCGAGAAATCTTGCCAACCGACTTCAAAAATACAGTTTCGTGAAAAACGCGTTTAAAGACGGCGCACTTAGCCTAGCTAGCCTCAAGTGCACAAGTTCTCAAGACCAAACTATTACTGGGATCAACTTGGAAATTTAGGAAAAATGTTAGTTTTTTGAAACCCAGTAAACCCATGTAACTCCTTAAATACCCAATGAGCTAGAAATGAGTCACAAGGCGGTACAAAATTTTACTCGAAAACGTCGCAGCTTTTTGGAACTTTTCAAGAGCCTATATAGCGAAGCCATATCGCTTAAGAAAGTTGGGAGGCTTCGTTTCGGTTTCTTGCACAAGCAGTATGTTGTACGTTTTCAAGATCTTCTAGACGTAAAAAGCGCCAAGTCGTTTCATACTGTCAGCTCTACGATCTTATTGCAATTTCAACTACGCTTGCTATATTTTCTTCACTGCGTGCTGAGCGGGTCTATTGCAATTTGCCAATAATTAAAGCTAGATTTCAAGATGTTGCGAATAGTACGCTGAGTACGCTGACAATGTTGACCAAAAGTTAAGCGAAATGCACGAAACACATCTTTACAGAACGTGAATTTTCGAATAAGTTGACGATCTGTGAACGTTGTTCAGGCGTAAGTTTTTCCACGATGAAATGCCAAACAACACTGTACAGAAAATCGTCATACAGTTGACGCGATTCATGCGTTGATCGTGTCAAAACAAGGAGCTATTTGGAAAAAAGGACCTCCACTTGGAACACCCTTAAAAAAGGGATCTCTCAGTTGTTATGACATTTAATAATTGCGAAGTGGAGGTGTTGGTATTTTTCTAATAAAACCAAGAATATTGCCATACTGAAAGCCCGTTCGCCTAAATAAAATGACATTTTTTTAAATATATATTTAGAAATGTAAGAAAATATTTACCAAGTTTTCTTTTGAGAAGAGTCAGCTTTAAAAAAATTAACTGTTTTTAAATTAGTATGAAACTGGGACCCAACTGCAGTAGCTTTGCGTGGTGATATTTAGTGTAACTCCTATATCATGTTGCAAAAGCTTGCTGTTGACTTCGATCAGTTCTGGAATATGGATTTAGCGGTATGAAATCAGAAGTTAAACCATTTAGAGAGAAGTGTTTGAGAAATGGATATGTTCCATTTATAAAATTAACATCTTTCAGTAGGCAAAATTTCAAACGGTGATACAATCTCAATATGCTGAAATCACATATTTTTAAGAGCTCGAGTGAACTGTACACATATCGAAAGTTGGTTCGAAAATATTATTGTTCAACGTCTCATTCTAAATGTTGTCATTTCATTAAATCACGTAATCAAAAAACTTTAACCTTTCGCCAGCAACAGTTATGTGCATAATAGCTTCAGCTTAATACGCTGGGTATAAAAATCTGTCTGCATCATTGCACAACAAAAATGCACTCACCCAGTTAGACGCCAATTTTTTCACTCACCGCCAGAGTAGAAGTTTTTGTGAGTCTATGTCAATCAATGAAAAAAATTAAACAACACGCACACATACACACAAGTTGACAATATCTAAAGTCATGACATTACTAAAATCATGTGAAAGCATTGAAAGGCAGCCAGTTAAGCCAGAAAAAGCTTTAGCAAAAAGGAAAGTTATTTAGGGGGATAAAAACACGCGGCGGTTTTTTCCACCCTCAAAGCATTTAAAAGCGCATATATGTATATGTGTGCAGTATTGAGAAATCTGTGTATGGAAACTTATACACATACACATACATAAATAGTGAATATGAAATCGGAAAAAGCGCACATTTTTATATGAAAGCGTAGAAAAAGCGTCCAAAATAGCAAGGATATGCCGTTGGATATGTCTTGAATTGTATTGTTTGCAGCTGAAGCGCCGCCGGGAAGCTCAATATTTAGTTGTGAAATTTTGTATTCTTCAACACATTTTCAAAGCAAAAAAACTAGCAGCAAGCAACATTATTGGCAGGCAAATAAAAGTAGTCCCGCGTCACTGGCTTTTTTACGCTTAATTAGAACGCATTTCAACGTATTTTTAACGGGTCTCAAAACTGAAGAAACTACTAAAAAGACGCGCAATTGTCACGAAAGACAGCAACAATCCAATAAAAAAGTATTTCTCAAATAAATGAAAGCCAAGCTAGAAAAACACCCTTAGCTCTTAAATACTCAAGATAAATATACAACCTTTGTCTACCTGAGAACGCCATATTTGTAAGAAGAAACCACAATACCGTTGTGCAACATTCAATAGCACCCTTGAAGAGATCTTTCAACTGCCGTTAGACACATACAAGCACAAATCAGCAAACAAAAGGTGTGTGATCTTCTATAAGTAGAAGGAAAAACAAGTTTCTAATATTTGATAGGCTGACAACACGAAGGATATGCGTGAAGAGGACACACACGCACATATACACGAAAAACGAACTGTAAAAGCAGCGACAGTTAGACCAACCCCAACCAGGGAACGCACCCCTAAACTGAGGAGGGTGTTTTTTTTTTTTTGTTAGCAGGCATGAAGGCACAAATACACACTCACGTACTCAGTCACGCACACCAACACACACGCTCACGGTGCAACGCGCCTGCCCGTCAAACTTACCTTGAGGCAAGCGGTACACTGCTGCATTAACAGCAGCTCTCGGCAATTTGTTGCTAGCCGCAGCTACAGCATGACACATGTACATACATACATACATGTGTACACATATGCATAGACATAACTACACGTCTCCTATTAAGGCAAAGAAATTCGTAGTTGGCCGCATCAGGAGCAAAACATTTTGTTGACTAACGGCCACGATTGTCATCAATCTTAAGGTAATGCCCGAGCGCCGCCACACCACGCCTCCTTCCCCTGCTGCCGCCCATTACACGGGTGTTGAGGCTGCGCCCAGCCACTTTTGCATTCCTTGTCAGCGCAAAGCTAGCTAGCTGGCTGCTGAGGCTGCAGTCAAGGCGTTTTTACTTATTCATTTGTTTTTTTATTGTTCTTGTTGTGCGTCTTTCACCCTTCGCTTGTGATTGGTAAGCGAGTGTCTGACTGCTTGGTTGGCTGGCTGGCCTGGTAGGCTGTCTCTGGCACACAACTTTTACTGCAGCCTGTTGCGCATGCGCATCATACACTACGACCAGCTACGCGCATCAGCAAGTCATCGACGAACTCATCGACGCATCGGCGTTATTGCCACCGTTGGAATTTTGATCGACAAGAATTTGGTCGTTTAAAAACTCCTTAATTTATCGTACGGGCATATGAGAAATAGTTTCGCCGTATATCGTTTAGGTTTTTTTACCCATGCCCACATACGCATACATACAATTGTGTGAGTATTTGTTGTTGCTTTTGCTTTTTTATTGCGTTATTTCACTTGTACTGCATTCGTTGCGAGCACTTCCCCAAATAAATGCGCCGAGTTGGCTTTTTTCTGCGCTCAAGCTGGCGGCTAACTGCTGATTGCTGACTACTGACTGCTAACTGTTGGCCGCCAGTGCCGGTTGGCCGGTTGGCTGGTTAGCAATGCAGCGCCTATAGCTCATCAATACTTCAACGGTGGCGCGGCGCAGCGTTACGCTGTTCAACACCATTGCTGACAACAACAGCAACATTATCAACAGCGACAAGAATCTGCGCTGTGCGACAATGTCTGTCCGTCCATTCGCCTCAGACGCTGGTTCGTTGGTATGTGACAGCGTCGACTGTTGTCATTATTGCCTTCAAGTGGCGAGCAAGTAAAAAGCTCCAGCAGCTACTTACTGTTTTTTTCGCGCTTGCCGCTCTCGACTTTTGCAGTAAAAACAGCATATTTAGCAAATGACAACAACAAGACGCGCGCACATTTACGCTTACTTACATATTCATGTGTATGTGTGCTTGGTTGGAGTTGGTTTGGGGGGGGCAAAAAAGTAACAATGTCTTCTAAGTGATGCCACGCAAGCGCAGCATCATGTCGCAACATACAGTTGCACGTATGTATATTTGTGTATATTGTTGTTTGTTTGTATGTAGAAAGTGTAGCTGAAACAAAAAAAATCATCGGAAATTAAATGAGAAAGAAGTGTGGTACATTATTTGTGTATTAAAATCACGTCTCATTTATTTATTGCTGCCAATGCAATTCCAAAGAGACGAATAAATAAGCAACGCACACACAAACGCGCTCACTGCCGCACAGACTAGCAGCATTAAACAGCAGCAAATGACAGGTACAAAATTACACAAGCATTACCGTGAGACTTTAACCCCTAGACTGGACCAGGTGGCTGGTGTTAGCCATGCCCACGTTTTAACATTATCAGTTGCCTGTTTTTTTACAATAAAAGAAAGCACATCAATCACATATTAACATAAAATAAATATTTGCTAAATTTTTGACAATGATTTCTTTATGAAAATTTTTGGTAGTCACGAAAGTCTAATGAGTTCCTCGTAGCAAATTTAGATGTGAAATGTAAACTGAGAGTGGAAATTGCACCGACAGTATCATATATTGAAACCTCTCGAAGATTTAACGGACAATACTCGTATATTGCTTGTTCGGTCTACCTCCATTAAAACCTCCATATATGTAAAAGAGAGAGCCTGGTTTACAGGTAGTATAGAATAGTTTAGTACTTCACATAATCCACACTGCCTAAAATAGAGCCTCTAAAATGAAGCAATTAAAGGATGAACCATTTCGAAGTTGCCTACTTTAAAAAAAAAACACAAAAAGTTAAAATTTAATGGTGAATGTTTATTATTATGCAAAAGAACATTCTTTGGCATTTATTTATTTCAAATGATGGCCGCGGCTACGTCTCAGATGGTCCTCCCAATGAGTTCAGTTGTGCAACTGGCGGATGACACTCTTGATATTTTGCCACAAGGCCTGAATCGAAGCGGGAATGTGCGCATAGACTTTAGACTTTACATATCCACACAGGACAAAGTTTAACGGTGTCATATCACACGATCTTGATGGCCAATCGACCGCTCCAAAACGTGAAATTAACTGCTCACCGAAGTATTCTCTCAATAAATCGATGTGAGGGAAATGGCGCCATCCTATTGAAACTAAATGTCACCGATATCACGAGCTTCAACTCCAGGCATTAAATGGATTAACCGTCGGCATTGACGGTTACGATCTCACGGAATCATGTTTGAATAAATATAGACCGATTATTTCACCGGCTCACAAGACACACCAAACCATTGTTTTTTTCTGGATGAAATGGCAGCTATTGGATGTCTTCAGATTCCTTCTCGTCCTAAATGCGGCAATTTTACTTGGTTACATAACGATTGAGCCAGAAATGGGCCTCATGGCCAAAAAAAGGAGGCTCGAAAACGTCGGATCTTCTTGGAACTTTTCAAGAGCCCATAAAGCGAAGTGATATCATTTGGGAAGGTCGTGCGTCTTAAGACATTGCGCCAAGTCGTTCTATACGTCAATCCAAGTTGCTGTAAACGGCGTCGAATCGACTCTCCACGGTTTTCGTGTACACTCTCAGCTACGGCTGCTATATTAACTTCACTGCGTACTGGTCGTGGTCTCTTCGGTTGAATATTATCCAATAATAAATGCTGGGTCTCAAGATGGATGACGGCGTTGTGAATAGTACGCTCAGTAGGCCGATTATGTTGACCATAAGTAAAGAGAAGCGCGCGAAACATATTCTTTACAGAACGTGAACATTTTTCCATGATGAAATGCCGAACGATACTGAACAAAAATGGCATGATCTGTCAAAAAAGGCTATTGAAAAAAGTACCTCTATTTGGATCACTCTTTAGAGTTTTTCATCGAAGGACAAGGTATTACAATACTCAGTTCAAACAATATTTCATACAAAATTTCGCGAAGTTGTTATGTTGGTCTAATGTTCCGACAAGCGGACAGTTTTTGAGTTGAAAAGGACGTGTGCAAAATTTCAGATCACTAATTCACTTATATACAAACAGACCGACAGATAGACGGACTCAATTTAGGTGTTGCAAACTTCGTGACAATTTTAATCTAAGCTGTTCTGAGTATAATTATTCATTGTTTCACGTGACAGAAAGAAAACACATTTTACGGTGGAAGGCGAATGCTGTTTTTTACAAAGTTTCAAGTTTTTTAAGCGTTAAATGAAAAGTTTTCAAAGAACAATCAAAACATTTCTAGTTCACTTTCAAGTCTGCTTCATGACAATTTCTTAAGCAATGTCAATTAAAGGCTTGGGCGAGTTGTGGATCTGACAACTAGAAAACCATTGCGGATAATAAAACCCTACTACATAGCTAAATCTCCATGAAATGTTAAGCGAGGATAGGGGTTAAATTTTATAGGTTGATATTAGTATGTACATACAAGTTTGGACCAATGAAGAATATTATTGAAATTCATGTTGAGTGTTGAATTGGGTGACTAAATGGTTTAAAAGTTTAAAACAACCTATAGGATTGTATGTGATTTCATTGAAAACCCATGCTACACTCACTGGACCAAGCCCAAAAGCTAGCGCTTATTTTACTATGTCTACATCTTTCTTTTTGGTGGCCTGCGATAAATACAAAGAGTACAGCCGAGGTACGAATGTGAATAGTTTTTGATGCTTGATGAGCATCTTTGTACTTCCAAGAGAAAGTTTTAACTCTCTAATCCAATCTATTATTAACTGAAAATTGAAAAAAACTTTAACAGTTTTATATATGGGAAACCCTTCAAATGTAATTTCAACTGATTTTAAAATTGTACGCCTTTGAATAGCTTCAACTGCTTACGAAGTGTGCAAAGGCATTTTAGGCCTCTACCCCAATACAAGGGTTAACATTATCACTGCTTGTTAGTGCTAATGTAAACTATGTCTTTCTCTCGTTCTCAGCACATCATACCTTTTATCAGTGCTGCTATCATTAATACCTCAGAGCTTGTGCAACAGTTTGCTTTGCTGCTGTGCTGTGTTGTGCCACAAGGCAGCTAACAACAAACACAGCGAAACTCAACGCACCAAAGAAATCATTCCACCAGTTTATATGTATGTATTAGTGCGCTATTGGACACTCATCGCACGCGGTGAGGAGAAATGTGGTGGCGTTCAAGTCAACATGCAAGCAGCCTGCCACTCCCCCACCTACCGCACCAAGCCTTACTAATTATAATTTTTTGCAACAATAATTTGAGCAGAAACAAATGACAACTAGCAAAAAAGTGGGCCTATCAGCAGACATTCAGTTGTTGTTGTTGTTGTTTTATGCTTTAGCCGTGTTATATTGTTAATGTCCAGCAAGTTGGCTGGCTGACGGCCATGCCGATGTTGACGATCAGCACCAACCGGCGAGTGCCACCAACAACAGGGCAGCGTAGCAACATTGGCAGCAGGAAGAGCAACACCAAAGACAACAGCTACAGGGGCTGTCAGAACGCTTGCGTGGCGGGTGCAACGCTGGCAAACTGCACGCACATATGCACAGACACTCGCTAACCAAGTCCAGCAGCTTATGCAGAAGTCCGTGTTAGCTGTTGGCGGCAGTAATTGCCGCATCGACGACAGTTCGTGCAACAATATTCGAGTTGTGCGCACACACTTTTGTAGTTGCCCTACTAGCGCAACAACTGCGCCACGGCAAGAGCAAAACACAAGACTGCCTGTGGCCGGCAACGCCGTACGCGTGGGCCATACGGCGCTGGATCTAACCTCACTTGTGGCTGCCACCGTCTTTTGTCTTCTGTGTCTTGCTTGCTTATTGCTTCGCTGCCGCATTTTATGGCCGTGCGCACGCACAAAAATATATGTTCTCACATAATTATTTACGATTTCACATTATCATGCAGCATTGCCATATATTTGTATTTTATTTCAATTCATTTGCTTGCTTGCATTGTTGTTTTTGCTGTGCGACATTTTCACTTTTCGCTGCATCAACATTACGCGCCTGTTCGTCCGTCAGCGGCTCACTCATGGCCCTTCAATCACTTGATTTTGCTTCTGTTCATTAGGCTTTTTCTTTGCGCGCTTTTGCACTTTTTGCTTTTTGCATACACATATACTAGTATATAAGTAGGTATTTATATATGTATGTATTTATATATGTATGTATTTATGCATGTATAAGTGTGTGTGTCTGTTTATGTTTTTAGTGCGCTAATGCCAATACTTAGCGTTCGTTCAACTGACATTATCGTTAGCATCAACAATCGCACAACAGCAACAGCAACAGCAACAACAATTGAGTGGCACATGGCTACCCATAACGATCGCAATCGATAATGAACATACTTAAATGGCGACTAGGTGATTTGTGTTTTCTACACGGGGTTGAGTTGCAGTTTTTTACACATAAATTTTGCTTTATGTGAGTGTGCTGCGCTCACTCATACATATGTACATGCTTGCGATTGGAGGGCGTTGAAGGTACATGTAATTGTTCTTTTCGTGGGTTAAAGGCTAGAGTCTCCAAGGAGGTCAAGAAAATCATACTTTTCTTAGAGGAAATGCTTTCAATGATTTAGGCAGAGGAAGCTTAAGATCGATAATTTAATTTGGAGAGGATCAAAGTTACCGCCTTTCTGTTTTATTCTTGTAGATTCGCATACAACAGCTTGCGGATAAGAACTTGAGCAAAGAACTGCAACTATTAATTTCAAATATAAATTTATATTTACAATATCCATCAGTTTAGTAATCAGAAACATTCTGAAGTCAATTGCCACTAGATCTATATGAAGACTATGAACGGAACCTTTTTTAGAAGTGGCTCTTCTTTGAAAGACAAATATAGTGATGACCACTCAGGTTTGGTTCAAAGACCGATCCTGTAGCAATCGCCAAAAAGAATATAGCTTCGACAGTCTAGAACGCCAGTCCGTTGGGGTACATGAAACTCCCACATCTTCTTCTTTTTCACAGGCGTAGACAACGCTTACGGCGTTATAGCTGAGTTAGCAACAGTGTGCCAATTGAAGATTCCTAGCGAAGCCAGGTCCTTCTCCACCTGGTGTAAATATTTCTTTTCCTCTGCTTCCCCCGGCGGGTACTGCGTCGAATACATTCAGAGCTGGAGTGTTTTCATCTATCGGATGACATGATCTATGTCGTCGTATATCTCATACAGCTCATCGTTCTATCGAATATGATATTCGCTGTGGCCAACGCGCAAAGAATCTTAGATCTTTCGCAGAACCTTTCTCTTGAAAATTCGTAACGTCGACTCATCAGACGTTGTCATTGTCCATGCCGCTGCACCATCTAGCAGGACAGCAATAATGAGTGACTTATAGAGTTTGGTTTTTGTTCGTCGAGAGAGGATTCCCATATAACTAACATAAAAACCCTCGCAATTTGACAATCTTGAGGCGGATAATATCAGTTTGGCTATCTTTCCTGGTATATATGACTGCCGAGATGTTTTAATTTTGAATGAAGAAAAAAGTACGGGAATCTTTCTACCTCAACTTCCTCCATAAAACTTGCGTCCCATAAGATATTTTGCCTTACCCCATGGTTGCAAAAAGCTGAGAGCAAATAGTTAATTAGATCTTCTGAATTCTTCTCAGGACCAAAAGGAACTCAAAGTCTTAGCACAGGAACTGGTAATCGACCAACGTCTTCTAAGCTCACACGAAGTCCCTTCCTCCAGTGCTAAAACGTAGGAGGACAGCAGACCGAATCCATTTCGTTTCGACTCCGATGTCAGTGGAACAAGGATATCGGCTCTTGTGAGCTATTCAACTTTGCAGTATCCAGGTATTCTGGTATGCCAGTAATCAATATCCCAAACCATTTTTTCAAGCTGCGCCCATCCGCGAAAAGTTATCTGGGCTTAATTTTAAAACAAATACTTAATTTTAAACAAATACTGTTCAATGAACACCGTGAGTTCCGTAACTATTCCAATGCCTGTATATGTTTTGAATATGCAAAAACTGGAAATATGTATTTTGGTATAAAAATCACAAATAATTGATATTTTGAAAAGTGAAGCTCTTTAATTGATATACTCGTATAAGAAAGTTATGTCCACATCATCAGTGTCAAGTTTACCGCTAAACTCTCTCTCTATAAGTAAACGAACCTCTTTAAAACATAGTCCGCTGAAGTCAAACTTAAAACATCTTCTCCATAGAAATATGGTTTCAGCTAATACTTTTCTATGACACCGAAAGAATCGAATGTTAAAGTAAACGACACCACATAGAGCCTTGTAAAGCGCACATCTGACATAAATTAAGCGATATGGTTGTCAAGTCTCTTAAGTACTAATCGCTACTAGATTAATTTCGAGAATGTTCAAAAATTTCGCTATCATTTCCTTTTGCATAAAGTCCATCACGATATACCGTGCACACATAAAAAATAAGAAACAGTCCTGCTATGCTTCCAACTCATTTCTAAATAATTCCCACATATTAAAGAGTTTTTTTCGATCATTTCACTTTTTATTATTTGCTTAAATCACTTTGATCAAACGGCGCAGCATCTTCAATATTTCACACGCTTAATTTGAATACGCAAGCAATTTTTTCTTGCTTTTACTATGAAAAAAATATCGAAAGTGTTGAAAAAACACAGAAAAAAACGAAAATACAAATATCGTCCTTCTTACTGCCGTCGCCCTTCTAAGATTATCACTCCGCGCTCGTCTTCTGCGTGCGTATCTAACGAGCAATGCTGCTGATGATCCTTTTCATCATTTTTTTGTGCCGCTCGTTGTGTGCGCTCACCTTAGCGCTGGTGTTGCTGACGAAATTTGAATGAAACGCGCAGCCGCAACGCTCAATCATCCACCGCTTTGCATAGAACGGATTGAGCGCTTCTGCGCAAGCGCAACACAGCGCGCATATTGTTGTTGTGCTTACGCTTTGCATACATCCAAAGAATATAGCAACTTGAATGCTCCTGTATAAATATGTATGTGTTTTTTATGCACATTGCACACCCATTTCCTTATGCAGATTGTTTTGCGGCAGTAAAGGTAGCGGCGCAGCGTAGTCGTACGTACGCTTGGGCAGTTTTTTATGCTGCTCACAGCTTAGTTTAGCTTAGTCTGGGCTGGTCGGGTCTGGTCTGTCTGGTCTGGCGTGGCCTGCCTTGTCTGGCATTTCATTTTTGGGGGATTTTTTTACATGTCCCTTTTTTTGCTATGGTCGTCTTTGGCTTGTTTGAAAAAGGGTTATGGTCCACATATGCATGTACGTCGGCCGTCATGTTGGTTGAGTCCTGTTTTTTGCTTATCACAAAAAAGGCTTTTTTGTTGTTTTTATTTTGTTTAATATTGCCTACCAAGTTTAACTCGATACTGGCTTTGCTGTAGTTTTTTTCTTATGGTTTTGAAAGTGTTGTGGGAATCTCATTAATGTGCGGAGAATCTCATTTGCGCTGACAAGAGTTATTTTTACGCCGCTTTTTGAGGCAAAAAACAAGGTTTTTTTTTTAATCTGTGCAGCAGCGTATAATATGAGAAGAATGAATGCATGAAACGCAGGGCTAAAGGATTTTAAATTAATTTATTTTTTTGTTTTAATTCGTGAAGGTATTATCCACTACCAAATAGTTTAGCAGCAAAAATTTACATATTTTTACATTATTTATAGTTTACTGAAAAAAAGAAAAAATATAATGAATATTAACTCGCAGCAATTAAACATAAAACTGTGCTATTTTCAGTTTCAAATGAGTATATACTAATCTGCTCTTTCAACGTCTACTTTGACACGCAAAACTGAAAACATACAAAAAACGTTGCCTACATTTAGGCGCATTGCCAAATCGAGCCATTAAAAGTAAAGCTTTAATTAATAATTCACTATTTTCCAGCAATGATACATAAGGTACTCGTATATACTTGTAAAATAATTACTTTTGTAGCTCTACTGTTCGAGAGGTCTCCTAGGAATCACCGTTCTTCTAAAGTTGTAAAGGTATCCAAACTATCATCTAGAAACAATTGCGCTTGAAACTTGAAGAATATAAACAGTTTTATTAGTAATACTTTTCAAACTTAGATCTAACTAGTTATGCCCCCAATTTTTTTCAACTAAACTTATATTCTTTCTTTCTCGTTACAGTGGTCGCTACATCTCGCCCTAATAATGAGGCCGAAACGCAGCTTTATCGCGTGCTCCAACGCGCGAGTTTACTCGTCTACTATGACACATTGCTGGAAATGGGCGGGGATGATGTACAGCAACTTTACGAAGCGGGCGAAGAAGAGTTCCTCGAAATCATGGCTTTAGTTGGTATGGCGTCGAAGCCTTTGCATGTACGTCGACTTCAAAAAGCACTACATGAGTGGGCCAATAATCCCACGTTATTTCAGGGTCCCATAACATCCACCTCCAGCACACCAGGTAAGTTCATGCAAAATGCTTTCAAAAACTTACTAAATATTACTTTTACTTTCTCTGCAGGACTCTTCGACACACCCACCAAATCAACTGCGTTACATATGAAACACGACGTCTCACCTTCGTTTACACGCACCGCATTTCCCACCTACAATCCCACACCAACCGCCTTTAACCCCACACCACTCGCTGCCACATCCTCTCATTTGATTTCACAAATCTGTCAACCTGTTATCCCAATGCCTGCCATACAACCACATACACCGCTACCGCTTCCGGCAGCTACGCTTCCTGTTGCCGCTACACCAGTCGTACCGCCCACATTAGGCGCCGCCACTGGTGGCAGCACCACAGCGGGCACCACACATCAAGTCTCGTCCAGCTCGCCACAACTCACACCCGTACTCACCGAAATGCAAGTGGCGCGCATAACACAAGGTGCGGAGAAAATCGCACGTCAATTGCCACAACGCGAACCACGCGCACACACCTCGAAGAAGCGTACCAGCCGCGAGCTTGAACAAGTCATCGCCATGCATGAGAATGATCCACGTCGCATGGATGAAATACGCAAGTACTCAGCAATTTATGGGCGCTTCGATTGCAAGCGTCGTCCAGAGAAACCGCTCACCCTGCACGAAGTCTGTGTAAATGAGGCGGCGGCTCAACTGTGTCGCTTGGTGCCAGCTCTATTGACACGTCGCGACGAACTCTTTCCATTGGCGCGTCAAATCGTCAAAGATGCTGGTTTCGGTCACTCGGCGAGCATAGCGCGTTATGGCGCTCTTTTACCGCAGGTAATGCAAGCGCAGCAGGCCATGACACGTTCTGCCGCCGTCCTGGATTGTGAATCTAGTGATTCGACAGCTTCGGCGTCGAGTAAGCGTACACGCTTGGCCTCTACTGAGACAACGAACGCCATAACGCCAACCGATTTGGGTCTGAGTCGGGTAAGCAAATAACGCTCTGAACAGTACAAAAATGCTTACGCCTATTGTTGTGTTATATATTATTTCAAAAATTTAATCAATATTGCTTCTTTTGCTTTATGAACGCTTTAGCTTCAGCTTGTGGTTGCAAATGTGGTGGAGAATGCTTTGAGAGGCAGTACCTACAGTATAATTGCTTAGGGTTATGGGCTTCGTTCATATTTTACTATGATTCTGAATTGAGAAATACGCGTATAAATATTCTCAGAATTATATTTATCGCAGTGCTTAAGCATAAATCTCAGCTAGGTACTATTATATAGATTGAGTTGTCGAAATGATTGAGTTATAGATTCTTCTTAAACAGAATATGAACAGATTGTTCGCATGTGGTTTTTGAAATGCTATATGTAGACCTTCAAAAACTAGAATACATGATACCACAAAGGTGATACTTAAGGAAAAAGGGAATTAGTTTTTTTGCTCTTTTTTACTATCCTTAGCTTAAGCATTTTATTTGTGAAAATTTTTACCAGACCAGAATATTAGTGAAACGGAAATTTAAGATCTTTACAGCGGTCTCAAAGCCCTATACTGCTTCGTGGATAATCGGAAACCGTATATTAAAAATCAGAGGCATATTTCAAAAATGCCACTTCTCCTTTCAAGAAAGTCTCGTTTTCAACTCCATTTCCTTACGAAAACATAAATTGAATATGAGTTACTTTCGATGGTAGTATGGACAATGATAAACCTAACTTCAAATAAGATAACCCGAAATTTCGTTATAAAAAAAGTTGTTGACATATTAACAAACAATATGTAAGAAGTAAAATAGTAGTGAAATACAGATGATTGGAATTGACACAGTATTAACCAAAGTATTGAAACATTTCAAAAGTATTATTAAATTACTAACTGTATGTTAAATATTTGCTTTATTTAAGAATGTAGTAGTTTTGGTGAATAGTTTGAATGTAATTTATTTTATACGAAAATCACTGATAATATAATTTATATAATGAAAATAGCTATAAATTTGTTAATAAATATATTTAGTATAAGTTTTATGATTCTGGCATTTCAGTGCTATATAAAGGATGACCCATTTCGAGATTCCCTACTTATTTAAAGAATAAGCACAGAAACTTCAAATTTAATGCGAAATGTTTATTATCATTCGAAAGAACATTCTTTGTCATTTATTTTTTGAAAATTACATCTTTCAAACCGTTGAGTTCAATTTTCGATGTCCCGTTCGTGCATTTCGACTGGTAACTGGCGAATAACACGAGAGATGTTTTGCTCGAAAGCCTAAATCGAAGCGCATTGTCCGCATAGACTTTAGACTTTACATATCTCCACAGGAAAAGGAAAGGAATCTGACGTTGTGATATCATATGATCTTGATGGCCAATCGATCGGCCCAAACCGTGAAATTATCTGCTGACCGAAGTGTTCGCTCAATAAATCCATTGATTGATGTGATGTGTGGAAAGTGGTGCTGTCTAGTTGATGCAAAATGTCGCCGAAATCACGAGCTCCAATTTCAGGCATCAAATAGTCGGATATCGTGACGCGATAACGGTCGCCATTAACGATTACCGTCTCACCCGCATCATTTTTGAAAAAATACTGACCGGTGATTCCACCTGCCCACAAACCACACCAAAACGTTGTTTTTCTGGATAACATAGCAGCTCTTGAATCTTTTTAGGTTGCTCTTCGTTCCGAATGCGGCAATTTTGCTTGCTTACTTACCCATTAAGCCAGCAGTGGGTATCCTCGCTAAACATAATTTTGTTCGAAAACGTCGGATCTTCTTATTTGCTGTATTTTGTACGCATTCAATTTAAGATCTCGAAGTAAAATGCACCAAGTCGTTCCATACGTCAATCAGAGTTGCTGCGAACGGCATCGAATCGACTCTCCACGGTCTTCGTGCCTTTTTTAAGGCAAGACTTGGAGACAGGCGAATCGAACAATCAATTTACATGCGTCAAATTGTCTAAGATAATAAAATAGGGATAAATTAAAAAAGTTTATGTCACTTTGATAAAATTTGACAGATAAATATAAGTGACAAATCGAAGAGTTTAATTGTTTATATTAAAAATATACAAATTGTAGTTTATATGTAATTTATAGTATGTTGTAAAGGGTATTTTATTTAGCTTGTTGAACGTAATTTTAGAATTTCTTTTATTAGCTACTATTATGACAAAAAATATTTATTTAATGAAGCAGTAGAAGAACTATGTATACATACTTAAAATCTACAGCATGATCCTTTTTTCTAGCGCTAACAGTTGACGTATGATCACAAAATTATTATATTTATAATTTTGTATTATTATTTTGTACTGCAATATATACATAATATATTTAACTGTATATACCTACATTAGGGTAATATTATTATTTATTCGTTAATTCTGTAGTTGTTGCCTGTTGATTTTGATTTTTATGTTTCCTTTTCGTATTAATACCACACATAACCTCAATCTTCTTATTATGATTACCATCACCCTGTTGTTGGTGTACTATAATAATTGTTGTTTGTTGACTTTTGTTGGTTTATTAGTTTGTAATGTATTAAATTTATTTAGTTGAGCTAATTATTCAATTATTAACTTAAATGTAACGTTTCAAATTATATTGCTTCATAAATTTGCCAATAAATTTTATGCTTAAAAACAAAAACGAAAACGCTTTTTACTTATTTGCTTTGCTTTGGAATCGTGCGTGCTTGCCCTTTTCACAATTGTAAAAAAAAAAACTGTTCGTAAAAAATTTAATGCATTTCCAACTTGAAGGAATCAACTGAGGATTCGCGTTACAATCTCTTCGCGATGTATCAGAAATTTGCTAAGCCACCATTCGATCTAACGGACATCAGCAAATTCAAGTAAGTATGTTATGTCGGCAGTATATATAAACTTATTAAAATTATATATGACATTATTATTCAAATTATATAAAAAAATTCAAAATTGTTTTCTTCTCAGTCTCAGCAAGAGCGAATATGATGACAACGATAATGACTCACGGCTCTCCTTCAGCAATTCCAGTTCGCCCTCGATGCCTGTAAGTAACTATTTATAAAATGCCACTAAGAAAAAATCAACGATTCATACATGTTAAAATGCCTAGTATAGTTGCGAAATTGAAGTCTTTGTCAAAGTCTTCAAGCAATTGGCTTAACCAAGACTTCAGCACACCTTTGAAAACATTATTTATGAGATCTTAAAATTTACTATAAGTTCCCTCGCTCCAATTTCGCAATATTCCTAACTTAGCTAATTTATTTTTCGTTTCTCTTTTATATTTTCCATTTCTTCAACATATAGCCCAGTTCACTTGATAATGAGCGCGACATGCCCGAGGCGATGAAGTTCAAGAGCTTGACATCCTTTACGCCCAATGTGATTTCCAGCTCAGCTGTACACAGTGGCCAAGAGCTGTTAGACACCTCAAATCACAATAAATCTTCACCGAGTCACCAGCAGCGCAACCAATTAAAAATTATGAGCTGTCCCACAACCGATGGCGCTGTTGGTATGCTGAGCAGTTCACCGCTCGGCGGTGTGCAGGTCATTTCAGCAGCCGGTGGACATATCATTGCGGTGGCGAACCCCGCGCTGGCGTTGAGTCCAACGCTTAATGAGGCGCTGAGTTTGAAGAGAGAGGCGAATACTCCGGAAATATAAATATTATACTATACAAAGGGAAAGGAGCTGTTGGCAAGTGAGAAGAAGATAGGGCGTGGAAGGAATGATTTCTCGCTTGAAATGGTTATCTAGATGTAATTTAGTTGTTATGAAATGAATGAAAAGAACACAAAAACCGGAAAAAACTATTATTTTTATGAAATCGTGCAATTCTTATAGATTTAGTAATTTATAATCTATCGTTTAAATATAGAGAAATAAGAAATTGTAAAATAATAACTTGCACTTTTTAAACTAACAC